>CM064486.1:45828798-46242808 GCA_032716605.1 Paralithodes platypus
AAATTAAGAAGAGGTAAAGTGTTTAACAATGTATAAAGCAAATTTAAAAGATAGTCAGAAAAGTGTAGGTAACAAGAAAAGTAGTATGACTAAGGAAAAAAAATAATATATACAGTATATGGAAAACATTTAAATTTATAGAATCATGCCCAATCGCTTAGGAATTGAAAACATTCGAAACAATTTAGTACAATAATATCCTCATCATCAGCGGGGGGGGTGGGTATTTAGGGTCGCCGTTAGTCTGGGTGACGGTCTGGTAATAGGGGGTGGTGGTTCACTTTCACTTTGGAAGGGCGGGGTGGATATACCGTTAGTTCTTGTCGTTAGGAATGTGGGTCTGGGGGCGAGCTGGCCCGGGGCCAGTTTTGGAGGGGGGTCTAAGTGGTTTCGGTCGGGGGTAGTGATAGGGGGGTTTTAAAGATGAAACGGGCAGGTCGAGTCGGGGTTGTTGTTGCGGAAGAGGTTGGTGCTGGGGAGGGGTTGAATTGTGTAGAGAGTTGTGGTCGTGAGTGGGGTTTGGGGAAGGGTGAGTAAGGCTGAAGGTTGAGAGTTTACTATGATCGGGTGGTTTGGAGGTTTGGTGTGTGGGGATTTGATAGGGAGATGGTGGGGGGGGTCTGGGCAGGCAGGGTTGTGGTTTGAGAGGGGTTGAATTTAGACTGATTTTATTTCCGGGAGAGACATGGATGGGATTTCGAGGAGTGGTTGAAGTTGAGAGGTTGATTATGTTGTTTGGGGCGAGAGAGAGAGTATTTTGGGGTTTAGCCAAGGTGGAAAAAGTTTTGTGGTTGGATTGGGATGGGAGTGGTATTTCGTCGAGCGGGATCTTTGGGGGGGGAATTTGGGGCGGGTGGGGTAATGGTGAAGAGGGGGAGGTTGAAAGTTTAGCTGGGCTCATGATGGTGGGGGACCGACTGGTGAGCAGGTGTTCGGTACGCATGAGGGGGGGGAAATCACTTTGGTGGGGGTCACGCGTGAGGGGGGGATTAACGGCGCGTGTGGGAGGATCAGAGTGGTGGGGTGTGTCGGTGGCAGTGACGGTTTGCTTAGAGGTTATCTGGGGTTGGTGGGTTTGTCTGTCATGAGGGGGTGAGTCAAGTGTGGGGTTTTGAAGTTTATTGGGGGTGTGATTGGGGGGGGGGTGGAAGGGAGCTACTGACGGAAAACTGTCACAAGGGAGATTTTGTTGGTGGGGGAATAGCTGAGTATTTCTGGGGGGAAGGGGGGAACATAGTTGGGTCCCTAGGTCGTCACGCGTGAGGGGAGGGTTAACGGCGCGTGTGGGAGGGTCAGGGTGGTGAGAGGTGAGCGAGTTAGGAAACGGGATTTGTTGGGGGGACTGCGGCGGGTTGGTGGGGGAAGAGTTAGGTGTAGAACAGGGGTTATTGGTAGAGGACTGATGTATTGATTTGGGGTTGTTAACAGGACGAATTTTAGGAATCTTCTTGGTGGCAGTCACGGTCTGGTTAGCGGTTATCTGGGGTTGGTGGGTTTGTTTGACATTAACAGGACGAGTTTGGGGAATTTTCTTGGTGGCAGTCTCGGTCTGGTTAGAGGTTATCTGGGACTGGTGAGTTTGTTTGACATGAGAGGGCGAGTCAAGTGTGGGGTTTCGAAGTTTTCTAGGGGTGTGAATTGTGTGGGGGTGGAAGGGAGCTACTGACTGAAAACTGTCACAAGCTACCGACGGAAAACTGTCACAAGGGAAATTTTGTTGGTGGGGGGATAGCTGAACATTTCTGGGGTCATGGGGAAAATATGTTGTGGTAGGCCTACATAGGTAGGCATAGCTAGAATACGGGGCTTGTTGGGGGGGGCTGCGGAGGGTTGGTGGGGGAAGAGTTCACTGGGGTTGGACTTTCACCGGAAGTCATTTTGGACGGGTGCACGGAGTCTTGGATAGGGGCTAAAAGGTTGGATAGGGGATTCATCGAACTGCGTAGGCATTCTTCTCTGATGGAGAGCATATGTTCTTCGAATAAGCCATACGGGTCGAGATGGGCGGTGATGTGGGGTGGGAGGATGTTTAACAATGCGGTGAATAAGAGTTCATTTTGTTGGTCGTAATCTTCATAGCTATACGTGGTCCTCACGTATCTGTAGAGTTGTATGAGGGTCACATTTATATCCCCTTCATACTTGATCTCGTCGACTTTTATTATTTTGGGGGCGACGGGGGAACCCAAAAGTGGATCTAAAGTCCGGATCACGAAGGATCGAAACTGGTTCCAAGTACTCTCTGGCGTATTCTGTGTCACCATTTGGTGAAGAAATTCTTTAAAGGTAGGCTTATCAACAAGTTGGGAAACGGCTTCTCCCAACTGTACAATATGCAAAATTGCCATGGCGATTTTTTCGCGGTCATTATGAAGTACCACATCGTACACTGGCTTTATTATGTCTAAGTAACTGGTGATATCATATGTGTTTACATCATACTTGGGAATGTGTGCGAGTGGCTGAAGATTTCGCGATGTTGCCATGCTTCTACTGTTCCAAACTTGCAGTGTAATGCAACCTTTTATCCGAATCAAGAACCACCGCTGCCGCCAATGTTATGCCCTGTTTTTCTACAGGTTTAACTTGGGTAATGTGAGTTCTAAATTGACTGGGTATATAAGGCTGCATGCACAATACAAGATATGAGGAATAGAGAACACAAAGAAACACATGGTAGCAAGTTACATGATCACGTTTATTGATATACCACTGCAGAATACTTGTGTAAGACAATATAATAGAATTGAACAACACTAGCATAAGTGGATCTGGATGGAGCCTAGTCTCCCACTTCCAACGTTCAGGTATTAATCTTCTGATCACTGGCTTTGATTTCACAGGTTTATATACCGAAGACCATCAATGTTACTTATAGATTCATATTCACTGTTAGATTTATTACTGGTAGCTCTGGTGCACAAGTAGTAGTTCACAGACTAGATTAGACACATCTATTTTTAGAGCACGGGAATTCTAGTAACCTCAGGGGGTACTGATCTAAGTTTTATATCCTTGTCTCAGAAATACATAGAACGCAAATCAGTGGGCGAACGTTAGATATCACTAGAGTTTTAATATCTGAATAAAGTAATTACGAGAGTCAAGGTCGCCTGTTAATTAAAGAGCACTGATCGCTTAGTACGTCCCAAATGGAATGGTTAAGTATGAATTACACTGGGCAAGGTCTTAGCCACTTCGTAGAAATATTAATTAGTGAATCTAAAACAGCACAGTAATATGTAGTACTGCTAAAGGGAATCTTGGGTAGTATCTGATGGGTCTGGTCCTGGTTATCTTGCGTCCATGATGTTGGGGGCTAACGACTGGTTCCGCGGCCGTCCAGGGGGGCCATATGTGTGAAGTTCTTCAATACGTGGGCAGGTCCTTCTATCCAAATCTGCCACGGAGTCTGCCGGTTCTGGGATCTCACTCCGGAACAACACAAGGGCAGAGCTAGAAATTAACTGCAGGGTAGTGACCCCTGGTTGGTGTCTAGCTTTCAACTGATTTGACTGGGGGCGGGAGTTAGATTTATAGGCTCGGTTCTGGACCCTGTAGACAGTAGGGATCTCGAGTCTTATGGACTTAATTGAGCTCTCAATAGATATGGGGACTAGGTAAGATGGTATTTACTGTTGTGGCACAGGGCGATAGGAAGCCTTTATATTTTCATATAACTGAGCCTTAGTAAGAGGTACTATTTTGGCTATACTGGACGTATTTAGGGGAGAGAGACTGGATCTACTTTGCGAGGAGGATGGGGACAGCTGTGATAGGAGCGTCTCTCTAGATTGTTCAATCTTCATTCTATGGTATAGCTGAGGTGCTAATTTAGTGATCAGAGCATGCAAGAAAGGTAAATGGTTTATTGTGAGTTAATAGAGGTTAGTAAAGGTGTTAGTCATTCATGGTTAGTTCATTGATAGGAAGAATTCCTGTGCTACCTGGCAATGACTCGAAAGTCAAAACAGGGGTCAGGTATACCTCCGCGGGGGTGGGGGTCTCCCTCCTCGGGTGGGCAAAAAGGGGGAGCTGGGCGCCCTCTCTCTGATATAGTCGTCCGGCGGCTGTGGCTAGGGGCTTGCCATATCACCAGTGTTTGTAATAACCCTCTGTGTATGAGACAGATGTGAGTGTCTTTAATACCAAAACCGAAGGTGCCTTAGCTAGCTGGTTTTACTCGGCTGGTTGTTAATTGTAGGGTTTGCTGGATATGGTGGAGACTGGGTTGCTAACTCTGCCACATTTATCTGGAAGTATGGCAATAGAAGTTAGTTACTGGCGGGGCGGCTAGCCTCGCACCGACGACCATTGGGTGCAGGGTTGTGAATGTGTTGTAAGAGAATATATGGCATGCAAGGGGCTAGTAAAGTTCTAATGTTGTTCTGGCCTACTAAGTGAAGGTAGGCTGGATAGGAGTATATATATAAAAGGTTGGAGAGCGTTAGTAACGGACAATTCAAGGATCTTCAAGAGGTATGAGAGAGAGGCTAGGTCGGACAAGAGTCGAGAAGCGCGGGTGTCTTAATGAGAGGGGGGGGGAGTTCAAGGGCTACAGGGAAATTTTGCCCCTAAGGTCCCTGGGCGTGGGGGTGGCATTAGGCTACAATTGATATGGAAGTTTGAAAAGGCAGTAGAATACGTTAGCCAAATGCTACCGGGGAATGCAACTATGGGGTGGTATATGAGTCTGGAAAAGATAGAGTTATGTGATCAGTCAGAGGGTTATGGATACTATTAGTTGGCCCTGGGAACTGCGTTTTCTATTAAATATAAAATACCAACCACAGCGGCAGTTCGTAGGGGTACTTAGTTATTGTTTCGGGGTACTTATGACAGATACTGGTAACCAGGTTATCTTATACAATCTCTGGTTGGGGTAAGAGGTGTAAGACACGAAATAAATTGGCGTAGTGTGGGCTGTGGATACGAAGGAGGCAAGGGGAAGACGTATGACAATTGTGGAAAGTAAATGGAAAAAGGTGAACACAATGGCGGATAAAAATACTTAACCTAAGGATTGCATACATAGATTTATGGGGCGATGGGTCTTCAGAAGCTTAGTCTGGCAAGACAAGATGTTAGGGAATGTTAATATTAATACTTAGTTACTAGAGGAGCAATGCAAGGGGCGACTGAGCACGGGTTACATATATCTATACTCGTCATGGAAAATGATATACGAGGTCTAGGGACAAGCGTGGGTGTTTGAACTTCTAAGATATATAACATCTACTTCTCGGATGTAAGAACATACATAGATATATTTATGGCTGTCTGATGTGTGGGCATTGGCTCAACGTCGGGACAGGGCATGTTTTTAATATGAATGTATATACCTATTCATCATCTTTGTAGCAAGGACAGTGCCGCTATGTCGTATCAATGCTGGTGGCAGTTAATATTATAGACTTAGTTACTAGAGGAACAATGCAAGGGGCGACTGGGCACGGGTTACATATATCTATACTCGTCATGGAAAATGATATACGAGGTCTAGGGACAGCGTGGGTGTTTTAACTTCTAAGATATATAACATCTACTTCTCGGATGCAAGAACATACATAGATATAATTATGGCTGTCTGATGTGTTGGCATTGGCTCAACGTCGGGACAGGCATGGGTGTTTTTAATATGAATGTATATTCCTGTTCATCATCTTTGTAGTTAGGAGTGTAGGACACGAGGGGGTTAGTGTACGTGAGGTGTGGAAAATGGTCAGTTTTAGAAAAGGTAAATGGGTGTGTCCTGGAGCTGTTTAGCCCTGCGGGCTTGGGCCTGTCTGAAATGGCTGGCTCGGTCAGCTGGTCCTTTCGTTCTGTGGACCTTTCCTTTGGTGTTTCTGTGTGGTGTTCGTTCATGGCTTCTGTGGTGGGCTTCTCGTTCTGGGGCATTTTAGCAAGTATGCAATCAGATATATAAAAAACAATGAAAATGTATTAAGAAGAGAAGCATTGGCCAAAAACTTTGCTAGCAAAGACACATTGGCCTTCTGGAAGGATATTAAAAAAAATCATAATAGCTGCACACCTCTACCCGTTAGTGTAGATGGGATCTCTGGTACTAATAACATAGCCAATCTTTGGAAAACACATTACCAAACTTTGTTTAACTCTGTTGGGCACCAAGGAAATACCATTGCTGCTACAACAGAGTGTAACAAAGAAGAAAAATATGACACAATTTAAGTTACAAGTGAAAACATCAAGGCTGCAATAAGTAGGCTAGATGCTAACAAATCCTGTGGTTTTGATGGTATATATGCTGAACATTTGAAGTACTCCTCCACTCTCCTGTTGGAGAAACTCAGCAGTTGCTTTACCAGCTTTCTAATCCATGGTTTCCTACCAGAATCTATGATGTCCGTTACCTTGATACCAGTAATTAAAGACAAGGCTGGCAAAATTACATCAAAAGACAACTATAGACCTATTGCCCTTGCCAGTATTGTAAGTAAGATACTAGAGTTAATCATTTTAGACAGAATCTCAGTGTATATCTCAACTAATAGTAATCAATTTGGTTTTTAAAAGAATCATGGTACGGACCAGTGCATCTATACTCTGAAGGAGCTAGTGGATGGGTACATCAAAATGAACAGCTCTATTTTTGCATGCTTTCTTGATGCTAGTAAGGCATTTGACAGAGTCTGCCACAATATCCTGTTTGATATATTAGCAACAAGGGGAGTGCCATCCTATATACTGAGAATCTTGAAGTACTGGTACGCCAATCAAACATTTAATGTAAGATGGGGTAACATTATTTCGGATTCCTTTACAGTAACCAATGGAGTGAGACAGGGTAGTATTCTCTCACCTTACTTATTCAATGTATATATGGATGAATTAAGTGATAAATTGAATAAAGAGCAGATTGGATGTTATGGTGGGAATAAAATCATCAACCATCTCATGTATGCTGATGATCTGGTCATTATTGCACCGTCTTCTGCGGGTCTGAGCAAACTTCTTGATATATGTGAATCTTTTGGTAGTAAACATTGTGTTAAATTCAACCCACTGAAAAGTGCTGTTCTTATATTTAGATCAAAATTACTGTATAAAAGTAAACTGACAAATTTCTCACTCAATAATCAAATTATTCAAGAAGTAAACAAAATAAAATACCTGGGACACATTATCTCAAACGATTGCTCAGATGATGCAGATATCGGCCGTCAGCGCAGACAGCTATATTTACATGGTAACACCATCTTGAGAAAATTCCACATGTGTAATTGGGAAACTAAAGTCACTTTGTTCCGGACATATTGTTCCTCTATGTACACGGCCCATTTGTGGTGGAAGTATAAGAGAGCCACCATAAATGGTCTGTGTACATCCTATCATAATATACTCAAGATGTTCATTGGTCTCTCTAAATATGAAAGCACTAGTATGGTGTGCACACTGTTGGATGTGCAGTGCTGTCGGGTTGTAATCAGGACTGGTGTACAGCTTTTCGCAGCGACTGCAATCCTCCAGTAGCACGCTGATTGTAGCTCTTTGGTCTAGTGATCATATCTATGAATCCCGTATTATATCTCACTGGCAGAAGCTGCTGCACACATAGTATGTAATGTAATATATAGGTCTAATTGAACTATGAGCAATGATCTGTGCAATAGGTGTTAACCAACATTGAGCAATAGCCTTAGTTAGCCTATCTGTGTTATATTGTGACAAAATGTGATATGTGCTCTATTCTGTAAATAGGCCTACTGTATTTTTTATTTTATTGTGTCTTTATTAATATATCTTTGTGTATAATTATTATCTGTGCTCTGACGAGAAGTGTATGTGATATGGACCATTAGGTCGTACTGTATTTATACTGTATCTATCTTATGTGTCTGGAATAAAGAATTATTATTATTATTATTATTATTATTATTATTATTATAGAGCTAATTGGCTAGTCTTTACCCAGCGGAGAGGTATCTAAGTTGATGATTAGCACTGATTCCTAAGGTGGAAATTGCAATCAGATTGTCTCACGTTTAATTGAAAAACTACTGGTGGCAGCGGTGTCTCAACTAGGAAAGAAACCTTTGTTTCTATATCTCACTCAGTATAATCAATACACAAGCATATCGCCGGGAAATCACTTGAAATTATTCCTTTCAAACCAGAGGACCATGATAGTAACACCTATCTCGAAGTGGTCAAGCCAGTGCTTGACATTGTGTTTAAAGAGGACGAAACTTCAAAGATTCACACAGTAGGCTAGTAATGAATTAGTAGGGACGGCATATTTCCCTCGTTTCCGGTTATGTGCGTGGCGCCCCCAATTTGACCTGGGCTCAGTTTGAAAAATACATAAGCCATAATGCCATAAGCCCGTCTCTCGGAAAAAATAATGCAAACCTCACCTCACTCTGTAGGCTACGTGGCTGCACCCCTTTGAAAGACCATTATAACCTAATTACTCTTCCCCGCATTTACCTTCAGATTCAGTTTTTCACACACTTCCAAACATATTTACCAGACCCTGCAACTCTCAATAACTATCGTTCATCAGAACTGCATCGGCGGAAAGGGTCAGGTCAGGCTATGGGTCAGGTGAAGGTATTGATGGATAAGCCTTTACAATGTCACCTCGTATCTACTTACCAGACCCTGCACTCCCAATAACTATCGTTCATCAGAACTGCATCGTCGGCAAAGGGTCAGGTCAGGTCAGGCTATGGGTTAGGTGAAGGTATTGAGGGATAAACCTTTACAATGTCTTCTTCTTAGGGTTGTGATGTGCAATGTACACAGAGTAGGAATCTCCAGATATTTGCACAGGCGTTATTGGCGTTGGACAGCTTTTTATGTGTTAGTTGGGTTAGTTAAAGTAAGATAGTACTTTACAATGTCACCTCGTATCTTCTTTCTTCTTCTTTACTTACGGTGTTTATTCTTTACTCTATTTGTGTTCGAAAGGAATGATAGACAAGAAAAACATCCATATATCACTTTAAAAATTTAGTAATCTATATAGCCTATTGCTGTGTAATAAAATGTGTATACTTATATTGACCTAGATGTAACGGCAAAGCATGATAACTATAGAGATAGGCTAACTAAAAAAGCGAAGGTTATTCAACGATTCGAAGTTTCGGACAAGTGCAGAATTTGTAAACAGACTATTGGTGCCACTGCCGTGCCAGTTTATGTCTGTAAGTACTGCATTTATTTCAACCGTAGACATTTATTATACTATATTAGGTAAACATGAACTTTATGAGTAGTAAATTAACATGTTGAGATCAAGTTAGGGTATGTGATAAGCGGTTATATTGATACTGAAACCTAATTTGTGGCTAGAGTACAATTCGATCGTAGGACCAATGATGATGGCTAGAATCGTAGATGTGTGTAGGCCTATATATATATATATATATATAGGCTAGGCCTATCATTCAAGGAGACTACAGCAGGACTCTTCTTCTGCATACCTCTGACCGGGTATAGGCTATCCGATAATATTCAAGGACACTAGTGCGACGTTATGAGAAACAATTTATTAGGGAAAATAGGCACCAATAGATTCGCCATATTTTTCTCCATATAGGCCTAGTCCGCGTGGAGGATTTTCGTTATCAACAAATTGAAAAATACCTACTTCACAGACAAATAGCCTACACCAAAAATCTAAGTCAAAGCGGGGGTGGCAGCCCCCACCTATAATTATACCTGAGGACTGGAGTCTGGAGGAAGGCAAATGTCACGCCAATATACAAAAAAGGTGACAACTGACAAGTCAAATCCATTAAACTACCGCCCAGTCAGCCTTACTTCAGTTCCATGCAAGATAATGGAGAAATTGCTAAAGCAAAGGATAGTGAATCATCTGGAAAACAACAATCTCCTCAGCAGTTCCCAACACGGTTTCAGATCAAGGAGGTCCTGCGTAACGCAGCTGCTTGAATATTTTGAGGAATTAGAAGATGCCATGGACGAGGGGGATGACGTTGATGTGGTTTACTTAGACTGCAGAAAAGCCTTTGACACTGTCCCCCATCTCCGTCTACTCAAGAAACTACAGGCAGTCGGGATATCAGGAGACATCATAATATGGATCGAGAACTTCTTGAGTCGGAGAATTCAACGAGTTGTCAACAGGGGCGCACCCTCAGAATCAGGGTGTCAATCCACAAAATATGAATTGTGTTATCATTATGGTTTATTATTTTATCATAATAGCGCGACGGAGCGGCGAAGGCGCGAGTTCTAGGGGTGATTTTTTTGAGAATTTAGGTGTCTAAAACAGTATTTCCTGCAATCTAAAAGCAATCAAGATGGTAAATAGGCCTATGGAGACCAAAATTATGTCAATTTACCTTTTTTGTTTCTTAAAAAAAAAAAGGGTTGGGGGAGTTTCTGTTATCATTATACAAAAAGTTCATTTGCGTTATAACTCAAAAAAACAGCGTCGTTTGACACCCTGCTCAGAATGGCTGGGGGTCTGGAGTGGAGTACCTCAAGGCAGTGTGCTGGGGCCAGTTCTCTTCCTTGTTTTCATAAATGACCTCATGGATACAGTTCAGTCAGACAGCAAGCTCTTCGCAGACGACGCCAAGCTGTACAGGAGAATTAAGTCCCCGCTGGACGGAGAAGGACTACAGGAGGACATTACCAGGCTGGAAGAGTGGAGTAAAAAGTGGCTACTAGAATTTAATGAGGAGAAATGCAAGGTCATGCACATGGGACGGAGGAACCCAGAGTACCAATACCACATGAAGAATAATCCGCTAACCACCACAGAGGAGGAAAAAGACCTAGGAATTTATGTCACCCCGGATTTGAAGCCAGCAGTACAAGTGGCCAAGGCAGCAGCCAGTGCCAACTCGTTGGTAGGACTTCTAAGGAAAACATATACCTGTACATACATGGATTCAGAGATGTTTCTCCCTTTGTACAAATCCCTAATCAGACCTCGACTGGAATACAGTATCCAGGCATGGTCTCCATATACCCGTCGAGACATCAACAAGTTGGAACAAGTACAGCGGAGAGCCACTAAACTGGTTCCTGAGTTGTCCGAAATGCCATATGAGTTGCGACTGGAGCGTCTTGGACTAACGACACTGGAGCAGAGAAGGACACGAGGAGACATGATCCAGACCTACAAGATAATTCATGGCATAGATGCGGTCAAGGACGGGCACTTTTTGACAATTGCATCAAGAGAAAACCAACCAAACACCCGAGGACACAGACTGAAGCTGGCCAAGGTCAGGCACAGAACCACGAAGAGGAACAACTTTTTTAGTGCTAGGATTGCAAACAACTGGAATAGTCTCCCAGAGGAAGTAGTTACGAGTCAGAGTGTAAATGTTTTTAAAAATAATTATGACCGGTATGAGACTGAAAGATTGAGAAGAGGCAACCTTTATGAGCATTGACTCCTCTGCCTCTTAAACTATCACTAAGGTAAGCATCACTAAGGTAAGCAACTAGGTTTTGTTAGGTTAGGCTAATGTCCTTTCAAAGGGGTATAGGCTAGTAAACACTAGGATAGCCTATACCCGGTCAGAGGTAAGAAGAAGAAGAAGAGTCCTGCAGTAGTCTCCTTGAATGCTACTGGCTATCCTAGTGTTTACTAGCCTATACCCCTTTGAAAGGACATTAGCCTAACCTAACAACCTTACCTATCCTAGTATAATGGGTGGGGGCTGCCGGCCACCCCCACACCCCCGCTATTTGACATCTTTGACAGATTTTTGGTGTATTTTTCTGTGAAATGGGTATTTTTTCAATTTGTCGATAACAAAAATCCTCTATGCGAACTAGGCTATATGGAGAAAAATATGGCGAATCTTTTGGTGCCTATTTTCCCTAATAAATTGTTTCTCGTAACGCTGCAGTAGTGTCGTTTAAAATAACCGCGCTAAGTAGCGTACCGGTAGGCTACTCTTCTTACAGTTTCTTACAGTAGATCCTCTGGAAAAAGGCAAACTATGCCTGTGTATCCAGCTCAGTACCAGTACTTGCACTGCTGCGGTCGTTCACGGTGTTGGCGGCGGCGGTAGCAGACGCAACATTTTTACTATTCTGTATTTTTGTTTTATAATCAAACTTCAAATCTTGTCTTCCCCATGCTTTATCAAGATTACTTTCAAACTCCCTTATTGATTCGGAATCGACTACATACTGGGGCAGTGCGTTCTACTCATTTACCACTCTATCACAAAATGAGTTCTTTGCCTTCTCAAGCCTATTTCTTTCTTTGTAAATTTTCTTAGAGTGTCCTCTCGTTCTTGTTCCCTCCCGCATCAAGAAGATACCTTCACACACATCCTCATCGTACTTTCCTGACACTATCTTAAAAGTCTCTATCATATCCCCTCTCTTTCTCCTATATGCCAGTGTCGGAAGCCCCAGTGTCCTCAACCTCTGCTCATAGCCCGCGTTCTTCAACATTGGTACCAGCTTGCTAGCTCTCCTCTGCACTTTCTCCACTGCTTCTATATCCTTTACCATATATGGAGCCCACACCTGGTTTGCATATTCCAGGTGCGGCCTAACCAGCGCTGTATATAGATTCCTGAAGATTTCTTCGTCAAGTGACACAAATGTCCTCCTTATCAGCCCTACAATTCTATTGGCTTTGTTTATCTTTTCCGCTAAATGTTCTGAGAAATTTAACTTATTGTCTATCACTACTCCTATATCCTTTTCTGCACTCACTTCCTCCATCGCTTCATACATACTGTATCCTACCTTGTCTATCTTGCTGGTCCCAATCCGCATGTACTTGCATTTTTTTGGATGAAAAGGCATTAACCAATGCTCAGACCATCCCTTCATGCCCTCCACATCTCCTTGAAGCAAACCCATATCTTCCTTACTCCTCACTCTTCTATACAGTTTAGTGTCATCCGCATACAGGTATACCTCACTTCCATTAGTTATAACTTCAGGCAAGTCGTTGATAAATATAACGAACAGCAGTGGTCCCAACACAGATCCCTGAGGTACCCCACTTGTAATTTCCCTCCACCCCGAGCCTATTCCATTCACCAGTACCCTCTGTCTCCGATCTTTCAGGAAGGCTTCTATCCATTTCACACATTTCTCCCCTATATTATAGCTTCTAACTTTCTCTATTAACCATTTATGTGGGACCTTATCGAAGGCCTTCATAAAATCGCAATATACCACGTCTATTACATCACCATCTTCTAGAATTTGCATCCAATCATCTACCACCTTAATTAGCTGTAGTACCGTCGACCTCCCCGGCAAGAATCCGAACTGTCTCCCACTGAAAAGTTGGTTTGACTTCATATGATCCATTATTCCTTCTCTAATT
Source organism: Paralithodes platypus (assembly GCA_032716605.1). NCBI lineage: Eukaryota > Metazoa > Arthropoda > Malacostraca > Decapoda > Lithodidae > Paralithodes > Paralithodes platypus. The sequence continues at coordinate 45,842,108 of CM064486.1, forward strand.
ACCGTTTCCATTAGTTTACACACAACACTTGTCAAACTGACTGGTCTATAATTCCCTGGGTCATTTCTCTTTCCCTTCTTAAATATAGCTGTTATGTTCGCCTCTCTCCAGTCCATCGGGATTTGTCCTGTATTAAACGATACCTCAAATAAAATTTTCAATGGCTCTACTAACATCTCCCCTCCTTCCTTTATGATTCTTGGGTGTATCCCATCCGGTCCCGGTGACTTACTTCTGTTCATTTTTTCTATAGCCCTTCTTATTCTAGCATGGGAAAACTCTACTAGTTCTAGTGCCGGTGCCTGTTTGATGGGAATAGTAGGCACTGCATCCTCCGACTCCACTGTTAGTACCCCCCCAAAGTATTTCCCCAGCACCTCTGCTTTCTCCTTATCAGTCTCCGCTCTACTCCCATCATTCAACCCCCCCACCAGCTCTGGGATCCCTACTCTTCTTGTTAACTTTTCCTGAATGTACTTCCAGAATATTTTTGGATTATCCTTCACATTTCTAGCTATCTCTCTCTCCCTCTCCTTCACCCCCCTCCTTGTTTCCCACCTTATTTTATTGTTTATTTGTCTGCGTTCCAGATCCACTTCCTTAGCCTCTATACTAGACCCCCTGTTCTTTTTTAACAATTTTAATCTTTCCCACAATCGTTTCTTTCTTCTAATCAATATCCAAAGCTTTCTTTTCATTGGCAATTCTGGGTTAGTTCTTTTCCTCAATTTTGTTTTATCCTTATATTCCCTTACTGGTACACTTTGGATACAGCATTCTCCAGTTTGACTCTAATTTTCCTCCACATTCCTTCAGCGTCTTCACCGTTCAAATATTCCCCCCAGTCAATGTCCAAACACCTTCTCAGCAGCTCATAATCTGCTCTATCATACATGTATATTTTTCTATTGCTTCTATTATCCCTCTCCGATTTAATGTTACAACTAAAGCTTATACAGGCATGGTCACTACGACCTATAGGGCTATCCACATTAACATGTTCCACTATATCCTCTTCATTGCTAAAAATCAAATCAAGTACACTCCCCATCGTCCCATCTCTATATCTTGTCATCTCTACAATATGTTGCGTTAAAAAATAATCTCTCACTTTCTCTATAAACTTATTTTCCAGGCTACCCTGTCCCGCTGGAGTAGTACAATTTGCCCAGTTGATCCTTGGCAAATTGAAATCTCCAATCAAAATTTTATATTTGTTCTCTCTATTATCTATCTCCTCCATTGCTTTCAGTAGGTTATCATCCTCTCCCCTGCTATTATTTGGGCTTCTATATATAGAGGCAATTAGAATTGATCCTCTTACACATTTTACTTCAATACACAAATACTCACAATACTGCTGTCTCATATCCACCTCATTAACCTTGAGCTCTTTTCTTACATAAATAAACAGTCCTCTTCCAACCTCTGCTCTAATAGCATTTCTCTCATATAACTCAAAACCCTCCAAACTATATTCCACCAGTTCCCTTTCAATTCTAACATTTTTTGGTCTTACTTCCTGTAGGGCTATGACATCAGGTTTTTCCTCTTCATCCTGCAACCTACATATCAGTTCTCTTTTCTTGTCCTGAGTAAACACATCCACATTACTAAACATAATCCTCAATCCATCTACCATTCCTTCAGCAATTACACCATCCCGCTCCTCCAGTCCGTACCCTACTCCCCTGTTAGCACTACTGGGTCTGCCTCTTTGTCTCCTGTCTCTCCCTGTGACACCTCCACCTGATTCATTCCAGGGGAAACAAAGACAATGGATATTTAACAAAGTTTTTGACTGTACTAGGTAACTAGGCTAGCCTAACATTATAGCCTAGATAGAGCTGTTGGTGCAGATTTATCACCAATTCACCATGCCGTGAACGCAATTTATGGTACTCCTACCCGTCACCCGTGAAACACAATGTACATCGTAACATTCTTGGCACTAGTCTATCGGGGTAGGGTCAACTCGGCCCATCCCTAACTCGGCCCACCCGCAACCAACTCGGCCCACTCACAACCAACTCGGTCCACCCACAAACAACTCTGCCCGCCAACTCAGCCCATACAATTTAGAAATAACGTTACCCATTAAATATGAAGTTTTAATGCATACACCACTGATCTATCATAGCCTATACAGTAATGCAATGATGAAAGTTTCGAAAGTATCACCTTTTCATCGGCACCATCGTTTCATCACGCTTGAGGATTGGCGGGAACATATATTTATATTTTATGTTTTCTCTCGTCTCGCAAGTTTAACCCCTTGAGAATCGAGATGTATTTGTGATAATATGCGAGATAATTGTGATAGTTTTTACCAATTTTATTTCCAAATTTCTTTCTGAATCTAAAGAGATTGAATATCAATTGAACCACTAACCATTTGAAGCTATATATTTTCTGGCTCGCATCAGACGTTATAAACAACCTAGGAAAGATATATGGGAATTAAAATTGTAAAAACTGTCGATTATCGCGCAAATTATCACAAATACATCTCGATTCTGAAGGGGTTAAACTTACGAGACGAGAAAAAACAAAATCCCGTCAGTCCAGTAGGCTAATGGTCTTTCTATAATGAATTAATGAACGATTGAGTTAGTTTCTGGTGAACTATCGGTGAAGCAGATTGTTGTAGATTTTGAAGCGGCAATTTGGCAGGTTCTAGCTCTACCATACTTACCACATGAACATGAAGATGCCATTGTAAAGGATTATCCCTCAATACCTTCACCAGGTCACCTTCGCCCTTAGACATCAACAAGAACAAGATCTCAAACACTTTTGATAGATTGATAGATAAAACGGTCTATATGGTGGGTCGAGTTGGTATTACTGAATAAGCAGAGTTGACAATCAGATGGGCCGAGTTGGCAAAGGCCCGAGCTGGCCATTAACCAGTCTATCACCTACCAAAATGTGCACAATGCTACGTGTTAGAGGCGCCTGTTAGCCTAAATAGCGGAATTCTGCCACTTAGCGGTGCCTAATGTTTTCGTCTTCCATGTTTGTTGTCTAACTGTCCAGCCCCGGCAGTCCGTTTGTACCGACTCGCGCGCAGGATGTATACAGTATAGGCCTACCGGTACTGTACTTTATTATTAGCCTATTTCTCAAAGAAGTGCGGGAGAGGGTACAACAGGGGAAGAGGGTTGTAGGAACGCTAAAAGCAGTAACAAGAAATAGGGTGGTCAGTATGGAAGTGAAGAAGTCCTTGCATGACAGTGTGGTAATCCCGACACTGACTTACGGAAGCGAAGCATGGACGTTGGTTGAGAGACTCAGACCAAGAGTGAGATCAGTGGAAATTAATTACTTAAGGAGTGCATGCAGAGTTACATGGAGGGATAGACAGACTAATGAGGAAGTAAGAAGGAGTGTGGTGGTGGGTAGATGTGCTGGAAAAGGAAGGAACTTGAGATGGTTCGGCCATATGGAACGTATGGAAAGCGAGAGAATGACTAAGAGGGTGTACGAGAGCGAGGTGGAGGGACAGAGAGGGAGAGGTAGACCGAATGAGAGGTGGAAGGATGGAGTGAGGAAGTGCATGAACGAAGGCGGTGCTGGTTGGGGGGAGGGGCGTCGACTGACTGGGGACAGAGGTGCATGGGGGCGGTTCGTTCGTGGCCACCCCTTCGGGGATCACGGCGTCAGGCAATAGATAGATAGATCTCACTTTTGGTTTCCTTTGATTTTGTGAGTTTTTTGGGGTAGAATGTAGTTCCCGGCTGTATCACCTCGATGACTGTATAATTATGTAATACCACATACCCTTTTAGTTAACAATCTAAAAACACGCACCCCGAAAGTGGGCAGGGCTTTGAAGCTGAGGGAATTTGTGGGGTAAAAAGAGGTATAATAGTAATAAAGCACTCTAAATGATAAACACAAGTAACAGAAGCAATAAGTCCGAACACAAGCAAGTTCTAGGAGTAAACAAAAGGCCATCTGAAAGGATGGCGGTGATTGGCCGACAGCTATGACGTCACGACCACCATACATCCGGTTTCAGAAGCGGGCGTTTCAAATAAGCCCATTTAGTATTCGGGCGTATCTGTAAATACTACGCAACTACGAATCTTGTTTCTGAGACCTAGTAATGCTAGTATATTAACCTAACCAAACAACCCAACCTAACCTAGACCCAGTATGTGGGATACTAAACTAGCCCTTGCATGCCAGCTACAGCGGATTCATAGTACCCAGTACGTGGGATACTAAACTAGCCCTTGCATGCCAGCTACAGCGGATTCATAGTACTCAGTATGTGGGATACTAAACTAGCCCTTGCATTCCAGCTACAGCGGATTCATAGTACTCAGTACGTGGGATACTAAACTAGCCCTTGCATGCCAGCTACAGCGGATTCATAGTACTCAGTGCGTGGGATACTAAACCAGCCCTTGCATGCCAGCTACAGCGGATTCATAGTACTCAGTATGTGGGATACTAAACTAGCCCTTGCATGCCAGCTACAGCGGATTCATAGTACTCAGTAGGTGGTATTTATTACCCATTAATTTCCGGAAATTAATAAAATCTTACCTCTTTACACATCACATCAGTAGGCAAGCACCTATGTTCTGTAAATACTTTCAGGGCAGCAGTATTATTTCTTGTAGTTTCTACAATAACACAGTGTGGCAGAGGTGAACATCCTGGACCTTTACAGTGTACCGCCATGACTCGACTGGCGATTATCAGGTAAATCAAGGTGGGTATCTGTGATTGGCCGATTGCAATAACGTACAGTACTTGATAGGGACGCAACAGGTGACGTCATATATATCCAATAGAAACAGAGCTCTTATACCGTATGGACAGACACCCCTGACTGTGTTCGGAAGCGTTCCTGCTGGTGTTGTGAGTAGCATATGTTGACATGGACGCTGGACACGCGAATAACAATACGTGTATTTAAAATCAGTGTTATCTCTATGTATGTCTTAAAACATATATTTGTATATAGCATGGCACACCAAACTTCAATTATCATATACCCGTTATCAACTCTGCGTAAGCAGAGGTTAGTATCGCCCCCCCCCCCCCCCCCCGTATAGTGGGTACCACACGAAAAAAAACTTCTGTCGTCGTCGTCCGTCTGTATCGGAACTCCTAGACCGTTGGACGGATTTTCACCAAATTTCACACGAACATTTGTTGCGTGAATGCAAACGTCAGTCAAAACAGATTTTTTGAATTTATGCAATAGTTATGATTTTAGGTCCAAAATATGGTTTTGCCCCCCCCCAGCAATGATGGCGTTCTGGGAGCGAAAACATCTCGCTACGTATTTGCTAGGTTAAGGGGAGGTATTTAGTTTGTTCCCTAGACCTCCATCAAGCTTAAAATTACACCCCCTTGAGTCCCTTTCAAGATAAATTTGTAAATTTTTTGGTAGAAAAATTTCCCGGCCAAAGGCCGGTTCCTCTTAAATTACAGGCTCGCTATCGCTCGCCAGGATAACATTGACACCTGAATTGCACGAAAGGTCTTAATATGGGGTGAAAGTTCTTAAAATCGCTAAACTAATAGGGCAAACGTTTTATAATATCAAAAGCAATGGGGCTAAACATGAGGGAGAAAGGGGTCAAGAAAACAATCCCTCAAATGGAGACCTCCCCTTAAGTTAGTTTAGTTGGCATTAGAAGTGATGGTAGTAATATTTGGATTTATGGTGATAGTAATATGATAATGGTGATAATTGTAGTGATGATGGTTGTAGTTGTATTGATGATGATGACAGTAGTAGATATGATGGTGACAGTAGTAGTAATGATGGTCATAATAGTAGTGATGATGGTGACAAGTAATGATGATAGTTGTAGTGATAATAATGACAGTAATGATGATGGTAGTGACGATGGTGTGAGTATTAGTGATGATGGTGAGTAGTAGTGAGGATGGTGAAATTTGTAGTGATGATGATGATAGTTGTGGTGATGAAGTTCATAGTAATGGTGATGATGGCAGTAGTAGTGATGATGGTGACAACTTCTGAGCCTTCGGATGTCAAAAGCTCAGTGCCCCAAGGAACAGTGCTAGCGCCCCTTCTGTTCCTCATACTAATTTGCGACATAGATACCAACACCAGACACAGTACGGTGTCGTCTTTTGCTGATGACACAAAATTAAGTAAGATAGTAAACACACAAGAGGACACGGGCCGACTGCAGGAAGACATGAATGTAGTGTTCCAGTGGACCAGGGAAAACAACATGCAATTCGATGAGGAAAAATTCCAATTAATACGGTACGGAGATAATAATGGTGTTAAAGAAATTACAAATTACTTAACAGAATCTAACCACATAATAGAACGGAAAGACAGTGTGAAAGACCTTGGGGTATTAATGTCTGAAAATATGGGTTTCAAAGTACATAACCAGGTCAAAGTGGCGGCTGCGAAACGTCTAACGGGTTGGATTCTGCGTACTTTTAAAACACGCGGTGAATTGCCTATGATAACGCTCTTCAAATCTCTAGTGCTACCGCGGCTTGAATACTGTAGCGTATTAACATCCCCATACAAAGCAGGTGAAATAAATGACGTAGAGAGTGTACAAAGAAATTTCACTTCGCATATAAGTTTGATAAAACATCTACACTATTGGGAGCGTTTAAGAGCACTGAATCTGTACTCACTGGAACGTAGAAGAGAACGTTACCTAATAATATACACATGGAAAATCGCAGAGGGTTTATAGTACCAAACCTACATACTCCGATAGTCATGAAATTCAGTGATAGGAGAGGCTGGGAATGCGAAATCCCCCGGATGAATAACAGGGGTGCTATGGGCTCTCTGCGAGAGGGCTGGTTATCACACAGAGGCCCACGTCTCTTCAACAAACTCCCACAGCGAGTAAGAGACATGAGGGACATCTCGTTAGACAACTTCAAGAGAGCCCTAGATGTCGAACTGCAAAAAGTGCCAGACGAGCCCATCCTCGCAAGGGAGCGAGCTGTCGCTTCAAACAGTCTACTGCACCAAATCACCACCCATAACGAGGGGCGTCGCGCTCCTTGGTGCCGCTAGAGGAGCGGCGAACACATCCAAAGGTATCCAAAGGTAAGGTAAGTAGAATAAATTATGGTAATATTTGTGACAGTAGTAATGATGATGGTTATAGTAGTAGTGATGATGGTAACAGTAGTAATGATGATTGTAAGATGGTGGTGATGATATTAGTAATGATGGTTGATAGTTGTAGTATCAATGATGATAGTAGTGATTAAGATGCTAGTGACAATGGACAGTGATGATGGTGAGAGTAGTAGTGATAATTGTAATTGTAGTAGTGATGATGATCATAGTAATGGTAATGATGACAGTACTTGTGATGATTGTGGCAGTTGTAGTGATGATGGCAGTAGTAGTGATTATGTTGATAGTGATTGATGATGGTATTAGTAGTGATGATGGTAACCCATCGCAGAGTTGGGTATGCCGTTTTGATTTTGGGCAAAACGGCACGTCTTCTTTATTATTATTTACGTGCTATTTACAATTACGAGGTGTAGGCGATACGGTACTGTATTTGTAAGCGCCACAAGTATAGCGACCGTACACCCGCTAACTACATCCATCCCGTTTTTTGCATATTTTTTAGTCTAACCGATCGTTTCAACGATTTCATTGGCCTACGATTTGTTTGGGTAGGCCTATATCTTGTGGTCCGTGTATTTACACTGGGAAACAGGTGACAGTCGAGTCCTGATGATCAAATCGTATTTATTGTATTCTGTCAATTTTACATTTTGTAAGTACAGTACCGGTACTAAACTTAGCTTGGGTTTCCATATTCATATAGGCTACTATTAAAGGTTTGGAAATTTGTTTTTTACCCATATTCACTCGTTAAGCAGGCTTAACCCCTCATTTTCCCTAATCTTCAATTTTTCATAGCCCTACCCAGTACCCACATACCAGTAGGATATGTGGTTTTTTTTTGTTGTTTTTTTCTCTACGGATTCTAGGGTAATGGGACCATGTATTACTGTCTTATAGGCTTTTACCATAATATTCTTTTATAAAATAAACAAATTAACGTTATGCTGAATCTGGGATGCCAAACCCAGAAAATTGCTACAGTAAAGGAGTCCGCCCCCAAAATGCCAACCTCTATTCAATTGACACAAGTTCACCCGTACCATCCTGTGCGACCTTGGGAAGTTGGGCTTCGCTCTGCCCCCACCACAAAAGACTACAGTTCCGGTGGGCCAAACCCCGCCCCCAAGGTCCCACGGGAATCAGAAAGCTGGTCCACCTGCCCTGCTCCCTTTCATCTCACTGCTTTTGCAGACTCCAGGGCAAGACTGACACAACCTCCGTAAGGAGCAGAACCTTTTAGCCCAGAGCCGAAGGACAAGCAAGAAGAGGAATAAATTTGAGGACTAGTTCGGCAAAGACTAGACAGCAGCTCAACTTGCTAATGCAAGCTCCCTCTCTGGGTATCCGCTTAGGTAGGTCTGAGATTCTCGACCCCTTACGTGACTAACTCCGTCCTTCTGGTTACGAGGTACCTAAGCCCCATCTTGAGTACCGGTACCGTAAAACTACCAAACATCCGACAGTGTCCAAATGTTGGAAATTTCATGTTGGACATTTTACAATTTTTTTTTAAATAGTCAGGGTTATTGGAAGATGATTGAATATATGCAAAAAATACTGATATGGCTAGTTAGGTTAATCTTCAAAGCTTATTATGTATAACTCCTATAGAACTAGCCTAGGTTGAATAAGTGTGGGTGAACACAATTAACCCGTGGAGCCCCGGCTAGTTTTGTAATGTTTGTTCACCAGAACCCGGCCGGTTTTCAAAAAATGGTTTTATTCCAGAAACAATAACGAATGGGTTAGGAATGAAGGAAAAACCACGAAAAACCGCTCAAAAAGCTTAAAGAATGGTCCTACAGAGCCCCCGAAAACGTATTTTACAAGAGTAAAAAATTGAAGGCAATTACCCCAAAAAACCAGGTTATTGCGCGCTCACGCGCACGCACGTGGACTTTGAGAGTTTTCAACCATCGGCACGGTTGTGTGGGATACGTACACAGTTCCCATACAAATCTGAGCCCTCTTGAGTGGCTACACCTGAGGTTACGGTCGGCGCAATTAGGGTGACGTGCCAGGCGCGTCTCTGGGGCTGTGCGTTACATACATCGCCGACGCGTCAGACGCGTCGCTGGGGCTGTACGGGTTAATGAATCTGATGTAAAGATTTTTTTTTGTTTTTTTTTCTTTTTTACCCTGTAAAACTTTGTTTACACAGGACAAACAATTGTACAGTACAGTACTGAATAGTAAGAACTTGGTTAGTATGATAATATAGAGAAAAGTGTTATCAGTAATACCAGTACCGGTACCGTACCCAATAAACTATTTTGCAAAATATTCTTGAATAATCATGCAAGGACTCTAATATTGAGTATTTCGATTTTTTACTAGCGGTGCATACCCATGTGCAGTGTGTGGAAAGGGTGTGGGCGCTAACTCAATTCGGTGTAGCATCTGTCGATGTTGGGTGCACCATGGGAGTAAGCGCTGTAGTAGAATAAAAGGACCCCTGCCGAAGGATAAGTCAGAAATCGAGAAATTTGAGTGCGTAGTGTGCAAGGGCGAGCTTGTGTTAAATGATGATCCTGTGGCTGTGAATTTTGGAAATACGTCATTGGAGATGGTGGACAAGTTTTGTTACCTAGGAGATACCATCTCTGTGGTGGGGCCGAGGCTGCCACTCGCTAGAATTAGATGTTACTGTAGTTAGTTAGTTATGTAGAGCAGATTAACCAGACCACTGAGCTCCATACGGAACTCTCATAGGTCTGGCTAGAATTAGATGTGGCTGGGGGAAGTTCAGAGAACTGTTGCCAATTCTGACCATGAAAAGAATACCTGTCCCCCTGAAGGGAAAGGTGTAGGACTATGCCTCATGTGTTAGAAGTGCAATGACGTATGCCTCAGAAACATGGGCCGTTAAAGTAGAGGATGTCAACAGAATGGAACGTAATAAGATGAGAATGGTGAGATGTATGTGTGGAGCCAAGCTGCAGGACAGAATAACAAATGATGAGCTGAGGAGACGTTTAGGTATAAAGAGTATTAGCGAGGAGATGCGTACTGTACAAGTAGACTGGGATGGTATGGGCATGTGGAGAGAATGGATTAACAAAATTGGGTGAAAAGATGCAAGCCTGTGATTGTGGAGGAAGCTGCCCCAAGGGGTGGACCGAGGAAGACCTGGGATCGTACTATACATGCCGATCTCAAATCCAAAAACTTGACAAGTGAAGCAGCCCTTAACAGGGTTGCCTGGAACGTCGCCATTAGGACAAGAGACTGAAACTGCACGTATGTGTGGAGCGCTCAGTCTTAAAATGTTATGTATGTATTCCAAACTCCTGACAGACAAATTAATTAATCCAAACTTCGGACATTCATAAATACAGTACTGTATAAATGAATAAGTGAAAAACTTATGTTAAATTTATAAAGACAAAAGATGCCTAAAACAGCAAAGATTCAAAGATAAACTACACCGTACTACTTGTATGTGCAACACAACACTTGAAAAGGCAAAACATGACATTAGAAATAAGAGTACTGGTATGAGTATGCATGAAGCAGCAAAAAAAGGAACTTTGTGTGTGTCTGTGTACATGTTACAATAGGTGGTGTATCACAAGCATTTTTTCTGGGAATTTTTGATGACCAAGTTTATATTACAATGTTTCAGGGTTCTTTTTCATTGGTAGCTATGTGAAACTAGAATGAGAGTAGCTTAAGTTAGTCGGCTGTATTCTGGTAAAACTTAAATTTTGAAGACTTTGTCAGACCATAGGCCTAATTGCACTTAAAACAAAATTGAATATACTCTTGTTTTACACTGCTTTAATGTGTGTCCCTCCACTTGATATGCCTCTTTATGTGTTTGTCTGTTGATGTGTGGGTATCAGTAGGACTAATAGGATGTGTAATACTGACATTATTACTGCATCAACACAGTGAGGTTAGTGAGGTATCAAATTGCTAATTATGTGAAGTTGTGTTGAGAGTACTGTACTGTAAGAGCCCAGTTCTTCTTACAATTTGAGGGATTAACTAATATAGTTCTTAACACCAATAACCCCCAATGAAGTTAATGAAAGCATATGATCCTCCGGGTATTATAAACCCAGGACACCACCTACAGAACTTACATGCCTCAACCATTATACCGCACTAAGACAGTTAAAGATTAAGTACCGTACATCTATCTATCTATCTATCTATTGCCTGACGCCGTGACACGGCCACGAACGAACCGCCCCATGCACCTCTGTCCCCAGTCATCGACGCCCCTCCCCCAACCAGCACCGCCTTCGTTCATGTAGTTCCTCACTCCTCCTTCCACCTCATATTCGGTCTACCTCTCCCCTCTGTCCCTCCTCTGTAACCCTCTTAGTCATTCTCTCGCTTTCCATACGTTTATGGCCGAACCATCTCAGTTGTTCCTTTTCACACTTTCCAGCACATCTACCTCCACACCCACCTCCTTCTTACTTCCTCATTAGTCTGTCTATCCCTCCATGTAACTCGCACGCACTCCTTAAGTAATTCATTTCCACTGCTCTCACTCTTGGTCTGAGTCTCTCAACCAACGTCCATGCTTCGCTTCCGTAAGTCAGTGTCGGATTACCACACTGTCATGCAAGGACTTCTTCACTTCCATACTGACCACCCTATTTCTTGTTACTGCTTTTAGCGTTCCTACAACCCTCTTTCCCCTGTTGTACCCTCTCCCGCACCTCTCATAGTCCCATCTTTACTCAACACACTGCCCAGATACTTAAAGAGTTGACGATCTCCATAGCCTGACCGTTCTTCACCTCACACTCTGTGACTTCACCCCTTTCGAAGACCATAACCTTGCTCTTCCCGTATTTACCTTCAAATTCGTTTTTCGCACACTGTTCCAAACTCATTTACCAGACCCTGCAACTCCCATTCATTATCACTCATCAGAACTGTATCATCCGCAAACAGCAGTATAGGTAGCTTCCACTCAATTCCCTCCCTTTTCAGCGATACACCAACATTCACTGCTCTTGATAGTATTTCTTTCATGACTCCATCCATATATACAGTAAACAACCATGGGGACATCACACACCTGTTTCAACCAACATTCAGTCAAAGAACTCGCTCTGCTCACTCTCCACACGTACTGCCGCCTTTGCACCCTCATACATGCTCTTCACTGCTTTCAGCAACTTGCCCTCTACTCCGTATATTCTAAGTACTTTCCACAAACCTTCTCTATCCACTCTGTCATAGGCCTTCTCAAGTCCATAAAGGCAACATACACCTTTTGTTTCTTCTCCAGATACTTCTCCACAACACAATTCAGGGTAAAATATTGATCTACACATCCTCTTCCCTTCCTAAAACCTCCCTGCTCGTCGCCTATCCATTTCTCCGTTCTCACTCTCACTCTCTCAATCACTACCCTACTGTATACCTTCCCTACTACGCTTAGAAGACATATTCCTCGGTGGTTACCACACACTCCTCTTTCCCCTTTGCCCTTATATAGGGGGACTATTATGCCAGTCTTCCAGTCATCGGGTGCACTCCCCTTCTCCCATGCTAGTTTGCACATTTTCCATACCCATTCTATCACTATCTCACCACCATACCTCAACATTTCCCCACACACTCCATCTGTTCCTGGTGCTTTCCCCAACTTCACTCGTACATGACTATGATTATTATCAATTTATTGAATACTGGATGTCAATTTAATCATGTAGTCGGACCCAGCTGCATTATTTATGCGAGGAAGGGAAGAACAAGGAATGGGGCGCTTATCCCTAAGGATCCGACCTTATGCGATTTTTACTTTAATTTTTGGTCTAAAAAAGTTTGTGAATAGTCTTTTGTTGGATTCATGGCCAGAATACCTCGATGCAATGTGATATAACGGTGATTTCAATTTATGAGCAAAAAAGAGAATATATTGGTTATTTTCTAAACCTGTGTAATATGAGTGTATAACTACACAGGAATGTCCAATATACAGTAAACTTCCGTTAATCCGAAGGGCAGCGGACCGGCCCTCGTTCGGATTAGTGGATTTTTCGGATTATCGGACTTTACCCCTATGAACCTGTGTATGACGAAAACATTGAGGCATTAGGCCACCCAAATGACACAATGGTGCACACACACATATCATATGTTCATGAAATCACTTCAAAAGTTTACCATTGTCATTGTAGCCTATTACCTACTTCAAAACATTCAGATTAATGGTCAAAGGAATCTGCTGATATAAACGTAAACACCATATGTCCGCATCGTCGTCTTCTTCTTCTTCCGTCTACTAGCGAGTTTGTCTTGCTCTTGAAGATCAGATCAGATGTGGTTCGGGAAGTAATGCCTTAACAACGGCACTTCCCTGAGAGGTTCTTGTAATTTTCCTTTTGTGATTTTCCTTTTGTGACGTGCTCTGTTATATTATATTGTATTGAAAGCACCCTTGTCTTGTTGTCTTGAAAGCACCCTTGGGACGCTCCGATCACTGAACTATAAATAGTAGCGTATCGGAACGTCCAAAGGTGCGTTTTCAAGCTCAAGACTGAATGCGCTTGCAGAAAATGCGGTGCAAGCCAGTAGCGCATCGGAGCGTCCCAAGGATGCGTTCAAGAGCAAAACAAACTCTCTAGCAGACGATGTGGTGTTTACGTTTATATCAGTAGCTTCCTTTGACCATTAATCTGAATGTTTTGAAGTAGGTAATAGGCTACAATGACAATGGTAAACTTTTAAAGTGAATTCATGAACATATGATATGTGTGTGCTCCATTATGTGTCATTTGAGTGGACTAATGCCTCAAAAAGGGGACTTTGGGACTTCTTGAAATTCGGACCATCGGGTGAATTCGGATTTGGCCTCAAATTGAAAAATTCGGACTATTGGGAGATTCGAATCATCGGTCGTCGGATTAAAGGACTTTTACTGTAGTTTAATTTTTTGTAAAGACTCCGAAGTGTCCGAAGTTTGGACAATGATGTCCGGAGATAAGGTGCTGTTAGATGTAGACCTACTCCTTTTTAAAGGGCAAATACATGGATGTCCGATGTTAAGAAAAGCGGTCCGAAGGTAGGAATATTTTTCCAAATTTTGAACGCCAGCAAATCGTTTCTATGGCAAAAATTTAATGCTGATATTTTTTTCGTTTATATGGATTCAGTAGGTACTGTCCCTGGCTACACAATGATGACAACAGGGATTATTTTGTACCATTCTATACAGAGTTATTTATTGCAAACCCTCCAAAATGTCCTAAGTTTGGTAGTTTTACGGTACCGGTAGTTCATTCGGGTTAAGTCTGGCTATTCTGACACAGATGTAAGCAGCTCCATCCAACATATGGTTAAAGTTATCTAACTCCTGTCTTGAGTATCTCATTCAGGTAGGCCCGAGTATGCAAGAGTCAGTGAAGCAAATTATATCCTGAAAACATCATCAAAAATAAAGACCGGAAACTAAGCCCAGTAAAGTTAAATGAAGACGAGGGAAGGAAATAAGGTCCTGCCAAAGCTTACATCCTATGCTTAACCACAAACCCTCTCCTCGCACACACTCCCCTCACACTCAAGGGTAAAGTCCGTTTTCTTTCATAGTACAGTACAGGTACTGTACTAATACGCCTGAAAAAGAAAGGAAAGGGACAAAAATACATGAAGTAGGTTAGATTCTATACCGTAGCAATGGTGACCTGGAATATAAATACCGGTACACTCTGTAAGGAGGAACTGCTTTTGAATAATGGTAGAAGATGTCAGATTTTCAATAAAACCTTTCTTAATAAGTGTCTCAGATTGAGAAAAACAAAATGCAAATACTGTACAGGTAAAAGGGAACAATATTCATTTGTGCAATGAATATTTTCCCCTGGAAATGCCAGTCCTTAAGTTTGTGGAAAATACAAAAGTGTATTGAAGATCCGAACTCATCCAGATTTTGAGTGGATGCTATGATAAATGGATAGCCGAGCGAGTATCTACACTCTCTCCCCAACACTCCAAAGCCACATCTCCTTCACCTTATCCTAAATCACTTTCCCCATTCCATCCCACATCTACCCAAAATCTTTTATCCTATATGCCTCTCTAATCACCTATAGCAACCACACCTCCACCTCAAAAACTCTCCTCCACACATTACATCGCCACCCACTGACCACTCTACTACCACCGCACAATATCTACAATGCTCCTACAATCTCCACCGAACTTACCCCCACTCAAAACATGTCCACCATAAATACCACCAAACCACCACCACCTTCCCTACCCTCTACACCACTCTCCACCCAGACAATCTGCCCTCCAAACTGCATCCTCATTACCCCCACTCAAACTCACCCCAATATCCCCCACCCCCTTTCCTATTGCACTAACCACTCCTGCCACTTCCCTTACTACTATTACTACCCCTACCCATTCCCCTACTACTGCACATCAGAGAGAGGGACTCGCAGACCAAGCAGAGAGACGGATGGCTGTATGACACCGCACTCTCATGAAAAACTGCCCATATGGCCAAAAGGGTTATATAAATAGAAAGAAATGCAGATACAATCACCCTAAAATTTGCTATAATGGAATTAAGTGTGGAACATGCCTTGTAAGTTTATCATACACTCAGTACCACCCAACTGTGTAAATCCTCAACAGCCACCCGGACCTGCTACAACTGGTACTGTACTGTAATGTCTATCATGTTAAGGGTACACTTAGGGCTAGAAGACAGAGCGAAGATATGGCCTCACACCATTTTTTAGTCACACAAGAACGAGGGAAAGGATAATAAAGCCAGAGCAAGACAAAATATGGAGGAACATGGTAGAACAACTAGTAGCACAAATTCATCATCTGGAAGACCTGATTTACCACCAATGAGGAAAAACAAGGCACCACCCCCCACCACAACTGGGGTTGCCCATATCGCCAGAGATGGTAAGCCCACAAGCCACCATACCCAGCCTCTGCCCCATATATTCAAACATAAAAGATTGTAAAACCACTAGAACAAATAAGGTCCCATTCATTCAGGGATTACTAAAAGAGGGGAATGCAGTGTTTGCTGTTCTTACTGAAACTCATAATTATTAAAGACTTTGAAAATAGCGAAGTATGGATCCCAGGTTACAATCTACACAGGTCATACAGAACATGTGGAGGAGTAGCCTTGTACAGTACATAAAAGACTCTCTAGTAAGTACAGAGTTTCTTAAAAACTCCAGTGATGTAGTAGAGATACTGGGATTAAAAATAGAAAGCCATAATGTGGCAGTTATCCTCACATACAGACCTCCAGATGTAGTCCCTACATTAGTTCAAAACCCAGCTGGATAAGATCAAAACTGCTTTAGAAGTGCTGGGAGCCCCAACCCCTAACACCCTGTGGTCAGGGGACTTCAATTTACCCTACAGTATTTCGGGTGGATGGGACTCGTTAGCCTTGGTCGGCAACTCATCTAGGGGAGACAACCTTATACAAATCCGGGTGGATGGGACTCGTCAGCCTTGGTTGGCAACCTGTCTAGGGGAGTAAACCTGATACAAATCCATACTGCTTACCTAAGGGTAAGGCAGGTTAGTGGATGGATTAGCCGAACACCACTTTAGAAAAATAGTGCTAACAAGATGCACAGAGGGCCTCGGAGTCGGACGGATCCTAAATTGAGTGGTCAATCCTGTAAGTCCTTCACTAAACTGGCTCGGGTTGTCCCTCTCACAGGGAATAGGTCCGCTTGGGGGCATTCTGTGTATGGCCACCCTCGTAAGGGGAGTAAGGCGTCCGGCAATAGATAGATATATCAAATAGAGGCAAGTAGAACAACAAATAATACCAAACACCTCAAACACAAATGGTGATGCACACTCAAAAGCACTTCTTAACTAAGGTTCTTTATTCAACTTCAACAAACATAGCACAGAACCAACGAGAAGTCAAAATTTCCTAGACCTGATTTATTTTTTAACAATGAGAACATTTTGCACAAAACCAGCATACAATATCTGACACTACTTACTCTAACCGGTCCTGATGTGGCGGCGTCTACGCCGTGGGACCACCTCCCAGAGCTGCCAACCGCGGATGGCTGCCGACCCTCCACGGCCGGAGACAAGATCAATCGACCAGTGGAGGACAACCGGATGCCGGCCGCGGGGAGCAGTTTCGGGAGCCAAACCGTCACAACTATCCCCTGCCCCCTCCCTGGGGGCACGGGTCCTTGGAGCGGCTTCGGTCGCGCCGGGAATTTCCACACCTCTCACACCACACACACACATCACACTGTTTTTCCTACACCGAGAAATGACTCTCCGGCTGTCATTTCTCGAAGACTTCTTCTAGCCGGAGACATTGAGAGCAACCCAGGACCCACGTACACATACATATGTCCAACTTGCTCAAAACCCATCACTTCGAGTCGCCACACTAAGGGTTCAGTTCTCTGCAATGCATGCAGGAACTGGACCCACTTCACCTGTACAACACTTGCCTCCAAGAAACACTACACGAACACCTGGACCTGTTCCTCATGCCCCTCCCTCTCCCAGTCAAATCCCTCGCCTAAAACCCGTCCACCTCTCCTCCCCAACCCACCTAGCCTTTCCATATCATCCACTCCCCCCCCTAAAACCCGTCCACCTCTCCTCCCTAACCTCCCCATACCATCCACATCCTCAACTCAACATACCACACCCCATCTTAATCCATTCCAACCCCCATCTCCTGCTCCCCAATCCCCACCCCCACCTCAGCCATCCCAACCTCCAGCCCCTCCCTCACCCCCACCCCATCCTCGTGCAGCAGCACCCAACATACATCGTGCACATAACATTAACATTCTCCAATTGAACATAGATGGCATTAACACAAAGAAACACGAACTCTCACACTTCATCAAACAACACAACATACACATTGCCATCTTACAAGAAACAAAACTCCGCACATCACAAAAAACACCCACATTTCATAATTTCACCACCATCAGACAAGACCGGGCTGTCGGCGGGGGCGGTGGACTCATCACCCTGGTACACAATGAAATATCATACATAGTAACCAGTGTACAAACCAAATCCCTCCTCCCCCCAAATAATAACACAACAGAAATACAATCAATTAAAATACGCACTGGCAACAAATCCAACATAACCATCATAAACACATACATTCCTCCCCAAACATCCCCTACAGTACCAAATGAATACAGACCACACTTACAACACATCACAAACACCCCACACATCATCCTGGGTGGTGACTTCAACGCCAAGACGTCGGCCTGGTTTGTCGACAACCCCGACACAGACAGAGGGCTGGTACTACAAAACCAAACAGATAACCTCATCATCCTTAATGACATCCATCAACATACCTATATTCCTCACCAAGCCCTCTATAACCCATCATCTCCAGACATCACCTTTTGCTCCCCAGAACTCGCCCCCACAACATCCTGGAGGGTGGTCAGAACCTTAGGCTCTGACCACCTCCCGATCATTATCACCACCAAAACCAGACTCACCCCAGCTAGCCACAAACACACATACACCAATTATAAAAGAGCTAACTGGGAAGCATTTACAAATGAGACAGAACAACACTTCACAACTCTAAACAGTACACCCATCACTAACATCAACAATACTGTACACATACTCAATAAAACTATCCAAAACGCTGACAAGAAACACATTCCAAGAGGTAACAGAAAAAGACACAACCCCAACTTCACACCAGAAATTCAAAACCTCATCAGACAACGCGACACACTGAAACACTCCCCAGCACCCCACACACAAGACATCACACAACAAATTCAAGCACTCAACACCCAAACTAACAACAAAATACAAGAACAACAAAAACTAAATTGGAATAACTTCCTACAAACACTTGATCACAAAACAACCCAAAAAAAACTCTACAAAACACTAAACAGCATCACACTTTCCAACAGCAACACAACACAATCACATGCTGCAATCACAACAACAGACTCTACTCCTTCATGTAAACAACAAGCAAACACTCTCATCAATCACTTCTCACATGTCAGCCACCTAAAACCTCACAAAGACGACCGACGTGTCATCCGACGTAAGAGACAATTCCCCACAGACCCTGACTATACACCCTTCACCAATCACCAGACAAAGCATATCATCAACAATCTCAAGCACTCACCCGCCTGTGGCCTAGACAACATAAGCAACATACACCTCAGACACCTGGGACCACAAGGCATACAAGCACTCACTAACATATCAAACTACAGCTATTCACACAACACAATACCAGACATTTGGAAGCATGGTATCATCATCACATTCCCCAAACCCAACAAAGACCCCACGCTACCCTCCTCGCACCGCCCCGTCACACTCCTTTGCTCCCCCTCCAAAGTCATGGAACGCCTAGTATTACAACTAATTACACCCGACCTACCCCTAGCTCCAACACAACATGGCTTTAGGCCACTGCACTCCACAAACACTCTTCTCACAGACCTTACACAAAGAGCTTTTGACAGCATCAACTCAGCTAGACCACCACACAGATCACTATTAGCCACAC
This sequence comes from Paralithodes platypus, assembly GCA_032716605.1. Classification (NCBI taxonomy): domain Eukaryota; kingdom Metazoa; phylum Arthropoda; class Malacostraca; order Decapoda; family Lithodidae; genus Paralithodes; species Paralithodes platypus. The sequence goes on from CM064486.1 coordinate 45,861,766, forward strand.
TCGACATTAGTAAAGCCTTCGATGCCATCCCCCGCCACAACCTAACAAACAAAATCTACAACACAAACATGCACAACAACACAAAAAGGTGGCTGGCCAACTTCCTAGCAGGCAGATGTGCACACGTATCTTTTGCCGGTCAGTCATCTAAAATCAGAAACTTTCCAAACGGAGTCCCACAAGGATCCGTCCTATCGCTCGCACTCTTCAATCTGTACATGCACGATATAACTACACCCAATACGCCCCAAATAAACTTAGCCTCCTATGCAGATGACATAACACTCACATGCACACACCATGACCCAAGAAGAGCAACAGATCTCCTTCAACCCTATCTCAACACACTACATGGCTGGTGCACTACAAACAGACTTAATCTAGCCCCAGCCAAATCCACCGCAACCCTGCTCACAAGCTGGACAGGTGAACACGAATACATCCCTCAACTCACCATAAACAACACACCCCTAACACATACACACACACCCAAAATCATAGGAGTAACATATGATACTCATATGACATTCAAACAGCACACCACAAACATTAAAAAGAAACTGACACCCAGACTTAACGCCCTCAGGTCACTTGCTCACACAAAATTTGGACACAACAAAGAAACTACCACCACAGTATATAAACAATACATAAGATCAGTGATGGAATACGCAAGCCCAGCCTGGGCTTCTAACCTAGCTGAAACACATCATAAGACCTTACAGACTATTCAAAACAAAGCCCTGAAGATCATTACAGGCTGCACAGCTACTGCACCCACAGATCACCTACATCAAGAAACCAAAATCCTCAAAGTCAAAGACCATCTGGACATGAGAGGCACTCAATTCCTGGCAGCAGCCTCCACGAACCAAGACCACCCACTAAACTACATGGCAACACACCCACAGACACCAAGAAATATCAAAACAACACCCAGCACACGGTATCACACACAATTATTGTCCTCTCTAACTCCCTGCCCACCCCGAACCAACTTCCAGAAGCACATCCATACTCATATCTCTCGCCAATCCATCCACTCACTCACAGACAACACGCAGCTGCATGCACGACCTCCCGAAATCCATCCTTCCGAATCCTCCCTCCCTCGCGAGGACAGAGTCCACCTGGCCAGGCTGAGATGCGGACACCATCCAGCTCTCCTGAGCTATCAGAAGAGACTGGATGACTCCGTTGTCGACGCCTGCCCGGGATGTAACACAGCACCCCATACCATTAAACACATCATAGAAGACTGCATTTCACACAACCACTTACGCCAACAACATAATCTACACTCAATGAGAGCTCTGTGGGAAAGCCCGATCGTGGCCATGGCCTTCCTTAGGGGCTCGGGGCTGTTCGGCCAGGCAGCTTAGGGAACAACAACAACAACAACAACAACTTACTCTAACCATAAACTAATTGAGGTACTAATCACCCTTGAGTACCTACACAAAGGCACAACAAGAAGATCATAAACTGACCCTTTCAGTAAGTACAACTTTAATAATTAGCATATTGATTGGCCAAGCATAAACCAGAAATTAGAGGAAATAGATGGGAAATTCAATGACGGACAAAACAACCTCTGAATGCCTTAGCCTAGTAACAGAAGTACTGTAGTTAAGAATGTGTGTGCGGATCACATTTCTGAGATAAAAGAGAAATGGTAAAGTTAGCGAGAACGAGAAAGGAGGAGGCTCTACAAACGCAGAAAACTAGTGTCACATCAGCTCTCCCAAGCCGGTGTCACAAAACATTTTGCCATTGTGAGCGGGGTCCTTACACAGTTTCCGGACATCCCCCCCCCCGCTTTGATTGAGTAAAATCAGGCAGGGGAAGACCAGAAACGGTGTAAAAAACGTAAGAAAGGCGAGAATTTTAACAAGAGCTACAAGACCGAAACCTCCAAGTCGGTATAGACAAGAGGAAAGTGCAGGAAAGGACCTGTAAGAACCATCTGTGATTCCTGGACAAGGTACAGTGTAGGAGAAAAAATATCCCTGAACGATACATGTAAAGCGCCACCTTTGGCACTGAAGACCAGCGATATCAAAATGAGGCTGACTACTACCGTGTAAAGGTGTTTTACAGTATGTGTTTTCCAGAGTTAGCACACTTGCACAAGAGCTAGAAAGGTTGAGAAAACACATTTTGGCATATCCTTAATGCCTTCCACTGCCTGACAGACCAAGATAACTGGAAAGAAACTGAAAGAACAGACACTAATCAGTGCAAAAATTATGTCTGTTCTATGAGATGGAAGAGGTATACAAGTTACAGTCTGAGCTGAGAGAAGATCTATTCGTCATTTTCTTGCCCTCCACAAAACAATTTTGCTATGATGCTTAACACATTGAAGGAAAACAATGTCCAGGAGATATTCCCAAATTTGCTTGAGCTGGTGAAAACTTATGTCATACTGTCTGTTACAAATGCAACCATTAAAGGCCTTTCTCCAAACTCTAAAACTGGTGAAGGCAAAGATGTGCAATAGAAAAATGATAATAGAAATCAACCACATTGAGGTCATCAATATATTCAAAGACATTGCCTACAGAAAGCTTCTCCGGTGAAATGTCATTCATTTACAACGTTAAAATAATAAAGTTTGTGTTGAAGTTTTTGAGTGATTATTATATGTTGTTGTTCCCTAAGCTGCCTGGCCGAACAGCCCCGAGTCCCTGAGAAAGGCCATGGCCACGATCGGGCTTTCCCACAGAGCTCTCATTGAGTGTAGATTGTGTTGTTGGCGTAAGTGGTTGTGTGAAATGCAGTCTTCTATGATGTGTTTAATGGTATGGGGTGCTGTGTTACATCCCGGGCAGGCGTCGACAACGGAGTCATCCAGTCTCTTCTGATAGCTCAGGAGAGCTGGATGGTGTCCGCATCTCAGCCTGGCCAGGTGGACTCTGTCCTCGCGAGGAAGGGAGGATTCGGAAGGATGGATTTCGGGAGGTCGTGCATGCAGCTGCGTGTTGTCTGTGAGTGAGTGGATGGATCGGTGAGAGATATGAGTATGGATGTGCTTCTGGAAGTTGGTTCGGGGTGGGCATGGAGGGAGAGAGGACAATAATTGTGTGTGATACCGTGTGCTGGGTGTTGTTTTGATATTTCTTGGTGTCTGTGGGTGTGTTGCCATATAGTTTAGTGGGTGGTCTTGGTTCGTGGAGGCTGCTGCCAGGAATTGAGTGCCTCTCATGTCCAGATGGTCTTTGACTTTGAGGATTTTGGTTTCTTGATGTAGGTGATCTGTGGGTGCAGTAGCTGTGCAGCCTGTAATGATCTTCAGGGCTTTGTTTTGAATAGTCTGTAAGGTCTTATGATGTGTTTCAGCTAGGTTAGAAGCCCAGGCTGGGCTTGCGTATTCCATCACTGATCTTATGTATTGTTTATATACTGTGGTGGTAGTTTCTTTGTTGTGTCCAAATTTTGTGTGAGCAAGTGACCTGAGGGCGTTAAAGTCTGGGTGTCAGTTTCTTTTTAATGTTTGTGGTGTGCTGTTTGAATGTCATATGAGTATCATATGTTACTCCTAGGATTTTGGGTGTGTGTGTACGTGTTAGGGGTGTGTTGTTTATGGTGAGTTGAGGGATGTATTCGTGTTCTCCTGTCCAACTTGTGAGCAGGGTTGCGGTGGATTTGGCTGGGGCTAGATTAAGTATGTAGCTTATATGTGCTGTACTTTTGTTTTCAAATAAATTTACTTATCTTTAAGTTAACATACTATTGATGTATGTTTGTTTGATGTCAGTCATACAGAAAAATTTCTCAGTTGTATTATTGTTGCATTGTTTGAACGAATTTGAAAGGATTTTTAAGTGTGTGTAGAATTAATTAATTCAATAGTAGCTAGGTGCCCTTTTTTAACTTTGAGCACCTGCCCGAAACTAGTTCTCTGCACGGCCCAGCGCAGTCATACGAAAAACAAATTAACAAAAAACACGATAAAGGGAATAGAAAGATAATGCATCACACGGAAATGCATACATCCCCCCAACTTACGTTAAGGGCGACTAAAAAGTGAAAATAACCCTGAAAACCGGGGATAAGAAATAGTACATGAACGAAGGCGGTGCTGGTTGGGGGGAGGGGCGTCGACTGACTGGGGACAGAGGTGCATGGGGGCGGTTCGTTCGTGGCCACCCCTTCGGGGATCACGGCGTCAGGCAATAGATAGATAGATAGACACTCAACGACTGCTACGCGGCGCTGAGGACCAACCACCCCCGAAGTAAACAATATAATTCAAACGTCTCCAGAACTACGCGCACTAAAAACACGCCTTAAAATCCAAAAAAGTGCTGCCTACAACACAGAAACATCCTTCTAAAACCTCAACAGCCTGAAAAGGCTCACACTCACTTAGTTGAAGCGAAGGGGCAGATGAAAACAAGCATTTGCGGAACACAGAAAAGGCGTGTGGATTCGTCGGCGTGCGCAAAATGACTGATGGTTTTACATAGAGTGGCGCGGGCTCGTAGAAAATGGAGCATGGCCAGAGAAGAGCAGCTAGATTAAATGGGTAACTATAACTTTTTTCTCTCCCTCGCTATCCTAATTTCTGTTCCTTCTTTAGTCGTCTCGGAGTGTGTACAACGTGCCTAGTAGTGAATTGAGGTGCAACTCTAGAGATTATTGGGACTTTGCGCTAGTACCGATAAATCGGCCGCTCTGGTAGCGGCCGAGATCTTAAGCCCTACGTTGGAAACGTAGAGGCTGCTACTAAATATAGAATTTGAGCCAACTGACATAGAAAGGGCAATAAACAGCATGCCACTCCACTCAGCCCCAGATTCATGGAGCTCAGTCCTACTCAAGAGCTGCAAAACATCACTAGCAAAACCTCTAGCCATATATATAACCTAAAGGTGGCGGGAGGAAATGGCAGATAAGGGATTAACCCATACTATACCGGAGCATTTTTGCAATATATGTACCTCTCAGTACCAGCCATTCTGGCCAAACGAATTCTGCGGGGAGACAGCATACTCCCACCATGACAGCTGAGAGTTGACCGAGTGTGGCTGGTGGCGGGCAGCTAAGGGGAGGCATGGGCAGTGTTGCCAACACCTAGCAGCATTGCCTTCAAGTCATGTTAGCGTCTCCCGCTTGATATTAGCGGCAACAAGGGTCTATTGTTAGTGACGGATGACATCCATCACTAGTACTAGTATTACCCTATTGTACGGACTGATTAGGGTCAACACTGGTACAGGATGGGTTAAAAGTGAACATAGGCAAGACAAAAGTCATGATAAGGGGCAATGACCAGTTACAGAGTGATAGTTTCCCTTGCCCTGTCTGTAAAAATGAGGTTGGGTGTAATCCCATTCATTGTTGCATTGCTAGGGATGGGTGCATAAGAGGTGTAGTAGTTTGAGAGGCCCCTTATCGCGGACCGTTACTTTGAATGTGCCATATGTAGAAGTTTCTTGGCAGTGCTAGATCTACCTGGTAGCGTAGAGTTCGGGGATGTGCACCTGGAATGTGCCAATAAATTTTATTACTTGGGCGACATGATTGCAGTTGATGGTTGGGTTGCGGCCTGCTCAGTTGCGAGAGTCAGAAGTGGATGGAAGAAGTTCAGAGAGATGCTGCCGTTACTGACCATGAAAGGGCTCTCCCTATGACTAAAACGCGGTACTCATTTCTCCGATTTTGCTTCCGTTCCGCCATGCATGTGTCGACAATGACATCACTCTGAGGACTCTCTGCTACCTTCCGGAGACCACCCACGGATAAGATTTCACATCCGTGAGGAAGACTTGATACAATATTACCACATTTGTTCTTAATTTACCTAGTTCAGCTACTTTCATAATAGAGGGCTAGTGATTTATGTTCATGTCGCTGTTTTACACAAAATGAACAGAGGTAAAATATGGAAGAGTATTGTAGTTAGTAAAATTTTGAAAACAAAAATTACCAGACTGCCTGGAATGCCACCAATAGGTGAACAAAAAGACTGACCTACTCACGTCTGGATCATAGTCTTAAACCCGAGAAGCGCGATAAGCCTCACAGAGTCCCAGAAGTGTCTTGTAGGGAACGCGATAGGCCTCACGGAAGCAAGATCATGAAAAAAACCTTCCTAAATGCCCCAGGGGCTCTCAAAACAAAGCAATATGGGATTATATGAGATAATTACCCTCTAGTACCTCTTAACGCTCATCCACATGTCCCCCCCCCCCTTCCCACCCTTTTTTCTCCTCTTCAAATTTTTTTGTCTATGTGAGTGAGGGAGACAAAAGGCAGAACTGCCTGTAGCGAGTGCCTTCCCCATATATGAAAGAGTGAGTGCCAAAATCAAGGGACGTTCGACCCAAAATGCCTGGACACACGGAGTTTGAAGCAATTTAAGTCATAGGAGGAGGGAAAGACTGATTCTGGGAGATGCTGGGAGAGTTCCAGAGCTCAGCTGTTGAACAGAAGAAAGATTGAGAGTAACGTTGCACTCTTGGGTTGGAGAGTTGCACAGAGTAGGGATGGGATTGTGTTGCAAGACGGGTACCACGTACCCTAATTAGAGGAGGTGGTGTACACTGGGAGAGCTCTGAGGAGCACTGATTATTGTAGTAGCGATAGACTAGCGAAAGAGATGCGACATTGCAGCAAAGAGAGAAAGTTTGCAAAGAGTTGGTGGGTGGGCGGGAATTAATGATAAATTCATTTGTACTTTGGGTAAGATTAGGAGTAGTGGGCGTACCACTACCGACATACAGCATAACTCATCTATAAAACATTAACCTAACCTAACCTAACCTAACACTACATGAATACTAGGTTAGGTTGTTGTTGTTGTTGTTGTTGTTGTTGTTGTTGTTGTTGTTGTTGTTGTTGTTGTTGTTGTTGTTCCCCAAGCTGCCTGGCCGAACAGCCCCAAGGCCCCGAGCAAGGCCAAGGCCATAAACGAGCGCCCCCACAGAACCTTCCGTGCCGACCACAGTAAAGCCTGGGTGACCGAAGCCACTCCATGGCGGGGAGCTGAGGAGGGTGCGGAAACGCCCGGGAAACCAAAGCCTCACCCAGGGCCCTGTGCCCCTCAGCAATCATGAAGAGAAAGTTGAGGGGCAAAGGAAAAATGTGACGCTTTAGCTTCCAATCTTGGTAGATTGGGAGGTCAATCCACGGAAGAGACGCCGTCACTTGAGATCTAGAAAATATATAAGTAAAAGGAACAGTCAGAGTAAGCTATGGGTATGGCAGAGATCGCTCAGTTCTCACTCTGATAGACCAGCCCATCACCAAGGTGGTTAGGTTAGGTTGTTTGGTTAGGTTAATGTTTTATAGATGAGTTATGCTGTATGTTGGTAGTGGTACGCCCACTAATCCTAATCTTACCGTACTTTGTCTAGAAGTGCGGTGATAGAGGATTCTCCCCACACATATGAACAATACTCAATACAAGGACGCACTGTGCCCCTGTACAGAGCAAGAAGCTGTGCAGGGGTAAAGAACCCCTTAAGGCGGTTGAGCACACTCAGCTTCTGGGAGGCTGCCTTAGCAAGACTGGTAATATGGTCCATCCAAGTGAGAGCAGAAGAAAGAGACACCAAGAATATTGAGAGAAGATGAAAGATTGATTTTTGTATTGTTGAAGAATAAGGGATACCGGTAGTCCTTTTGGAGTTCCGGACGGGTAGATAGATGGAGAAATTGGGTTTTGGAAGTATTAACCCCTTCAGACTCATATGATGCAGAGGTTGCCAGATTAGCAATAAGAAATTGAGTTCTCTCACTCTTATAATTACCTCTCCAAAATTAGTTTTCTGCCCACAGCTAACTCAAAGACAACTGCAGAGGTTGAAGTAACTAAACTAAAGGTTTTTAAATACCCCTGATCGTAACAAAGGTTTTAAAGTATCCCTAATAGGTTCAAAATCGCGTCATATGTCGGAGAGGGTTAAAGGTAACAAGGGTTTCTCGGTCCTAATTGGAAATAGTAGTTAGATCTGCTATTTTTCCGTTTAATTCCCTCATTTATCGGTTATTTTTCGCGCGAAATATTCTCAGGCAGGCTCGGAGACACATTTAGAGACCCGATAGCAGTGTGAGATCTCTCCCGGGGAGCTCAGTTGCATGCAAGACGTTTGAGAGGGAGGGTGTGTGTCTCTTGGCCGGCTGCCCCAGAATACGACCGGGCAGCGAAAACATAAGTTTTTCACCCCCGAATTGCTGTTCCCACTTCATTTATCGCTCTTCAAGGTTCATATGTTCATCATAAATTAGATGCCAGCAGAAGGTAAATATCAATTATACTCCATAATGAAGAAGTTTGTAAACAGTGAGGACGTCCGAAGGAGTTCTGAGTGATGGGATTAAGTTATTTTTTTCTCGGTAATTATTGGTTTTAGAAGTGTGATCAAAATTATTGTCCCACAGTGGATTATACACGAGTACAGTATAAGGATTCCATAGACCTGCATTGTCCCTAAATTAATATCATAATACGGCGAGCAATTAAAATAAGGTTAATATACAGGAGACGCAACAATGTGTTTTTCAGATTTTTTGGGGGTATTTTGATTTTGTTTTTGGTGTTTTAGTCGAATCTAGTGATGAAATTGAATGGGAATTAAGCATTTACCCATTATCCATCAATCTAAAGACACGCCCCCCGATAGTGGGGAGGGCTATGAAGATCAGGGAAATTGAGGGGTAAAAAGCGTATAGAACACGATAATACACATTTGTAACCAAAATTTGGCTCGGGTTTTGTCAATTTCCAGACCCATAAAACCCGACTTTTTGAAAACCCGAGCCAAGTTTTGACGAAAGTTGGCTCGGATTTAACTAATTTAAAAGTGAAAATAACACAATAACCTTGTTAAAATGTTGGCTCGGGTTTTGTAAATTTCCATACCCATGTAACCCGACATTTTGAAAACATGAGCCAAGTTTTGACGAAACTTGGCTCGGATTTTACTAATTTTCATGTTAAATTTACACAGTAACCTTAATAAAATGGGAGGTTTGACGTACCTCCCAACCTACCAAATAGGAAAACCTACTATTTGGTAGTAGTCTTGGAAAATCCAACGTCAAGGCTATTAACCTAATTGCAATGACGACTTGTCTATTTTGACTGCTATGTCGTCATTCCAACCGCGGTTAAAAAGAAAACGTCTAGAGTCTACTCCTTATCTTGCTCTAGGAGACGTTGTACATTAACCAAAACTACCACCGAAGGTGAAAAAAGCATAGAAGAGAAGAAAAGGGGTTTACCTTAGTTACCGCTTAAGGCCCATCCCGTGTTCCGTCATGTGCAGATCCCTGTCGAACGTGCGCATGAGCGACCCTCTCTTGTCATCACATCTCACGTCAGCAGAAGAACGCGGATGGGCAGGGGTCCGGCGTGAGGGAGGGTATTATGTACGTTGGATTTTCCAAGACTACTACCAAATAGTAGGTTTTCCTATTTGGTAGGTTGGGAGGTACGTCAAACCTCCCAATTTGTTAGTAGTCTTGGCAAATCCAACGTCAAGGCTGCATAACAAATAGGAGGAGGACATCCAAGCCCAACCTACCAAAAAAAAAACCAATGCATAAAACAAAATTATGAATGACAAAGACACAATTTAAACAAGAGAGTTTAATAAAAGAGTGAAAAACTGAGGAGTAGCTAAAAAGAACAGTTTTAACACATGCCCGTCATTCATAGTAATGCAAAAACATAGACTTGTCTGAAACCAAAAAGGTACTGTACCCAAAATCCCTTTTCTTCAAAAACCAACAAAAACACTGAACACAAGAACAAAACACAATTTTCAATGTGGCAAAAACACTTATGTACTGGAACAATACATAATCCCAAACTTGCAATCCAGTGTTGCAAACCCGTACACCCCCCCCTCCCCCCCCCCCCCTTTGTCAAATAAAACAAAGGAAAAGAACGAGGGACAAGGGGGGAAGACCAGGGATCTTCGCCAGAGCACCAGGAAACACGACCCCCGAGAGCAATCACCGGCCGAGGGGGTCGAACACTGGACACGGAGAGGTAGGAGGAGAGGAAGGAATTGATAGAAGACCACAAAACCGCTGAGGCGATGGCAGGTAAGGATCGACGTGGCAGGAACCGGAAGGAGGCAGCAAAGGATCTGACATCGTGCGCAGAACCCCTACAAACAGGGTGACGGGCACGAACGGTCCGACAAATGTGGCGGCCCATCTGCACCTGCGAGAGCCTCCCACCTGTCCGAGGAGACACCCACACAGCAGTACCCGAAGGCGGCGCCACAGACGCAACAGAGGAGTGCAAGGCTGACACCGGGCACAACACATGGCGAGGATGCCCACGCCGTAAAGCCTGGACGGCGAAAGGCTGGAAAACGGGGGCCTCCCTCCCATGCGTGGTAACAAAAGGAGGGGAGGAGGCGAACGAGACGCCATGCAAGGACGGGGAGAATCGCACGCAGTTCCGGGGCCGTGACAATGCCGCTAGTGCAGACACCCGATTCCCAGTGGCCAGAGCGACAAGGAAGAGTGGACGCCCGAGCAACGGAACCGGCGGAGCGGCCCTTGTATACGTGGGTGAAGCCAGAAGGACCAGAGCCCGCCCCAGATCCCACTGCGGAGGGACCTGGCGCAGAGGTGGTCGATCCCGGAAGGCAGCCGTCAGGAAGGAATCCAGCTCCTGTGGCGGAACGACCAGCCCAGCGACGGACCCAAAGACCCCCCGGACGGCAGACAAGTGGGTACGTATAGCGTCGACTTGAAAGTGACGTGTACGGAAGAGGTGAAACAAGGAGCGTAGGACGAGGGAAGGAGAGCCAACTGGCAGGCGAGTGGCCTGTAGCCACCTAGTAAAAGACCTCCAGCGGGACCCGTAAGTCCCCCAAGGAGAAGACGGCCAGGAACGCTGCAGGAAGTCAGTCAGGGCCCGGCCGGGGACCGGGAGCCACCGTGCCTCATGAACAAGCACGATGCGAAGGCCAACGAGGTCCGCAGGTCCCCAACCTAGCCCAAGTGGAAGCCGGAGACAGGTAGAGGGACCGGACTCGGGCACCACCGCGGCAACCGGGCGTACCAAGCCCGTGCCGGCCACAGAGGCACGAGGAGCCAGACGTAGCCGTGGTACAGCCGCAGCCTCGCGAGGACTGGGCACATCAACAGCGCGTCTGGTGGCGGAAAGATGTATATCGACCGCCACCTGTACCAGGTTACCATGAAAGCGTCCGGACCCCCCCCGGAGCGCGAGGCCGGAGGGAGAGGTCCAGAGGCAACTGGCGCGGCACCCCCGATGCGAACAAGGCGACCTCCGGAACACCTCAGGAAGCCGCGAGGTCGGCGAACACAGTCCGTTTCATCGCCCATTCTACAAGAACGCCCTGCCCTCTCGACAGGGCGGCCGCCCACAGGGTGGCAGGCCCGGGCTGGGAGGAGGCATGCAAGGAGAAGGGGTGTCGGTCCGCGAGGAAGAACAACTCCACCGAGACCCCTAATAGAGTCAACGACCTGGAGGACCCCCGCATTAGGAAACAGTGGACAGCTTGTCTGAGTGTCCAACCCGAAGGCCACCGACTTACCCCGAAGGGCCAGCGCGTGGTCCCGCAGGAAGAACAAAGGAACCAACAGTCCGAGGGCATAGACGGGTAAGTGGAGGGAGACCCACCCATCTGCCGGGAAGTGGACGTCCCAGGTTCGATCGGGAACCTCACCCAACCTCGCTCGACGTATCTGTGGCTACCCAGACCGTCGGCGGGGGGGCGGTCAAGGGCACAGCCGCAGAGAGCGCGCCCCGAGCAACCCAGCGACCGAAGCGTCTGCGAACGGTACGCGGGAGCGGCAGGAGCCGATCCATAGGGGCAACGGAAACACCGCGGTGCCCATGAGGAGGAGGCGGCGTAGCCAGAGGCTCCCTAAGGGAAGGGGCAGAGCGGCCCAATGCAGCGAACCCACGAACGAGTCCCAGAGCCACCCCGGGAGGGAGACCGAGTGCAACACGGCGAAGACCTTCCACCGAAGGTGCACCGCGGCCAGCAGACCCCGGGTCACCGTAGCGCCGGACAAAACCCATGCGAGACCGACCCATGGCACGACACGCGATGGGGTCAAGCGTGACTTGGGAACATCGAAGGGGAACCCTAACCGTGCGACGTTGCGAACGACTGTGAGGGCGTCGCCTATGCACAGTCCTAGGGCTTCGGAAACTACCAACCAATCGGCCAAGGAAAACAGGATCTGGAGCCCGCTCCTGAGGAGAGGACCCAGAGCCTGCCCCACCAGTGATGTGGAGACCAAAGGGAAGGCCGTCGAACAGGAACACACGATCGGAAGTCCGAACGGCCAAGAATCGCTGGAAGCGAGGATGGAGAGGAACGAGCCAAGACGCATCCTGGAGGGCCAGCGACACTACCCACGACAGAGGGCGCAGGGCCAGGCGTACCAGGGGTACCGGCAGCATCCGAAACCGCGTGTGCACGATGTGCCCGTTGAGGGCCGACAGATTCACCACCGGTCGCATCGCGTCGCAGTTCGTCTACGGTACCAGAAAGACACGGGAGAGGAAAACCGGGTGACCGGCGGTCAACTCCCTCGACGCTACCCAGCTCGGGCATGGAAGTGAACACGTGGGCCACCTCTGAAGAGATGGGCCGGCGTCGGTGACAAGAGCGGAGGGGGGGTCTGGACGTCCACCTCCAGGTGAGACCCCTCCGCGCAACCCGCCGCCCCCAACGTCCCTCGCGGCCACCGAGGGGCGCAAGGGCGAAAACAACCCGAGGGAGCACCCGAGAGGAGGGGAGCAACCCGGTCGGCCAGGCGAGAAGGAGAACAAGGAGGCCGACCCAGAGAACCTACACATTGTGTTGACGTGGAGGTACCCCCGGTACGGGCCGTGCGGGCATGAGCGCCACGTTGACCTCCTCTACCCCCCCCAACCTCGTCGAAAAGGGCGGGCCACCCCAACCCCTGGCCGTCGCGGGGCTGACCCCGTCGAAGGGCGGCCGGAAGTGGAAGGCCGGCCAGCCCCGACACGGCGGGGATGAAAGGGGCAAGAACAGAAGTGCGAGGCGGAACCGACGCACTGGCCTGCAACGTCCCAGTCCTGCGCCCGTGCAAGGCGGCAGCACTTGCAGCAGCACCCCGAAGAGGACCGGCAGAAGGACGGGACTGAGAAGACCCCGCGCGCGACACAGCGCGTCGGTGCGTGTCATAAGCAGGGTCCGCAACGACACAGCGCGCCATTGCGTGTCGGAAGCAGGGGCCGCCGACAGAGAAGCGTAGCATTTCCAAGCATCCTGCTAAAAAAAAAACGACGTATATAGCGCAGAGTACAACAAACCCTGATGAATATTCAAGGGGGCCGGCCGGCAGAATGAGGACCGTACCGTCGGGCGTTGCCGAGTTGCCGCGCACAAAACCGCCTTCAGCTCGGGAACCAAAGACGCCGCGAGCCGAAGGTGGATCCGCTGAACGCGGTCCAAACCCTCCCGAAGATCGCGATGACGCCCCGAAAAGCCGCAGGTGGTGAACAGACGTCTGGAGGGAACCTAAAGACAAGACAATAAGTCCGTCACCCTCTGTCGCAAGGGAAAAACCTTGGCGACAGAGGGCTGATCCGGGTGAGAGAAGAACGGGGTAGCAATAGAACAAAGTTCAAGAACGGGCGCGCTTATCCAGGACCAGAACGCGCCGTCCAACCCGCCGACAGACACAAGAGGAGGCAAAATCAGTGATGACTCCGGGGGAGGGACTGAAGGAGAGCCGTCGACGGATCGGTTGGTGAAGTCGAAGGCCTCAGCAAACCAGGCCTCCAATGGGAGAGGGTGACCAAGCATGATGGCTAAGCCAGGCGTACCGGCGTCGCACAAACCTGTCCCATAGGAGGACAGACCCGTCAACACAGCCAGGGACTGAACAGCCGGAAGGATGTCAGGGCGGCTGAAGTCTGACCAGAGCGTAGGCCTGCAGAAGGGAGGGGGACCGTAGCAGGGGTAGGTAGGGTGAGGCACTGAGGGTGTGTCACCGCCAAGAAGCGCGAGAAGAGGAAGTCTTGCATCGACTCCAAGCGCCCGTCGATGCGTGACACAACCCAGCCCTGCATAGCCGACAATCGATCCGAGAGAGGCGCCCCCCCTAAGATTGGTCGGCCCGCAGGGGCGAGCGTGAGCGGGAGCGAGACCCACGACACGAACCAGCAGCGGCGCGGCCCAAGGAAGGCGAGCGACGACGGTTGTGTCGCTGTTGAGGGACTCGTCCCCGATCACGAACGGCCGAGGGGGAAACAGCACCATCCCCCTCTTCCAGCGACACGTCAGCTCCTGAGAAAGGGGACCCCGAAACCTCGCGAAACCCCACCGAGGCAAGAGGAGGGGTACCCCCCTGGCGAGACGGTAAGTGAAGGTCAGGAAGAGAAGAATGAGGAGGAGCAGGACGACGGGAGTGGGAAGGCTGGCCGGGTGAAAGGAGGTCAGAAGGAGCCGCGGGGGGAAACAGAGCAAGGATCCCCGGGGCTGAGATAACAGGGCGGCCTGAGGCGGAGGAGGGAGGGACCCCCACCGTGGGACGAGACCGTGAAGGAAGAATAGGCACTGAAGCAGGTGAAGTAGGAGAAGCAACGACATCCAGGCGGACCCTCCTGGACAGTGTAGGAGGAGGGAGCAGAGGGCCAGCTACAGCATGAACAACCGCGCGCGGAGAGGACAACGTAAGAGGAAGTCGTCTGGGCTGGGGAAGCGGGCGGAAGGGAGTAGAGCCCCTATCCGTAGAGGCCAGGGGAGGGCGCACAGGGGCAGAGCCGCTAACCCCGGCCTCAGGGCGAGAACCATGACGAGGGCGATGGGCGTCGTCAAGGCGATCAGGAGGACGACGAAGGGCAGTAGAGGACAGACGACGAGGCGAGCGAGAGCGTGGACGGAGCTGGGGAACCCCCCGACGATGGGACGACCGGCTGCGGGACCCAGGGGAGAGGGCCCGAGCAGGGAGAGGGCCAGGTGAACGACCTTCAGTCGGGTCAGGGATACCCAGGGCGACGCGGATCCGGTCGGCAACAAAGGCCGGGGAACGGTGGCCCACAGTCCTAATGTGGCGGGAGACCATCGTCCACACCGACGGAAGGGAAGCAGAGGCCACAGCCGCCGCCGAGAAACCAGGGCCATGGTGCAGCACATCCACCAGGGCCAGACACGTGCCACACAGAGCAGGGAGGTAGGCCGTAGAGGACACACAGAGCGAGTGGCGCAAGCAGGACTTGTGGCTCTCCAAGCACGGGGAGCGACAACCAAGGCGAAAGCAAGGCAGCCTACCTGCACTAGAAGAACACACACCATAATCAGCACGTCGAAGGAGTAAGTGGAGAGAATGTCCAAGAAGAACCAGGGAAGGAGCATGGGGAAACAGGAACACACATGCAAACAGGTATCCGTACTCACCCTAAACTGGGAGCACAGAGGTAGGTGACGAGGGCGGAAGAGCACTAGCAGAACCTGCAAAGATGGAGAAAGTGTTAACCAACACTCAACATCTTACATGCAGGGCCTATAACACCAGTAAAGTGCATACACCAATATAGTATCAGGCAACAAGATGACATCAAAAAGGTCAATAGTGAAAGCCAACTATTACCGCAAATTTGCGGGCCAATGGAGGCATAACCGTACCGACACCACCGTCCCGCAATTTTGCGGGACCCCCCAACGATCTCCGCAAATTTGCGGGGAGCCGAAACGGCCCCATAAAAAAAAGCGTCATCTCCTTATGAACTCCAAACAATGATGGCCATCAAGCTGAGCAGTGTCTTCCTTGAATTTATCCTGACTCAACCGGTAAAGGGAGAGGCAAGGAAGACACACCAGGGGAGAGGAGGCACATCCCCCAGGAACCACCCAACCCACAGAGATAGAGCAAAGCCCATGAGGAGAAGCGGCAGGGAGGGTGGTTTCGCACAAACAGGGGCCCCCGTGGGATACCCCTGGATTGGGCAAAAGACTATGAAAGGATGGAGGTGAAACAGGAAGAGAAAACAAAAACCAGTAAATGAAACTGGTGAGAAAAAGGGTGGCCTAGCCGTGAGCAGAGAATGTATCAGGGGCAAAAAACCCTGTGGTGTGAAGGAGGGGCCCCCTTGGGGTACCCCTGGAGTATCACGAACCACCTGTCGCCCAGGCCCTTGAGACACAGTGAAGGACTCGAAAGGGGGGACTCGGGAATAACGCTAATAATGCGGCCGACACAAACTCTACAAACAGCACCGCCACCAACGAAATCTCAGATTGTTTACACCTAGGCTATGAAAAAATGAAAACTCATAGGGGCATAGCAATTCCTGAATGAGAAAACGAGCTAGGCTAAATTAAGCTAAAAGCTAAACTATGCCCAGACTAACAGGAAACAAGAATATGAAAAGAGAAAGAATGAAAAACATATACGAGGAACGCCAGGCGCCCCCGTACCTTCGGTAGGCTATTTCCACACGCGTCTCCATTATACACACTTAGGAGCCCATTTACGTGTGCCCTAGATCACGTAACATCTGTCTAACAAAAAGAAGGCCAGATAAGCCGAAACGAACCTAAACAGGGTGAATTAAAGGAGCACAACAAAAGCGACTTCATTCAATGGAGCGCCTGAAAAAATGATGACAAGAGAGGGTCGCTCATGCGCACGTTCGACAGGGATCTGCACATGACGGAACACGGGATGGGCCTTAAGCGGTAACTAAGGTAAACCCCTTTTTCTTCTCTTCTATGCTTTTTTCACCTTCGGTGGTAGTTTTGGTTAATGTACAACGTCTCCTAGAGCAAGATAAGGAGTAGACTCTAGACGTTTTCTTTTTAACCGCGGTTGGAATGACGACATAGCAGTCAAAATAGACAAGTCGTCATTGCAATTAGGTTAATAGCCTTGACGTTGGATTTGCCAAGACTACTAACAAATTCTTTGTTTGGGTTTTCATAGGGTTAACATTAGCCTAACCTAACGAAGTAAGAATGGGGTTAACATTAGCCTAACCTAACCTAACCTAGTAAGAATGGGGTTAATATTAGCCTAACCTAACAACCTTACCTAACCTAACCTAGTAAGAATGGTGTTAACATTAGCCTAACCTAACAACCTTACCTAACCTAACCTAGTAAGAATGGGGTTAACATTAGCCTAACCTAACAACTCCACTCAACCTAACCTAACCTAACCTAGACCCAGTACGTTGGATACAAGACTAGCCCTTGCATGCCAGCTACTAAGGGTTCAAAGTACCCAGTACGTAGGATACATAAATAGCCCTTGCATGCCAGTGTAACACTTAAAGAGCGGGGCCCGACTTAAATCCGTATCTAAAAAGCAGCAAGTTAGGAGCATTATTAAGGCTTTTAAATGGTTAAAATAGAGTGCAAATGGCCGGGAGCCCCCACGGCCGACACCCAGGGCTTACCGCCGCCCACTGACTCAATGCCCTCTGTTCTCGAGAGGCCGGCAGTGTAGCCAGTAGTGAGCGTAGCTGGAAAAAATATGCCGCTATACGCTAAACTCCCATGTTAGTGGTAGCACTGCATGAAAACGAAGAGTGCTACGTAGCTCATTCTGGTCTCATTTTGAAGCTTGTAGTGCCTAGTTTTTGCTGAATACATTTCTTTTCATGCAGATACTTGATTGATCATTCAGGAGGGCCTGAATATGCCCAAATAGCCCAAAACCTCCCGCTAGACGAGGGTTAATCCTATGCGAAAAAAATCTTTTACTTTATGTTACTTTGCGATCACCCATTAAGATTCCCGAGCTAGCTGTGGTCCGGCTCCTTTATATTGTCCCAACCAACCAACTAACCTTAACCCTTCCTCCCCGGGCTGCCTTACTTAAGGACGGAGGCTGTATCCGGGCGATTTGGCTGAAAACACAACATACGTTAACTAAGGCTAATCTCGCTTAATATACTACCTACATTAATCAAACATATGTCAAAATGGGCGCCTTACCTTGCTGCGTAGAATGGCGTTGAGTAGAGCTTTCTAGCTCAACTGGTTGTGGAGTGATGGTGATGGAAGTGGAGGTAACTTTTGCCACCTATTTACCTCGCCGCGTCCGAACACTGAACCGCGGCCCAGGCTACGACGAACGTTTTGACTCGTCGCTCTACCTTGAATTATGGCGGGAAGCGATTTTTTAGTGTTTTATTGTTTATTATGCCATATATTATTGTTATTATGTTATTTCCACTCAATAAAGTTATTTTTCTGAAGTAATTTGTGTCTCTGTCACTTATACTTAGTTTTATTGTTATTATTATAGTAGTTATGATTATTTATACTGGACTATGGTAATTGATAGTGTCATTTTCACTTATTTATTGTTAGGAATATATATTTTAGTGTCACTTTCACTTGTTCATATTGTTCTGAAGGCACCTTTTTTTTTTTTTTTTTTTTTTTTCTATGTGATTGAGGGAGGCAAAAGGCATAACTGCCTATAGCGAGTGCCTCCCCCATAGTTGAAAGAGACAGGGCCAAAATCAAGGGACGTTCGAGCCAAAATGCCGGGACACACGGAGTTTGAAGCAATTTAAGTCATAGGAAGAGGGAAAGACTGATTCTGGGAGAGAGTTCCAGAGCTCAGATGTTGAGTAGAAGAAAGTTTGAGAGTAACGTTTCACTCTTGGGTTGGAGAGTTGCACAGAGTAGGGGTGGGATTGAGTTGCAAGACGGGTACCACGTGCCCTACGTAAAGGAGGTGGTATGCACTGGGATAGCTCTGAGGAACACTGATTATTATAGTAGCGATAGAATAGCGAGAGAGATGCAACATTGCGGCGGAGAGAGAGATTGCAGAGAGTTGGTGAGTGGACGGGAGTTAATGATACGAAAGGCCTTCCTTTCAACTTTGTCTAGGAGAGCGGTGTGAGAGGAACCTCCCCACACATGTGAACAATACTCAATACAAGGGCGCACTATGCCCCTGTACAGAGCAAGAAGCTGTGCAGGGGAAAAGAACCCCCTAAGGCGGTTGAGCACACCCAGCTTCTGGGAGGCTTGCCTTAGCAAGACTGGTAATATGGTCCTTCCAAATGAGAGCAGAAGAAAAAGAGACACCAAGAATATTGAAAGAAGATGAAGGGTTTTTTTGTATTGTTGAAGAATAAGGGATAGTCCGCTGGGAGATCCTGACGGGTAGATAGATGGAGAAATTGGTTTTTGGAAGCATTAAAGTTAACAAGGTTTTCTCTGCCCCAATTGGAAATAGTATTTAGATCAGAATTTAAGAGTTCTATGGCTTCATTACGTTTGTCGTTGAGGGATTGCTGGCTGGGGCGTTCTGAAAAACTAATGGAGTAGTGTAAGGTTGAGTCGTCTGCGTATGAATGGATGGGAATTATGGTACAGTTAAGGAGATCATTTATAAAAATTAGAAAGAGAATAGGAGATAGGACAGAGCCCTGAGGAACACCGGAGTTTATAGGGTGAGGAAGTGAACAATGGCCGTCCACAACCGCAACGGCCGGAAAGGAAATTAGAGACAAAGGCACAGATGGAGGGATAGAAACCGAAGGAGGGTAGTTTAGAAATTAAAGATTTATGCCAGACTCTATCGAAGGCTTTCGATATGTCTAGTGCAATAGAAAAAGTCTCACCGAAGTCCCGAAAGGAGGATGACCAAGAGTTAGTAAGATGTGAAAGAAGATCACCAGTAGAGCGACCCTTAAGGAAGCCATACTGGCGATCTGAGAGCAGATTATGAGAAGAGAAATGCTTAAGAAATTTGGAAGCAAGAATAGTTTCAAAAACTTTAGAAAGACAAGAGATAAGAGCAATTGGACGATAGTTGGAGGGTTGAGAGCGGTCACCCTTCTTTGGGACAGGTTGAATGTGAGCAAACTTCCAGCATGAAGGGAAGACGGTAGAGGATAGACAGAGACGAAAGAGTTTGCCTAGGCAGGGAGTCAGCACGGAAGCACAGTTTTTGAGAACAACAGGAGGAATTATAACTTATATTATATTATAACTTATGTGTGTCTCTCACTTAGACTTAGTTTTATAGTAATTATTATAGTAGTTATGATTATTTATACTGGACTATGGTAATTGATAGTGTCATTTTCACTTATTTATTGTTAGGAATATATAGTGTCACTTTCACTTGTTCATATTGTTCTGAAGGCACTTATTATTACTTATGTGTGTCTCTTTCACTTAGACTTAGTTTTATAGTCATTATTATAGTAGTTATGATTATTTATACTGGACTATGGTAATTGATAGTGTCATTTTCACTTATTTATTGTTAGGAATATATATTTTAGTGTCACTTTCACTTGTTCATATTGTTCTGAAGGCACTTATTATTACTTATGTGTGTCTCTTTCACTTATACTTAGTTATATTATTATTATTATTGAGTGTCACTATCACTGTAACTTACACTTCAATAGTTTGTCATAGTGTGGAAATCATTGAAGCAGGTGCCAGCACACAGTCCCACCTGACACTCGAGGCATTGCCAAGTGCTTTTTGTGGGTTTGCGGGGTCGTCGAGTTGTGCGGCTGCACACACAGCACCTCTTCTGCATTCTTATTCTGCTGTTGGGACCCTGGAAAGGAAGGGCGACGAGCTGGTGCTTTCTGAAGAAGTCGGCACACCCTGTTCTGTCCAGCATGCCTGGTCCTTGTAGTGGCCTCCCTGGTGTACCCGCATGTTTACCCAGGAGCTCAAGTATCAGCTGCTTTTGGAAGGTCCGCAGGCTCTTGTACTTCATGACTGGAGTCCTCAAACGGTAGATGTTGTACGCGTTGAGGACAGACATATCTACTGTATGCAGGACAAACTTCTTGTACCACCTGCAAGATGTTCGCAGGCAGTCTATGAAGCCCATCTGCATGTCGGACTTGTCGACGAGGCGCATGTTGATATTATAGTCCAGGACAGCAGCTGGTTTTGTGATAGGGTTCTTCGTCCTTCGGTCTACCTTCCCTGTGGCGACCATCTCTGCTTTGTGGCATGTGGTGAGGAGGTTGACCTTGCGCTGGTCATGCCAGTGGATGGAGAGGATGGGGCCACTCTTCTTATGGAAGATGTCCGTCTTCTTAGTCTTGGTTGGGTAGGCTGGCATGCCCTTCCTCTTCCCCTTCACTGTGCCGACAGTTCCGGTCTTGCGGTCATGGAGGTACTTGGCGAGGATAGGCGACGTGTAATAATTGTCGGTATAGAAGATGTGGTTGTCATGGAAGTACCTCTCCATCATCCTCTTTACCACAGCGCCGCCAAAACCAATGAGGGGGTCAATCTGGACTTCACCACCCTTGCCGCTGTAGACTATAAAGTCGAGCACATATCCCGTCTTGCAGTCGCAGAGGACGAAGAGCTTGATGCCGAAGCGGTGTCTCTTGGACGGGATATACTGTCGGAAGTGCAGCCTACCACGGAACAGGACCAGAGACTCGTCGATGCACAGCTTCTGAAAAGGTATCAGGTAGGTGGAAAACCGATGACGTATCATGTCATACAGTTGCCTGATCTTTCAGAGTGTGTCGGGCTCGTGGACATGCATGTTATTTGTCAGGTGGAAATATGAGAGGATGTCGAAGTACCTATCCCTTGACATGTATTTGCCAAATGCTGGAGTCGTCGCCAGTTATCCAGTAGTCGGCCAGAACGTGCTTCTTTATGTGTGTCATCAGCATTGTGAGTGCCAAGAACACATATAATTCTGCCACAGTGAGAGCTCTCCATGCCACCATCTTGGCACTGGTTTTCCTGCCAAGAAAGTTTGAACAGATAGCCTGGTGGTTATTTGTCTCTTTGACAAGGTATTCCATGACTTCATTGTCATAGAAGCCACAGAAAAGTTCACTGGGGGTGGCATTTGGGCCACAGGGATATGCTGGTGACACCCCGGAACCCTGTTGTACCTCGTCAAAGGCAGGACAATCTGGCTCAAAATCCGCCCCATCTGTCCACACAAACATGTCAGCTGCTCGAGGACGAGGACGTGCAGTTGCAGCAGGCACACGCCCTTGGCCACGCGGACGCCCTGCACGCCCACGCCCAGGCCCAGGGGCAGCGGCGTCGGCAGGCTGACCACGTCCACGACCTCGCCCTTTTACTGTTCTTGTCGGGACTTCCTCTTCCTCTTCCTCTTCCTCAAGCGACGTCAGGTCATCTGGGGCAATGTTGGGGTCGTCAGCATCCTCTTCAGGAGACAACTCTGGTGAAGAATAGACCCGGGCTCGGCGGCGTGGGGCTGCGGGAGGTTGAGCAATGGGAGCCTCGGCCTCGGGAGTTGGGCTCCTTTTGCGGCTAGCCGTGGACTTTTCCGCCGGAAATAATGACCTACGATGCGGGGCCTGTGGTGGCACACTGTGGGAGGCCAATGACGCACTTGTAGAGGCCCTTTGGTCATCCTGAGGGACAGATGAAGCCGAGGGCTGTGGGTGGCCCTCCCGGCGTCCCGGGTCAAGGCGTCGGGACAAAGGAATGCGGGTGGTTGCTAGGCCTGGGTCGCCGTCACTATCACTATCTACGCCTTCCCTCACTTGTTCTGCTTCCCTGCGTGCTTTCTTGGCTGCACTTTTCACTAAAGACTGTTTATAGAAGTATTTACCCACTTTCAAGGGCGTACGGGCAGGCAAAGGGGAAGGTCCTGGCGTAGGGCTAGGCCTAGGCCTACCCTGACCTACGAAACTAGGCGAAGGGGTTGGCTCTAGCACACTTGGTACTTCAATAGCACCTTCCTCCACCACTTCCACATCAGGATCATCACTACTATCACCCCCCCTCAAATAAATCAACATTGTCATCAGCACCAAATCCCACAAAATCGTCAACTTCGATTCCACTTCTACTCTGAATATAGAGGTTTTTGTCCTCAGAGCTTTCACCACTGCTCAAATCCGGGTTGAAAAGTTCACGGTGTATTGCACTCTCACTTAGCAAACGTTTCACTTTCCTTAGTTTCTTTTTCTTCTCGGTTGGCAGAGGCGTAGATGTTGCAAGCGGGTTAGCACTGGGACGCGCGGGAGATTGCACAGTATCGGACGCGTCGGAATTCATTTTTTTGCTGTAGCTCGCAATGGCGGCAACGTAGGAACTGATAAGAGTGGTAGTTGAGGCTTGGTGGCGCTATGATCGCCCACGCCAATTAAAATTTGCCCGTGCTAAATTTAAAAGCGCGCTTTAACCCTTCCTCCCCGGGCTGTCTTACCAAATGACGGTCGCCCCTACCCGGGCGATATGGCTGAAAAACGTCTAGGCCTAGGCTACCGTATTTATGTTTATTTTCACTGCTAGAACTTTCCCACTCATCTATAATCGTAGTGCGGTTTTCAATCTGTATTTTGGCATTGAGTAGAACTCTGTAAGTCAACTGGTTCAGTTGTGATGACGATTTCAGTGGAGCCAATATTGCAGAGATGTTGCCAATATGGGGGCTTTTTAGACACTAATTTCGTCATGACGTCAGAACAATAACATTGAGGAGTCTTCTCCTTCTTGTTTTCGGAGGTGCGGTGACGAACGCTTGGGTTTGTTGACATACGTAGTACGCACGGCGTTCGGACCAAGCTTAATTAGGCTATTAAGCTCATGCCTTAGATAAGGCATACCGGGTAGCGGCCCTTCTTTCGTGCTGTCCTTACCTAAGGCAGACCGGGTAGGAAGGGTTAAAGCACATACCTTAGGTAAGGACGCCCGGGTAGCTGCCCTTCTGCAGAGCTGTCCTTACCTAAGGCAGCCCGGGTAGGAAGGGTTAATGAACAGAGGAGGTACTGGCTTGAGTGACTGCCTGGCTGGCCGCTGGAGGCTCGATCACCACTCATCTTGGTCAACAGCTGGTGGATTTTTGTTTCGAATTTTTCCATGTCAAAACAACTGTATGTGCATTTCAAAACCAGCTGTCCTCGTCGGCTGTATTTGGAACACTGGTTATTGCACTTTGGACAGTTTACACTTATTGGAAGGCGAAAATGTCTTAAGCAGCCTCAGTGTTTTTAAAGACGGTGGAAAAAGCTTTGATCGGCTCACACCCTCTACACAAGCTGGCCAAAGTCAAACTGATAGCTTATATACCGGGCCACCTGTTTTCCAAATCATGGCATCACCTGATTGGTCGATAGACATCACGTGTCAGTGAACTCGAGTACTCTTGGCATGAATTAGGTAGGGTGATTACTTTGGCCACGACGCCACCAGTATAGTTCATTGCATTTGCCACCAGATGTCTCAGTTGTTGACTGACAGTCACGCAAAAGAGGTCTCCCAGAAGAAGACGAAAAAGAAGAAGTATAAACAAACCCTTAAAACGTAAATATCCATATAATATGTATTGTGTTAGTTTCCTGGGAATGACACCTACATCAAAAATTTGGGAAAAAATCGCTTCATCACATGCTATTGAGCTTAATTTTTTACCAATATTGTAGCGCCTCGCGTATATTGACCCAAAATAATTATCAAAAATTGCACCAATATAATTGTAAGCATAGGCTATGTGTGAACTCTAAATCCATGATTCCATATTGAATGACATACCCGGATTTTGTATAGTGATTCGAAGATAAAAATACCGAAATGAATCCCACAGGTTCATTATATCACTAAAATTAAGCTAGTACCTGGAAAAGATAGAATTTATGGAATTTTTTTATTTTAACCCTCTCACCACGGAAGGGCTCTTGAACGCCCATAAAAAAGCATATAACAGGTACCCGGAAGGCCTCTTGAACGCCCAGTGGTTGAAAGCCTGTGAGCTTCGTGTGCGAGGCATCGGTCCGACGCATGTAAACAACAGCCGGCTGGACCGACGCTCCGCATCTCCGGCCACAAGAAGGAGAGCGTCGCTTGTTCGTGTGTGCCTGTATGTTGTTGTTAAGTATCGAAAAGTGGTGTAAAGTGGCTGTTTTGGCCATAAAGTTATCTCCAATGAAATCATCATCACAGCTCAACCAGTTGACTTAGAGAGCTCTACTTAATGCCATTCTACAGGTAAATAACACAGCTACGCTTGGGGATGCGCGGGAATACGGGAAGCAGTCTGATTAACGAATATACGGTAGCCTAGCCTAGACGTTTTTCGGCCAAAACACCCGGGTTTCGAGGAATATATATATAATACATAGCCGGGGCTGGAGGGTTAATACCACAAATTTTCCGAGTGTTTTTTATAAACAAAATTGGTCATTTGCATCAATATATAGTGTTTGTAATTAATTAGAAATCTCGGGAAAACCTATCTTCCCCATTAGGCCTATCGATCGATGTTGAGACACGCCCCCCGATAGAGATTTGAAAAGACATTAGCCTAACCTAACCTAGTATTATGGGTGGGGGCTGCCGCCCCCACAACCCCGCTGGTTGAGTACTAATCCCTTAACCCGTACAGCCCCAGCGACGCGCCTGACGCGTCGGCGATGTATGTAACGCACAGCCCCAGAGACGCGCCTGGCGCGTCACCCTAATTGCGCCGACCGTAACCTCAGGTGTAGCCACTCAAGAGGGCTCAGATTTGTATGGGAACTGTGTACGTATCCCACGCAACCGTGCCGATGGTTGAAAACTCTCAAAGTCCACGTGCGTGCGCGCGCGCAATAACCTGTTTTTTTGGGATAATTGCCTTCAATTTTTTACTCTTATAAAATCCATTTTCGGGGGCTCTGTAGGACCATTTTTTAAGCTTTTTGAGCGGTTTTTCGTGGTTTTTCCTTCATTCCTAACCCATTCGCTATTGTTTCTGGAATAAAACCATTTTTTGAAAACCGGCCGGGTTCTGGTGCGCAAACATTACAAAACTAGCCGGGGCTCCACGGGTTAATAAAAAAATAAAAAAAATGGCTGTCGATTATACGAAGGTGAAAGAAAAGTCGATGAAGTCTATGGTGTTTACTCTGCAATCTTCAGCTTGATTGTACTGTACATTGATAACGGGAAAGTACCGTATTGACAACCTTATTACGAAAATTAAATTTTAGTACCATACTTTTATATTAGGTTTTTCCGAGGGTTTAACACATTTTCATATGATCTTTAGAGCTATCGATGACTGAAAGTACCGTATTGACAACCTTGTTACGAAAAAGACATTTTAGTACCGGTACCATACTTTTCGTAATTGCTTAATCGAAGTCCTCTTTTTCTAGTTATTAAAAACGTATTCTATGGTGTATTATATGATATATAGAAGCAATAGAACTGTTCAAATGACCTGGGAAGTGTATATTAAACCAAATACAAAACTTTGAATAATGAGGTAAGAGATATGTTTTTTATCACTTTTCAACTCAAGACCAGCGGGGGTCTGGGGGCAGCAGCCCCCAGGATGCCCAGGTTACCTTAGGTTAGGTTGTTGTTGTTCCCCAGGCTGTCTGGCCGAACAGCCCCAAGGTCCCGAGCAAGGCCAAGGCCATAAACGAGCGCCCCCACAAAATCCTCCCTGCTTACCACTAACAAAGCCCGGGTGACCGAAGCCACTCCAAGGCAGGGAGCTGAGGAGGGTGCGGAAACGCCCGGAAACCAAAGCCCCACCCAAGGCCCTGTGCCCCTCAGCAATTATGAAGGGAAAGTTGAGGGGTAAGGGAAAAATGTGACGCTTTGGCTCCCAATCTGCCAACTTCTAGGTTGGCAGTAGGGAGGTCAATCCACGGAAAAGACGCCGCCACTTGAGATCTAGAAGATATATAAGTAAAAGGAACAGTCAGAGTAAGCTATGGGTATGGCAGAGATCGCTCAGTTCTCACTCGGATAGACCAGCCCATCACCACATGACTAGAACCCAATCCTCTCAGCATCAGCTAGGAAAGGCCCTAGAAAGCCGCCTTTGGCGGGGGGATAGCTCCCCTATTTCAACTCCTTTCGGGGTTGGGCATCCGCCCTTAGGTTAGGTTAGGTTAGGTTAGGTTAGGTTAGGTTAGGTTAGGTTAATGACCAGCTGTGTAAATACAGTAGTGAACATTTGGTTTAGTCTGTGCTCAAAAATCCATTTTCTTTAGGAGGAGGCCATACACTAAACAATTACCATACTTTTTTATTAGGTTTTGCCGAGGGTTAAAACAAATTTTCTTATGATCTTTAGAGCATATAGATTCAATATTTATCTTCAAATATATCAACAAAATTTGTGGTATTAAAATAACATTAACCCTCTGTTCCCGGAAGGGCTCTTGAACGCCCATAAAAAAGCATACACGAGCTACCCGGAAGGGCTCTTAAACACCCATGACGTCAAAGCCTGTGAGCTTGGTGTGCGAGGCGTCGGTCCGACGCATGTAAACAACAGCCGGCAGGACCGACGCTCCGCATCTCCGGCCACAAGAAGGAGAGCGTCGCTTGTTCGTGTGTGCCTGTATGTTGTTGTTAAGTATCGAAAAGTGGTGTAAAGGGGCTGTTTTGGCCATAAAGTTATCTCCAATGAAATCATCATCACAGCTCAACCAGTTGACTTAGAGAGCTCTACTTAATGCCATTCTACAGGTAAATAACACAGCTACGCTTGGGGATGCGCGGGAATGCGGAAAGCAGTCTGATTAACGAATATACGGTAGCCTAGCCTAGACGTTTTTCGGCCAAAACACCCGGTTTTCGAGGAATATATATATAATACATAGCCGGGGCTGGAGGGTTAAACCGAATTTATTCAACATTAGGTACGGTAACCGAAAGCAAAATGCAAATGAACAATTATACCAGAATCGGCAACAGGCAACACAAATCGCCAAAAAAAATGTCTTGAGTAGCATCCTCGTCAGAGATTAATAAAATATGAAATGAAGACAACCTATCCTACATAGGCCTATATACAATTATTCTTATTCGGTTCCCATATTTAGCCTGCCTGTTATTCCATGATATTGCAACATTTGGAGTAGTTTATTTGAGAATATGTTGAGCAATACCAATTACCACAGAAGGATGACTACATTACAAATAGGGCCTACTGACGCTGACGTCAACAGTCAAGTCGGCAATGCTAGCTAGCCTACTAAGCTACAGCCTCTTTACTTAAACAATATTTTTTGGGTCAATTTAAAGATTATGTAATTAAATTGCTAAAAAATCGTTTCGATTGTTTTATGTAGTTTAGAGTTGTGTAAGGGTGTTTTGATGTGTGAAAATAGGCGTAAATGCATATTTACCCATTAAACAACAATCTAAAAACACGTCCCTTCACTCGCGAAAAATAACTATTTGGCCATTACCGTTTGCCGTTGGATACAAAATATGTAGAGGGGGGGGGGCAAGCCCCCCCCCCCCCTCAAAGATTTATTGAAATTGTCATATTTTTAAACAGTAGGGGGCAAAAAACAAATTTTCCCCAACGCTTCTTCTTCTTCGCGGCGGATGTAAACAAAGCCACCCGCCTCTTGCGACGTAGGCGATATAGGGGATATTTTGTTTTTTTCAGGATCAGTAATACATTTTTACGCGTATTTAGACACATACTGTATAGGAATGAAATACATGGTATAAGAAATCTGATAAAATCGATGTATGAATTTCATTACATCATCTTTATATTGTCCATTTTTTTTCTTAATTAGTAATACTGTAGAAACAAGGATCCGCATGAAAATACCTGAGTATAGTCACTTGTCAAGGTATATTTGTAATGCCCTCGAAAATGTCCCGCACCCACAATAATACTAACCCGAGTTGACGTCAGGTATAGCGTAAAATAGTCGTAGATGGTAAGTCCAATGAACTCATCTCGAGAGACTATCACCGTGGTTCTTAAAAATCGGACTAAGGTTGCTATACTTTTGTACGTCCGTGGTAGTACAGTGGGTTAGCGCGCGGGCCTGGTGGTGATGGTGGTGCGTCACTAACCAGGGTTCGAACCCCACCCAAGGCATCTCAAAACCTGTGGGTTTTTAGGGGGGTTAAATTCCCTTCAGAGGTTTGTACCCCGTGCCAGGTACCAGGAAAGGTTGATCCTAAAGGTAGCCTGGGGATAATTCCCATTCCTATTTAACCCTGGTAAAACCTAGCATTTCATTGGTGGCAGCGGTGGGATTTGGTGGAGGTTGAAAGTTTAGCTGGGCTCATGATGGTGGGGGACCGACTGGTGAGCAGGTGTTCGGTACGCATGAGGGGGGGGAAATCACTTTGGTGGGGGTCACGCGTGAGGGGGGGATTAACGGCGCGTGTGGGAGGATCAGAGTGGTGGGGTGTGTCGGTGGCAGTGACGGTTTGTTTAGAGGTTATATGGGATTGGTGGGTTTGTCTGTCATGAGGGGGTGAGTCAAGTGTGGGGTTTTGAAGTTTATTAGGGGTGTGAATTGTGGGGGGGGTGGAAGGGAGCTACTGACGGAAAACTGTCACAAGGGAAATTTTGTTGGTGGGGGAATAGCTGAGCATTTCTGGGGGAAGGGGGGGAACATGGTTGGGTCCCTAGGTCGTCACGCGTGAGGGGAGGATTAACGGCGCGTGTGGGAGGATCAGAGTGGTGGGGTGTGTCGGTGGCAGTGACGGTTTGTTTAGAGGTTATATGGGATTGGTGGGTTTGTCTGTCATGAGGGGGTGAGTCAAGTGTGGGGTTTTGAAGTTTATTAGGGGTGTGAATTGTGGGGGGGTGGAAGGGAGCTACTGACGGAAAACTGTCACAAGGGAAATTTTGTTGGTGGGGAAATAGCTGAGCATTTCTGGGGGAAGGGGGGGAACATGGTTGGGTCCCTAGGTTGTCACGCGTGAGGGGAGGATTAACGGCGCGTGTGGGAGGGTCAGGGTGGTGAGAGGTGAGCGAGTTAGGAAACGGGATTTGTTGGGGGGACTGCGGCGGGTTGGTGGGGGAAGAGTTAGGTGTAGAACAGGGGTTATTGGTAGAGGACTGATGTATTGATTTGGGGTTGTTAACAGGACGAATTTGGGGAATCTTCTTGGTGGCAGTCACGGTCTGGTTAGAGGTTATCTGGGGTTGGTGGGTTGTTTGGGGTCTTGGGGAAAATATGTTGGGGTAGGATTACAAAGGTAGACAAAGCTAAAATGCGGGGCTTTTTGGGGGGCTGCGGAGGGTTGGTGGAAGAGTTAGGGGTCGAACGGGGGTTATTGGTAGAGGACTGATGTATTGACTTGGGTTGTTAACAGGACGAATTTTTGGGAATCTTCTTGGTGGCAGTCACGGTCTGGTTAGAGGTTATCTGGGGTTGGTGGGTTTGTTTTCTGGGGTCATGGGGAAAATATGTTGTGGTAGGCCTACATACAGTAGGCATAGCTAGAATACGGGGCTTGTTGGGGGGGCTGCGGAGGGTTGGTGGGGGAAGAGTTAGGTGTAGAACAGGGGTTATTGGTAGAGGACTGATGTATTGATTTGGGGTTGTTAACAGGACGAATTTTGGGAATCTTCTTGGTGGCAGTCACGGTCTGGTTAGCGGTTATCTGGGTTGGTGGGTTTGTTTGACATGCATAGAAAAAGGATGGGGTTTATGGGGTAACACAATTGATGGAAGATGATCGTTGGTGGATGGCTGGGCAGGGGAAAATTTAGGGATGGTCAGAGAGGATAGAGGCAAGGAAGAGTGCACTGGGGTTGGACTTTCACCGGAAGTCATTTTGGAAGGGCGCACCGGAGTCTTGGATAGGGGCTGAAGGGTTGGATAGGGATTCATCGAACTGCGTAGGCATTCTTCTCTGATGGAGAGCATATGTTCTTCGAATAAGCCATACGGGTCGAGATGGGCGGTGATGTGGGTGGGAGGATGTTTAACAATGCGGTGAATAAGAGTTCATTTTGTTGGTCGTAATCTTCATAGCTATACGTGGTCCTCACGTATCTGTAGAGTTGTATGAGGGTCACATTTATATCCCCTTCATACTTGATCTCGTCGACTTTTATTATTTTGGGGGCGACGGGGGAACCCAAAAGTGGATCTAAGGTCCGGATCACGAAGGATCGAAACTGGTTCCAGGTAAACTCTGGCGTACACTGTGTCACAGTTTGGCGAATGAATTCTTTAAAGGTAGGCTTATCAACAAGTTGGGAAACGGCTTCTCTCAACTGTATAATATGCGAAATTGCCATGGCGATTTTTTCGCCGTCATTATGAAGTACCACATCGTACACTGGCTTTATTATGTCTAAGTAACTGGTGATATCATACGTGTTTACATCATACTTGGGAATGTGTGCGAGTGGCTGAAAATTTCGCGATGTTGCCATGCTTCTACTGTTCCAAACTTGCAGTGTAATGCAACCTTTTATCCGAATCAAGAACCACCGCTGCCGCCAATGTTATGCTAGGTTTTACCAGGGTTAAATAGGAATGGGAATTATCCCCAGGCTACCTTTAGGATCAACCTTTCCTGGTACCTGGCGCGGGGTACGAACCTCTGAAGGGAATTTAACCCCCCTAAAAACCCACAGGTTTTGAGATGCCTTGGGTGGGGTTCGAACCCTGGTTAGTGACGCACCACCATCACCACCAGGCCCGCGCGCTAACCCACTGTACTACCACGGACGTACAAAAGTATAGCAACCTTAGTCCGATTTTTAAGAACCACGGTGATAGTCTCTCGAGATGAGTTTATTGGACTTACCATCTACGACTATTTTACGCTATACCTGACGTCAACTCGGGTTAGTATTATTGTGGGTGCGGGACATTTTCGAGGGCATTACAATATTGGTGATAAAAAAGGAAAGTGGCGACTTGACTGCAGTAGCGACTTTAGTGTTATTGACGTTAATTCGTCAGCTCTATATTTGCATGCCATTATACTGTATGTGTGAAGTATACCTATAAATTATCAGTGGGTCTGGATGGCGGGGGCGTCGGTGAAAGTCCTGGTGAGACATAAGTGTCCTTGTGTCATCACCCTTCCACCCCATCTCTCTTGCTTCATATTGGTGTAACACTTCACCTTGGAGCCTGTTACTACTACTCTCCCAAGGTGTCCAATATTATAATGCTCTCTTCACAACCTTGACAGACGGTTACCACCACACTGCATGCACGCTGATATATACAGTATACATTATATTATATTATGAAGTAGGGTATTGGGTAACGTTTCAGAACATTGACTCATTTCATAATTATCAGAGCCCAAAATACAAAGGAAGATTCGATCAGTCAATTGTGAATAGCCTACTTTTATATTTACAAACACTCATTTTAATTCAAAGTCAATCTACTAAGTTAAAGATATGGAATACAATTGAAGGTTATTTATTTTGTGAAATTAAAAAGTTTAAAAACCTAAAATAATTGTCTCAAAATATTAAGCTGATTATTAGATTAAATATTTAAAAAAAAATGATGTGCTAATTGCAAATTGTCTTAAAATAAAATAATTTGTTAACGTTTATGTCCATAAATTATGAATTTAGGCTATAGGCCTACTACAATAGACAAAACTATTCGTATTTGAAAAGTATAAATTAGTCGTGACTTATTAATTGTAGCTACTAGAAAAATTAAATGCCCTAGCTATTCAAATATATCTATCTAGCCTATAGGCCTACTCCGGCACACTTTTTTTAAGCTGGGGGTGGTCGACTCGAACAGGGACATAAAATAAAAATAAAAATGAACACACAAACAAACCACCAATGAACACACATCTAGGTCGCCCAGGAGAAGACCCAGAGACGATTCAAATATAAATAATGTAGACTAAATGTCCTAAACTAGAACCAAATAAAATATGTTATGGAAAAGGACATAGGCCTACGGTTACTGCTTCGAAGCAAAACACATCGACATCGCACTCACATCGCAAAACACATGCTACCACAGATTACTTACTGCTTGGAAGCAAAACACATGCTACCACCGAGATTACTGAGAAGTCTGACTAAAATGCCCCAGAACGAGAAGCCCACCACAGAACCCACGAACGAACACCACACAGAAACACCCAAAAGAAAGGTCCACAGAACGAAAGGACCAGCTGACCGAGCCAGCCAATTCAGACAGGCCCAAGCCCGCAGGGCTAAGCAGCTCCAGGCCGCACCTATATACCCCTTCTAAACTGACCATTTTTCCACACCTCACGTACACTACCCCCTCGTGTCTTACACTTCTAACTACCATGATGATGAACAGGAATTGGTGATGGGCTGGTCTATCAGAGTGAGAGCTGAGCGATCTCTGCCATACCCATAGCTTACTCTGACTGTTCCTTTTACTTATATATCTTCTAGATCTCAAGTGACGGCATCTTTTCCGTGATCGACCTCCCTACTGCCAACCTAAAAGTTGGCAGATTGGGAGCCAAAGCGTCACATTTTCCCCTTGCCCCTCAACTTTCCCTTCATAATTGCTGAGGGGCACAGGGCCTTGGGTGGGGCTTTGGTTTCCCGGGCGTTTCCGCGCCCTCCTCAGCTCCCTGCCTTAGAGTGGCTTCGGTCACCTGGGTTTTGTTAGTGGTAAGCAGGGAGGGTTTTGTGGGGGCGCTCTATGGCTTTGGCCTTGCTCGGGACCTTGGGGCTGTTCGGCCAGGCAGCCTGGGGAACAACAACAACAACAACAACAACAGGAATATACATTCATATTAAAAACACCCATGCCCTGTCCCTACGTTGAGCCAATGCCAACAAAACAGACAACCATAATTGTATCTATGTATGTTCTTACATCCGAGAAGTAGATGTTATATACCTTAGAAGTTAATACACCCATGCTGTCCCTAGGTTAAATATTCATATGAACATTCCCTAACATATCTTGTCTTGCCAGACTAAGTTTCTGAAGACCCATCGCCCCATAAAATCTATGTATTCAATCCTTAGGTTAAGTATTAATATGAACATTCCCTAACATATCTTGTCTTGCCAGACTAAGTTTCTGAAGACCCATCGCCCCATAAAATCTATGTATTTAATCCTTAGTTTAAGTATTAATGTTAACATTCCCTAACATATCTTGTCTTGCCAGACTAAGTTTCTGAAGACTCATCGCCCATAAAATCTATGTATTCAATCCTTAGGTTAAGTATCTTTATCCGCCATTGTGTTCACCTTTTTCCATTTACTTTTCCACAATTGTCATACGTCTTCCACTTACCTCCTTCGTAACCACATGTCCAAACTCATAAGAAATTAAAGATACCCACGGGTACACCAAGATATAGAACCATTGCCCCCATAAGACTTAGACAGCCATGACTACAGATGTTACCCACCATGCTGTAACGTAATCCTTACCCCAACCAGAGAGTGTATAGATAACCTTTGTTACCAGTATCTATCATAGTACCTCGAAACAATAACGTAGTACCCCTACGAACTGCCGCTTTCCTTTGGTCTATATTTCATAGAAAACGCAGTTCCCAGGGACACCTAGACGTACAGAAAAGCATGTCAAATAATAGGTCCATAACCCCTCGTATGTACGAGAAATAATACACCATGTTTTTCCTTACTTTATCCACAGTCAAGCACACACCTACAGTTAACCTCCTTCTCCCCCACCGCCCCACAGTCCACATGATTCTATCTTTTCCAGACTCATATACCACCCCGTATTTGCATCCCCCGGTAGCATTTGGCTAACGTACTTTCACTGTCCTTTCAAACTCCAAACTCAATTGTAGCCTAATGCCACCCCCACGCCCAGAGACCTTAGGGTCAAATTCTCCTGTAGCCCCCTGAGCTCCACCCCCCCCCCCCCCCCCCCTCTCATTAAAATACCCCGCGCTTCTCGACTCTGTCCGACCTAGCCTCTCTCTCATACCTCTTGAAGATCCTTGATTTTTCCGTTGCTAACGCTCTCCAACCTTTTATATATATACTCCTATCCAGCCTGCCTTCCCTTAATAGGCCAGAACAACATTAGAACTTTACTAACCCCTTGCATGCCATCTATTCTCTTACAACCTATTCACAACCCTGCACCCAATGGTCATCGGTGAGAGGCTAGCCGCCTCACCAGTAACTAACTTCTATTGCCATACTTCCAGATAAATGTGGCAGAGTTAGCAACCAGTCTCCACCACATCCAGCAAACCATACGATTAACAACCAACCGATTAAAACCAGCTAGCCAAGGCACCTTCGGTTTGGATATTAAGAAGACCCACATCTGTCTCATAAACAGAGGGTTATTACAAACACTGGTGATATGGCAAGCCCCTAGCCACAGCCGCCGGACGACCATCCCAGAGAGAGAGCGCCCGGCTACCCCTTTTTTACCCACCCGAGGAGGGAGACCCCCACCCCCGCGGAGGTATACCTGACCCCCTGTTTTGACTTCTGAGTCATTGCCAGGTAGCACAGGAATTCTTCCTATCAATGAACTAACCATGCATGACTAACACCTTTACTAACCTCTATTAACTCACAATAAACCATTTACCTTTCTTGCATACTCTGATCACTAAATTAGCACCTCAGCTATACCATAGAATGAAGATTGAACAATCTAAGAGAGACGCTCCTATCACAGCTGTCCCCATCCTCCTCGCAAAGTAGATCCAGTCTCTCTCCCCTAAATACTTCCAGTATAGCCAAAATAGTACCTCTTACTAAGGCTCAGTTATATAAATATGAAGGCTTCCTATAGCCATGTGCCACAACAGTAATCACCATCTTACCTAGTCCCCATATCTATTGAGAGCTCAAATAAGTCCATAAGACTCGAGATCCCTATTGTCTACAGGGTCCAGAACCGAGCCTATAAACCTAGCTCCCGCCCCCAGTCAAATCAGTTGAAAGCTAGACACCAACCAGTGGTCACTACCCTGAAGTTAACCTCTAGCTCTGCCCTTGTGTTGTTCCGGAGTTGAGAGATTCCAGAGCCGGCAGACTCCGTGGCAGATTTGGATAGAAGGACCTGTCCACGTATTTGAGAACTTCATACATATGGACCCCCTGGACGGCCGCGGAACCAGTCGTTAGCCCCCAACATCATGGACGCAAGATAACCAGGACCAGACCCATCAGATACTACCCAAGATTCCCTTTATCAGTACTACATTGTTACAGTGCTGTTTAGAGATTCACTTATTAATATTTCTATGAAGTGGCTATCTCTTTGCCCCAGTATAATTCATATAACCATTCAATTAGGAAGTGCTAAGCGTATCAGTGTCCATTAATTAACAGGCGATACTAACTCTCGTAATCAACCATATACCCAGATATTATTACATAGAAGTGAAACCCTAGTGATATCTGAATGTTCGCCCACTGATTTGCGTTCTATGTATTTCTGAGACAAGAATATAAAACTTAGATCAGTACCCCCTGAGGTTACTAGAATTCCCGTGCTCTAAAATACGCGTGTCTAATCTAGTCTGTGAACTACTACTTGTGCACCAGAGCTACCAGTAATAAATCTAACAGTGAATATGATTCTATAAGTAACATTGATGGTCTTCGGTATATAAACCTGTTGAATTAAAGCCAGTGATCAGAAGATTAATACCTGAATGTTGGAAGTGGGAGACTAGGCTCCATCCAGATCCACTTATGCTAGTGTTGTTCAATTATATTATATTGTCTTGCACGAGTATTCTGCAGTGGTATATCAATAAACGTGATCGTGTATCTTGTTACCATGTGTTTCTTTGTGTTCTCTATTCCTCATACCTTGTATTGTGCATGCAGCCTTATATACCCAGTCATTTAGAACTCACATTACCCAAGTTAATCCTGTAGAAAAACAGGGCATAACACTGACTGTGTGAATGGATGGTCCTGTTGTTGAGAATGATTATGGATAGCAGAGTGTGAGAGATTCCTAATTAATTGTGTTCGAACTGCGCTACCTAAGTGTCCATATATAGGCCTACTTGTACGTGTTTTGAGATAACTTTGTTTTGCATGTAGGCCTACTGTATATGATTGTAGGTATAGTGGAATTGTATCGTTATATTTGAAGAACTTTCGAATAGTCCTGTGCGATCTACAGACAACCTTTAGTGAAACCTGTGGGAAAAACCTTGTTGAGAAGCATTTGAAGCTTTTTCTTGTTAGTGAGACCTTGAAGTCCAGTGTACGAAATAGGGAACTGTATGGTGCTTTTAGGAAAAGTGGGTATGGGAGGTTTTCTGATGCAAAGAATTTGTCGAGGGTTTAACCTATATATGTATCTGTAAAGTTAATAGGGAAGCCGTTATTTAACAGTTATTCTTTGAGGTATTAAGTTCAATATCAAGATGAAAAAGTAGGAATAATTCTCGTATGTTGCGTGTGAGAGCACAAACTAAGGTACGTTTATAACTTATTGGAGTGAACAATGCAAATGTCATATACTAGCCAGTGAATGTAGGTTTTCTGTATAAAAATGTCACAAAGTTATCTTGGGAGTGGTGGATATTTTCGTCCAGAAATGGCATTTCCCTTTTCTAGTTCGCATGTGAATCTGATATTACTATGTTTCGAATGGAGATAATTTTGAAACAGTGGAACATGATCTAGGCATTCAAAGATTATATATTATGTATCGTCGGTATTACGTCGGTAAAGTAGTGGTTTGCAATGAGTCTGACATTAATCCACCCATACCTTTTCATGGTAGCAGAGAGAAGCAGTCGCTAATATAGGGCCTATTGGTGATCCCATTGAAATACCATCACATTTTGTATATGCTTTGTCGTTCAATAGAAATAAATAGTATTTCAGAGCTAATTATATATTATATATACAGTATATATATAATAATCTATTATATATATATATATATATATACAGTATATCCTATAGATAGATAGATAAATAGATTTTTCCCTATGTAAATTCAGGAGACAAAAGACAATGCTGCCTGTAACAAGAGTTTCCCTTCAAAGTTGAAAGAGTGACAACAAGCCAAATTCAAGGTATGTTAAGAGTCAAAATGTTGGGACACACGGAGGAATGATTAAACGCGTTCAGTACCGGTGACGTCTTTGGTGTTTGATTTCAACTACATTTAGACAATTTTATGAAGCTCAACCACCTCGAGGGGTTCTCTACCCCTGCACAGCTTCTTGCTCTGTACAGGGGCACAGTGCGTCCTTGTATTGAGTATTGTTCACATGTGTGGGGAGGATCCTTTCACACCGCACTTCTAGACAAAGTAGAAAGGAAGGCCTGTCGTATCATTAATTCCCGCCCACTCACCAGCTCTGCAAACTCTCTCTCTCTTCGCCGCAATGTTGCATCTCTCTCGCTATTCTATCGCTACTACAATAATCAGTGCTCCTCAGAGCTCTCCCAATGTATACCACCTCCTCTACGTAGTACCCGTCTTGCAACACAATCCCACCCATACTCTGTGCAACTATCCAACCCAAGAGTGCAACGTTACTCTCAGTCTGTCTTCTATGCAACAGCTGAGCTCTGGAACTCTCTCCCAGAATCTGTCTTTCCCTTGACTTAAATTGCTTCAAACTCTGTGTGTCCAGGCATTTTGACTCGAACGTCCCTTGATTTTGGCCCTGTCACTCTTCAACTATGGGGGAGGCACTCGCTACAGGCAGTTCTGCCTTGTCTCCCTCACTCACATAGACAAAAATAAATAAAGAAGGCATACCATCTGGATGGTGTTCCTCCTGTTGTATTCAAAAACTGTTCTTTCGTGCTCACTCCCTGCCTAGGCAAACTATTTTGTCTCTTGTCTTTCCTTCATGCTGAAAGTTTGCTCTTATTCAACCTGTAGGCCTACCAAAGAAAGACGACCGTTCTCAACCCTCCAACTATCATCCCGATTGCTCTAATTTCTTACATCGCCTATATTTAAGGAAATGTATGGGATAATACTATTTTCAACATCGAATATCTCTGTAACGCTTGAGATTTAAAATTGATCTTATAGAACATTGTATGCTTAGATTGTGTTATACTGTATAACCTAATCCCTAAGTTTGGCACACCTATTTTGGGACACCATAGGCTATATATATATATATATATATATATATATATATATATATATATATATATATATATATATACTGTATATACAGTATATATATATATATATATATACAGGGTGTTTCATAAATACCTTTCATAAATTTCAGAATGAATAGACCTAGCAATAATAAATATACTTTACTATGTGACGGTTTTGGAAATTTCTCATATTTACCGGGATATTACACATTTTAGTTTAAATAGGAAAGTCTAGGGGATGAAAACGATCAGTAGATTACCATCACCTCAATTACTTTATTTTGTCATAAATGTTTGAACATCAATGTATTTTACAGTATTTACAATAGTTGCTCGAAGTTTCTCCCACCCTCGTTGATACAGGCTTGGGCTCGGCGCATAAGAGACTGTCGCACTCTTTCAAATATCCCTGGTGTGTTTCTTACTTCTCTGCATGCCTCTTGAACTCGTTGCCACAGTTGCTGACGGGTGTTGATTTGTGTAGCATACACCCTGCTCTTCAAGTGTCCCAAAAATAAAAGTCAAGTGGAGTTAGGTCCGGTGATCTAGGTGGCCAGGCGATGGGACCACCACGGCCTATCCACTTATCAGGGTACATAACATTAAGGAAATCCCTCGTACCTCGTGCAAAGTGAGCTGGAGCCCCATCCTGCATGAACCACATTTGTCTACGTGTTCTGAGAGGCACATCTTCAAGTAGTATGGGTAAGTCATCCTGAAGAAATCTGGTGTACACATTGCCTGCAAGTCGTTGTGGTAACATAAAAGGTCCGATTAGATGGTCACCAAGAATACCGGCCCAAACATTAATCGAAAAGCGTTCCTGATGTCCCCTCGTTGTTGATGCATGTGGATTTTCTGCTCCCCATGTATGTGTATTATGTAGGTTCAACATGCCATTTCTTGTGAAATTTGCCTCATGACTAAACAAAACCTCTGCAATAAAACCGTTCTTCTCCCTCTCTTGAGTAAGGAGCCATGAAGCAAATTGATCGAGCACCTATTGTAAATACTGTAAAATACATTGATGTTCAAACATTTATGACAAAATAAAGTAATTGAGGTGATGGTAATCTACTGATTTTGTTCATCCCCTAGGGCCTAGACTTTCCTATTTAAACTAAAAATGTGTAATATCCCGGTAAATATGAGAAATTTCCAAAACCGTTACATAGTAAAGTATATTTATTATTGCTAGGTCTATTCATTCTGAAATTTATGAAAGGTATTTATGAAACACCCTGTATATACTAGGTAATAGCCTACTCATAAAAATAGGAAGGGCTATCAAGACCTAACTTATAGGCACATTACATAATTATGCGAAGGATTATTTAGCACCTGCAATACATTACTTTCCTTATCAAGTCCCTTTCTTCCACAATGTTTTGTTTCAGTCACACACACTTAATCATAGTGGTGGTGGTGGCTTCATCATGTCTGCATGTATGGGGTGGTGTTTGCATTGGCGGTTGGGTAGTGGTGGTGATGGATGAGTTGGGGTGATAGTGGTGGTGGTGATTAGGGTCCAGTGTATTGAAGTAGTTTATTTAGCCACAAGAACATAATTACAATAATGTATTTGGGTTATATATGGATACATCATTGGCTATAACTTACTTGAGACTAAAAGTTGCCTCTCTTATAAGATACCGGGTGGACAGTGTGTTTGGCACTGGTGATGAATGTGTTGGTAGTTGGGGTAGCCTACTAGTGGTGATGGTGGTAGTGTAGTGTTAGCAGTGGAGATTAATGGAGTGTAGGTGATATTGGTGTTAGTCGTGGTGATGAATGGGGTGGGGTGATACCAGTGGGTTTATAGTAGGTTTATGTGGTAGTGATATGCGAGGGGGGAGGAGTGCTAGTTGTGGTGGTGGGTGAGGGTTGGTGGTGGATGTTGACTTGAGGTAATGTACCACGAGAACAATCACAATGTTAGTTCTCAACCAGCCTCCCTCGCACGTGGGACACCCCGAGTCTTCTCCCCACGGTTTCACAATCACAGTGTTTTATTTATAAACAAACAGTTGTGCATCTGTAAGGACTGACAAACCTCATGTCACCAGTGGAGATTACCATAAACTTAGGATGGTAAGTGTGTTTTGTGATCAGATAGTTTTATAATGGTGACGTTCAGGTGACCTAATGCATTCTATCGGTACCGCAGGTTGATTTATTATGTTGTGATGATAAAACATGCAAGTTATTGTGCATCTGCACGTATTAAAGTAAGTGAACATACATAGGCTATACTCAGTGTCCATTACCATCAAATCGTCATAGTTTTATGAACATATTTTT
This sequence comes from Paralithodes platypus, assembly GCA_032716605.1. Lineage (NCBI taxonomy): Eukaryota > Metazoa > Arthropoda > Malacostraca > Decapoda > Lithodidae > Paralithodes > Paralithodes platypus. The sequence goes on from CM064486.1 coordinate 45,902,803, forward strand.
TACAATTTTCACAATTCAATCGGAGGATAGTGTGACTAAAATAAGAATTAATGAAAAATATAAGGAAACAAAAAGTATGCGGAGCAGAGTTGGAGTAATCGTAAAATAGACGGCATCATTCAAGAATGTATTAATATTTATGTAGGCTATGTTCTCTTTTAACTTTATCTATCTATCCCAGCTATCCCCACATTTGCACATCGGTATAGGCCTATATTTAATATTCTAATCTCCTTTTATGTGGATAAATGTTGGCAGTTATCGGTAGGCCTATACCTGACAAGCGCGAAATAGACCTAGGGGCTAGGGTAGTTGTTTGTGCATTTCTAGCCTTGGATTCTGACAGAATTCGTTATACAGTATTTACAATATAGAGCATTATTTGTTTTCGGTATGCTTTTATTTTACATATATAATGTATATATGAACCTTCAAGAGTGCTAAAATAAGTTGAAAAAGCATTTGGGTGGTGAAAAACGAAGATATTGGCCACCCGGTCATAATCTCAGGCGAGAGAGAGCCACAGGCAACCCTCCCCCTCTCCCTGTCTGTGAGTCAACTGAGGCGAGCGGGCGGTGTGTGCCGGACTGCCGGTGTCTGGGCGTTATATAACGATTTTTTATGCAACCCACTTGTGCTACATTATCGCGGGAGAGAAAAATAACCGATAAATTATGAAAATAAGAGGAAAAATAGGTGATAATTGAGGAGGGGGGGGGTGAGAAACACATGGATGAGTACTAGAGGGGAATTATCTCACCTAGAGACAAATTCCTTTGTTTTGATAGCCCCTGGGATGTTTTGGAAGGCTTTTTTTATGGTCTTGCTTCCGTGAGGCCTATCGCGTTCCCTATAGGAAGCCTTCCGTGAGGCCTATAGCGCTTGCCGGGTTAATGGTATTTGGCGTGAACCTTTGAAAGGAAATTATGTCACGCTATTTTTAAGGAGGAATGGGCGTATTTTTGTTTTCTTAGTTTCCTCCCTAGACCACCATGAAGCTTAAAAAAACACCCCCCTTGATAAATTTGTATATTTTTCGGTAGCAAAATGTCCTGGCCGAAGTCCGGTTCCTCCTAAAATGACAGGCTTGCTATCGCTCGCCAGGAAAAAATCCACCTAAATGTCACGAAAGATCCTAATATTGACACAAAATTGGGTAAGGTCTTAAAATCGCCAAACAAATGGAATGAACATCTTAAAATGTCAAAACTAATGGGGCTAAACACGAGGAAGAAGTGGGGGTAGAAAAAACGGCCCATCCCCCCTTAATGTTACAGTTGCGCCATCTACTGTATAACCTATTGTCACTTAGGAGCGAAATTAATATCTGCATAATGTTATACAGATGTTTGTGAGTGATCATAGTCTTTTTTTTTTCTTTTTTTATTGGTAGCATTCAAGGAGACTACTGCAGGACTCTTCTTCTTCTTACCTCTGACCGGGTATAGGCTATCCTAGTGTTTACTAGCCTATACCCCTTTGAAAGGACATTAGCCTAACCTATCCTAGTATTATAGGTGGGGGCTGCCGCCCCCACACCCCCACTTTGACTTAGATTTTTGGTGTATTTGTCTGTTAAGTGGGTATTTTTCAATTTGTTGATAACGAAAATCCTCCATGCGGACTATATGGAGAAAAATATGGCGAATCTATTGGTGCCTATTTTCCCTAATAAATTGTTTCTCATAACGTCGCACTAGTGTCCTTGAATATTATCTTCTTCTTTTTTGCCAGCTGAGGGTATTTATTTATTTTTTTTTATTTTTTTATTTATTTTTTTATTTATTTTTTTTTATTTTTTATTTTTTTGCTATCTCGCCATCCTGATTATTCGGCTATAACCAAGATTTTGTAACGAAATATGTTGCTAATTGTGAACACTTGGCAATAATTTGACGCAGAGACATGGAAGGCCATGTACGCAGCCGGATCCCTTACCCTCTGTGCATGTGCGAGAATGTAAGCCCCCTTGGCCCCGCCCCCTGCCCAACCGCGTTTAAATATAACCTTCAAACCGTCATTGCCAAGTCGCTCCGTAGCACAGTCGGTAGAGGTCCCGCCCCTGGATCTGATAATCCAGAATGCTAGACTACTCGGCCCACGGGACAGCTCAGCTCTGACAGCTCGGCCCACGGCGAGACAGCTCGGCCCAGTAAAACCGAGACAGCTCGGCCCAGTGTTAATTGCGAGACAACTCGGCTTTTCACAACTTTTATTTGCTTCGACAACATAAAAACGATATAGATGGCTATATTGATCAATTTGGAATCACTATGTCCCTATCTATTTATGTATCTATCTTTTCGTTTCATCAAACAAGTGACAATTCATTAACTTTTATTTCTCATATAGATCATTTTGGAATCACTATGTCCCTACCTAACCCCACCCCACCCCACCCCACCCCCACCCCCACCCCCACCCCCACCCCCACCTATAGTGTGTTACCGGTGTGGTGTGGTTTGTGACGGGTGTGTGGTGTGTTACTAACTGGTATGTGGTATGGTGTGTGTGACTGGTATGTGATTAGTGTTTGTGATTGATTGATTGATTGATACTTTATTGCCATAAAATATTACATACATTTGTATACATATAATGTGTTTTTCATTGTAGGCCTTAAATTGCCAAGCTTAGGTTTTCGCAGAGGTGGGCGCGCTCCGGTGGGACCGGTAATGCGGCAGCGCTCCGCGCTCATCAGACATAAGGTAATGCGGCAGCGCTCACGCGCTCCTTTTGTCAGCAGACCCGATGCGCTTCCCGCTCCGCGCTCCCAAAAATAGGTATATAAAAAACAAAACAAACAAAACAGCTTCTAGAAGTTATTTAATTATTTACCTTTGTCCTTCACTTTGTCCTTTGTCTTTCACTTCACTAAATTCCAAGAATTCAAAACATTCAAAAACCTCAAGTCATGGTGTCTTTCTGAAGTTTAACTGTTTAAGTTTCTCACTTTCTCAGTTTCTGTTATTCTTTATGTCATATCAATGAATCAAATGTCAATGATATGATATATGATATCATTGCAAATGTCAATGATATGATATGATTGATATCATTGTGAGTTTGTGACATTGTGACTGTCCATTGATATCTATGATATGACATAAAGAATTACAGAAACTGTCCAAACTGAGAAACTTAAACAGTTAAACTTATCAAGCTAACATTCTAACAAGCCTAACAATACAATAACAACAATACAACATGATTACATTGATTAGTATTTACTATTTAGTTGATTACATGATTAAATGAATAATAATTTAATATCATAATATCATTAATAATTTAATATGATATGATTAATTGATTATATTATAATTATTGGACCCGTCCAAGCTGTCCACAGACAGTCAGACAGGCTCGGGCTATACCACTGCCAGACTTATCCTTAGGCCCCTTCGTAAGCTGTAACTTGCCCGTAAGGTTTACTTTGCGTTAGCAAAAGCCAAAAAACAAAAAATAACAAGTTAACAACTGTAACACTGTCAGTCTGTCACTATCATAGTATCACTGTATCACAGTTCACTAACACCGTGGGTAACACCGTACGAACGGTACGATGACTGTACACGATAATGACGTTCTTGTACCTGTTGTTGACAGGAAAAATCGCCTCCGGAGCGCCAGAAAGGAGCGCAAATTTCTAGCTGCGCTCCCCGCCTGCACTCCGATTTCAGAATTTTGCCGCTCCTCGGTCCGCGCTCCTCTATATTGGTAATGCGCACCGGATCGCAGAGCGCCAAATGGCGCGCACCTGCCCACCTCTGGGTTTTCGGGCAAATCCATTAATCAATATATGTTAACATTTAACTATATATATATATATATATATATATATATATATATATATACATATATATACATATACAGTATAGGCCTACTGTATGTTAGAAGCATAAAACAGTTAGAAACCCGATTGAAAACAAAAATGTCAATGCCAATTGTTTGAGTAAAACCTATTATAATATACAATGTATTATTAACAAAAATAATTATCATAATAACACTAATAATTTATATAATAATAACAATAATGAAAATAATAATTATTATTGTCATAATAGTGCACTAACCATAGATAAATGAGAATATAAAATAGTAATACTGGTGCTAATAATAGCTATGATTGAGATGATAGGCTAATAAAGTAGTGGGCTATTATGACTGATTAAATTGTCAATAATAATAATAGTAATAGCGTGGAAAAAAGGAGTTTGAATCAAAATCTAAAACGAAGTTGTAAAACCTATCTTGTGATGGAACACAATATAAGTGCAAAGTAAGTTGACGTTTTAAGAATACATGGTCTTTTATAATGAAATAATGTATGTGTTTATGTTTGAGTATTTGTGTTAAGTAACATGCTTTTCATCTTCCTTTTGAAGGCATGAACAGAGAAGCAATTTTGTTTCAATAAAGGTAATATTCCATATTTTGGGGCCAGTGTATAAAATACATTGTTGAAAATGAGTAGAGAGATACTAAGGCAGTCTTACCAGTTTATCACGGTTTTGGGTCGCATGCGAGTGATTCATGAACGTGAAGTCCCTTTTGAAATGATTTAGCCCAGAGAGACTCTTATAAACGAAAACAGCTGTGAAATACTAGTACATTTGATTAATTGTAAGTATCTTATGTTCCTTAACCTCTTAAGTGTGCATGGGGGTAATTAGACACCTCTGTATTTGAGCTGTTTCCATCACTAAAATATTCATTTTACCATAAATAGCATTAATACTTATCCATATGCGCCTATTATAGGTTGATTATAAAGGTATTAACCTGTTACAACAATAAAACTAGTGAAAACAGCGTTTGGATGGTCAAAATCGGCGATACAGGGCGGGAGTTGCATAATGTATGGGTGAGGCAAGCTCCTTTCCCGCCAATTTCTCCCAAGGCCACTGAGACACTGTCGATCGATACTCTCTCTCTCTCTCTTGCACTCGCTTGCTAACAGTGATGACAATGCCCTGCTTGCAACTCGCTAATGTTAGCACGAAAATATACCTCAGAATAAGGGAATAACAGGGAAAATAGGTGATAACTGAAGGAGGGGAGGAAAGTGGGGAAGGAGGGGAGGTAGAGGACTGATATTTTGCATGGCCCAAGGGCAAAAAAAAAAAAAAATCGATGTTTAACCCCTCCAACCCGGATGGGCTCTTGAACGCCCATAACAACCTCGGCCCGCGCAACCCGGAAGGGCTCTTGAACGCCCATTGCTTGCATGCGTGCTTTCGAATGCCGCGCGTACATTTTCGGTATCGTGGGACGGTAGGTGGCGCCACCAGGCGTAAACTCCGCCACAGCAACAGTATCTACCCCGACGCCATCATGGACAGTACGCCAAATAGTGATTCCGCTGTGTCCGATACCGTGCTTCCTACGACGCCCTTGCTTGTTCGTCGCGCCTTACCCCGACGCCATCGCCTAAATGTGTTATCTCCCGGAGGTATTGAGACGACATTGAGACTTTATGAGCGAGCTGATGCCAAGCATAATGTTGATGATGAAGTCAGTGACGACTCCAGTAATTATAAGTCGAGTGATTATGGCCATGAGAGTGATAAAGAAGAGCAATTCCTGGGATTTGCGAGAGAACATGACAGTGATGAGAGTGATGAAGGTGATGTACCAGTTGTTGAGGAAGCTGGTTTACCTAAAGACAGTGAACTTGAGAGAGTGAGCGAGTGGGAGAGTTCAAGGTCACTCACCAAATTTCGCTTAAGTGACACGACGCCAAGCCCTTCCCCTGGTAAATCGCCTTTCAAGCTACATTTGTATAAGCAGAAAATACTTGAGAAGGCGGCCGCGGCAGCTAGGGAACAAGCAAAACTACTTGGTGAGGATGAGGCTGTGAGTGAGGGTCAGCGTGGTGACCCTTCTCGTCCGCCATTGTCTCCCTTATCTACCCACGCCACCCAAGATGACCCGGATGCCCCGCATTCTTCCCCACCACCCCCACCATTGCCAAGGGTTGAGGACCCACACTTTCGGCCTATTTGCCTCCTAGGTCCCCCGACAGGAGACATACTGCTGCCGAAAAGGGGAAAGGTAGGAAATATACCAAGAAAATTAAGAAAAGTAAGAGAGTTTTGTTCGAGGCTCCCGCGGCGTCCACCCCGGCCGGCCCCAGCCATACGTCCCCGCAACTTTCCCCACGGTCCTCCCCACCTCTCCCGCCTTCAACATGTCTTCCTGAAGAAGTCTTTGAGCTCGCATCACCAATACCTGGCCCTAGTGACAGTGAAACATTGCTTTCTGTCACTCGTCGCAGGCCAAGGAGCCCGGGACCTCGGGGGGACACAGCCTCACCTGCCACTCCTTCCCCACCTCGCCCACCCGCACGCCGCCCACGCATCACTGGTTCCCCGCCAGATTATGTGGGGGCCACTGATGATGAAGGGCACCTCTCTGAAGACTCTGGCCATGATTACATAGGTCCACCGTCAGGGCAAGATGACCACTCTGACGATGACTATATGGACATCGACGACCCTCGACCCATCCGCTTGGCCCGGCGTCGTGCTGCCCGTCGTGCTGCCCACCGCCCTGGCCGCCGCCCTCGCCGCCCTAGGGCGCGCGCCTCCCGAGTTGGCCGTGGGCGTGCTGGGCCACCAGCTGGAGCTCCTCGTCAGCGTAGACAAGACCCATTCTACGTTTTTCAGTGGCAAGACGTAGTTGATGAGGATGCATACAACCCTGATGTGCCAGCTTTTGATGAGGTACTGGAGGGTTCAGGCGTTACCCCCAATTTTCCTGCAGGCCCCAATGCTCCACCACACGAACTGTTTGAGGCCTTCTTTGATGAGGAGGTGGTAGGCTATGTTGTCAAAGAGACAAATAAGCAGCACCAATTCCAGGTCCACTTTTTGGGAAAGGTGACCAAGGGCCACATGAGGCAGTGGACCCCAGTGACTCATAATGAGTTCATGGTGTTCCTGGCACTCACCATGCTAATGCCTCATGTCAAGAAGCATAGGTTGCCTGACTATTGGATCACCAATGATCTGATATCCACCCCTGCCTTCGGGAAATATATGTCTCGCGACCGGTACCTTGATATCCTCGCAGCGCTCCATCTTGTCACCAACCTTGACGTCCACCTCCCAGACAAGCTGTGGAAGATTAGGACGTTGTATGAGATGATGCGAGAACGCTTCACCTCCTACTTCAAGCCCTTCCGCAAGGTCGTCATTGACGAGTCTCTTGTGCTGTTCCGGGGAAAACTCAGCTTCCGGCAGTACATCCCCTCAAAAAGACATCGCTTTGGCATAAAATTCTTTGTGCTGTGCGACTGCCAAACTGGCTATGTCCTGGACTTCCTGGTCTACAGCGGGAAGGAAGGGGACTTGCTTGTGGACCCCCTCATTGGCTTTGGCGGAGCAGTGGTGCAAGCCATGATGGACCGCTACTTTCATAAGAATCACGTCCTCTACACGGACAATTATTACACGTCCCCCACTCTCTCACAGTACCTGCATGAGCGCAAGACGGGGACTGTAGGCACAGTACGAGGGAAAAGGAAGGGCATGCCACCTTTCCCTCCAAAGACCAAAAAAGGTGATGTGTTCAAGAAGAAGTCGGGGCCCATTCTGGCTATCCACTGGCACGACCAGCGGAAGGTCAACCTCCTGACCACCATCCACAAGGGGGAAATGGTGGAGACTGGCAAGGTGGATCGCCGCACCCAGGCCAGGGTGACCAAGCCCGATGCTGTCCTGGACTACAACATCAACATGAGGCTGGTGGACAAGTCCGACATGCAGATAGGCTTCATTGACTGCCTGCGTACCTCGTGCAGATGGTACAAAAAGTTCTTTCTGCATATGGTGGACATGTCAGTTCTGAATGCCTACAACATATACAAGCTTCGGAATGTGAACACACCCATGAAGTTCAATAGCCTGCGGAGGTTCCAAAAGCAGGTGTTGACGGAGCTCCTGGAGAAGTATGCTATGCCACAGAGGGCAGTGGCACATCCTGGGCCCGCCGTTATTGACCGCTTGCAGTCTGCTCAATACTTGACTAGGCACAGGCTTGGTTCCCTGCCTCAGAATGAATCCGGAAGAACACAGCAGAAGCGGTGCCATGTCTGCTACAACAGCAGGGTGAAGCCGAGGTCAGGTAAAAAGTCAACCCTGGAGTGTGTGGAGTGCAAGGTGGCACTCTGTGCTGTAGATTGCTTCTTTGATTACCACTCCAAGCTGGAGTTCTAATAATCATACTGAAATTGCCAAATAAAATGACAATATGTACACTATAATTATATATAGGCAAAAAGTGGAAGAAAACCAATGTATTGTAATACAAAAGTCATGTATTATGAGAACATTGATACAAATACAATTACACCATAATAATATGTGAAAGTGACACATATGTATATACCAAGTGACATTCATATGATTAGAACCTATAGAAATATAAATCAGTGAAAAAAGACACAATAAATTGTATATAAATCGTTTACAAATCATATAACTAAGTGAAAGTGACACAAGACCTAATATTTGATGGCCAAAGTATAATAAACACCTGTGATAACGAATAATCAGTGCCTAATACAACAATAACCTACCTCAATTACTAATAAAATGTACGGTATCGAGTGAAAATGAGCATTATCAGTGACAGTGACACTCTCTAAAGCATATTTGTCAAAGTGAAAGTGACACAAGACCTAATATTTGATGGCCAAAGTATAATAAACACCTGTGATAACGAATAATCAGTGCCTAATACAACAATAACCTACCTCAATTACTAATAAAATGTACGGTATCGAGTGAAAATGAGCATTATCAGTGACAGTGACACTCTAAAGCATATTTGTCAAAGTGAAAGTGACACAAGACCTAATATTTGATGGCCAAAGTATAATAAACACCTGTGATAACGAATAATCAGTGCCTAATACAACAATAACCTACCTCAATTACTAATAAAATGTACGGTATCGAGTGAAAATGAGCATTATCAGTGACAGTGACACTCTCTAAAGCATATTTGTCAAAGTGAAAGTGACACAAGACCTAATATTTGATGGCCAAAGTATAATAAACACCTGTGATAACGAATAATCAGTGCCTAATACAACAATAACCTACCTCAATTACTAATAAAATGTACGGTATCGAGTGAAAATGAGCATTATCAGTGACAGTGACACTCTAAAGCATATTTGTCAAAGTGAAAGTGACACAATACCTAATATTTGATGGCCAAAGTATAATAAACACCTGTGATAACGAATAATCAGTGCCTAATACAACAATAACCTACCTCAATTACTAATAAAATGTACGGTATCGAGTGAAAATGAGCATTATCAGTGACAGTGACACTCTAAAGCATATTTGTCAAAGTGAAAGTGACACATGACCTAATATTTGATGGCCAAAGTATAATAAACACCTGTGATAACGAATAATCAGTGCCTAATACAACAATAAGCTACCTCAATTACTAATAAAATGTACGGTATCGAGTGAAAAATTAGCAATATCAGTGACAGTGATACCCTAATAAACATATTTTATATAATTGGCCTCAAAATAACTAGAAAATATCAAATAAACATCACATTCTCAATATCAAACACTAAAATCGTCTAAGGGAGATAAATACTTTGGCGCGGCGAGCGGCTAGGTGCGTCGTAGCCATGGCCGAGGCGACGCGTCCGAACGCGGGAAGAATTTGCCGCCGAAAAGCACTCGTCTTCCCGCGCTCACCATTATGCAACCAGAGGGGCTAGAGACCTCTACTCAACGCCATTCGACAGAGGAAGGTTTGTGGAACATTATTCTTTTTTATTTACAACATTACATGACATATTCATTGACTTACAGAGTAGTTAACATAGGCCAAAGATCGTCAAAACACCCGGTACCGGAGCACAGTCGCAAGCTATAGCCCCCGGGGCTGGAGGGTTAAAAAAAAAAAAAAAAATCTCTGACTCTTAAGAGTCTTCCCGCAGTCCGCCGGGGGAACTCTTAAGAGTCTTCCCGCAGTTCCCGGGTTAAAAAGAACCTGTGTGGATTGCCACTTATTTAAATATAACATTGTTCGAATAACCCTCTTTTGAGACACCAAGATTTGTTGTGTGTTTGTTTGCGGTACCTCCCCAAAAAAATAATCCATACGTAATCAGAGGGTAGCCTATATTAGATTATTGTAGAGAGTCATTAATGTTTGTGTATTTAAGCCATCTCTCGTCCTGTATATAAGCCCACCTATTTTTGCTATCTTATTTCTCAAACCATGAATATGTTTGTCCCATTTAAGTTTATTATCTAAAGTTATAGGCCTACCTAAAAAAATTGTGTGGTTAACTTGCTCCAAGATACGTTCGTCTATGGTTATGCGAGTTAAATTACTATCAATTTGTTTACGATTTATTATCATATATACACATTTGGAAGCATTGAGTGTTAGTCTGGTTAGCGTGAACCCATTGGTTTATAAGGCGAAGCTGTTGATTCATTGTAGCTTGTGCTTCATTTTGGTTGTCTGACGAGTGATACACATTTGTGTCATCAATATACAATAAATAGCTTAATGCAGGAGCCGATTATATTATGTCATTTATATAACACAGGAACAAAATAGGACCAATTATTGATCCCTGGGGGACACCAAATGTTATATTATTGAGAGCAGATTTTTGGCTACTATTTGATACATATTGCTTTTATCTATAAAGGTAGTTCGGTACTTATTACCGAAACTACCACTAATTATTTCTCAATATTTGAAGGCTATTATAGAATAAGGATGGTGCAAAGATCATATTAAAATGTGTTTCAACCTCCGGAGATACATTTTATGTGCACTATAGAAAGTACTGTAAAAACAAAATACTCTCCCTATAACTCTCCCTATTGATGGCAGTGAAACTCTTATTAACACCTAAAGAGCGGCCTAGGCGGTATAAAATATGTAGCCACCAGTGGGGTGTTTTTAGCCAAAATAGGGCTGTTTACGTGATCATTTTCATGCCTAAATAAGACCCAGAGCGTAAAACAAGTATCTATCCCTGAAAGGGCATAAACAGAGCTTTCCAATGACACCATAACGATCCTTTTATGACGGCTAGTTTTCTTGCAACAACCGCGCAACACGAGTGCAAAAAGCATGTAATTCGGTACTTTCCCCATACAATTCAGTATGTAGCGAGTGAGAGAGGGAGGGAGGAGGTGGGATTCGTGTCAGTAGGTTCGCCGCGGTGGTCTGGAGCAGTCATACGCTCGCTACTCTCCTGCCACCACTTGTCTCTCTCTCTCAGCAACATTACGTGCTGAAATTGCCACACGACCTATGTCGCACGCCGCCAGATAGTCCAGATTTATTATACTCGACTTATGTTGCGCGCCGACAGTTAGGGGTTAAGCCCCTTACTGTTAAAATATATGCTGATTTCAATAAATCATCGTGTATCCAAAGGCAAAACAAATTGTATATTTACTCTGAAAATGACTTACATCTGAGTGTTTTAAGATCGTTGGATAATGGGAGAAATAACATTTGCCGGGGATTGTAACTTATTTCAACTACTGTATAATGATGAAAACTACCTAAAACCAAAAAGAAAAACCATGGGAAAATTAATGGTAGTTTCGGTTATATTTTCCGGTAGTTCGCTATAGGTTTATGAGTCCTCCCTCTTATAGGTACCAAAGAATTGAAGTTTCTCAAGAAGTATATTATGTGGGAAAGAGTCAAAGGCTTTGATCAGGTCATAGAGTACAGAAGGATAGAGCTGAAAGTGTGACGTTGCACGGTTATTTTGCTGCGCATCCCAGGGATTTGGTGGCAACACTGTTGTAGGGCATACAACCAAAACACCTCAGTCGTTTCTCCTTATTAGATACTCCTTGATATCTGGGTGCCTGGCTTGTCTGCAGTGTTACCAAAGTTAAGGGAAAGTCCGCAAAATGAGGGGGCAATAGATTAATGAGGGAACGTCTTTAACCCTTTGGCTGCGGGTGACGTTCTGGAATGTTTTGGCAAGTTACAGCAATTTCCAGGCTTTAAAAGCCTGTAAAAAAATTAAAAATCGAGTGTCAGTGGGCGGGAGCATGAGGGGCCCACCTCCGTTCCTCAGAGCACCGAGCGGCTCACTGAGCTAGGCTGTGTCTCGCGCGGGCCTCTCTCTGTCTCTCTCTGTCTCTCAACAGTGTAGCCAAGCGAGCGAGTGCTACCAAATAGCGGGTTTCCCGAGTTTTACTGGCACCGCTGCGGGTGAACCAGACCACGTACAGGGCCCGTTCTGGTCTCATTTTGAAGCTATTTTCGCCTAGTTTTCAGCAGAATACAGTTCATTTAATGCAGATGCTTGATTTATCATTCAGGAGTGCCTGAATATGCCCTAAATAGCCCAAACATAGCCGCAGCCAATGGGTTAAGAGTGAATTAATGTTGGTAAAAACACTTCTAAATTACTTAATATAAATTAGATATATAAAAGCAAGAGGAAAACATTAAGTATACTGTACATATACACTATAAAAAATACTTATATATGATGCAAGCTGTATAACTCTAAGCAACACAACAAGAATTAAAATGTCATTTTGAATATATATTATTAGTTACATGTTATGTAGATGTTAATTTGTAAAGTTGCACTAAAACTGGACATTTACACGAAATACGTTCTTAGGTTATACTTATGACGTTTAGGGATATTTTGTCCCAGCATGTTTGACGTTAGCAACTCCCGAATCTCACAACAAGAATGGCTGGGGTTGGAGGAAGTTTGCTTGTGAACCTCCTCATAATGACGACAATTTCCCGATGATCTGGCCTTTACAGTAGCCTCTACTTATGTCTATTAAACTCTGTGATGTCTACTGAGTCTTTGGATAGCGTAGAATTGATTATTAACACTTACGTTGCGGGCTTATTTGCGCTATTTAGCGCATATTCAGGCACTCCGGAATAATTAATCAAGTATCTGCATGAAATGAACTGTATCTGCATGAAATGAATTGTAAGAAAACTAGGCGAAAATAGCTTTAAAATGACACCAGAATGAGCTTCGTAGGTGGCGGGGTTCACCCTCAGCATCGCCATAGACATTCGGGAAAACTCGCTAATTATTAGCTCTCGCTCGGCAACACTGTCGAGACAGCCGCGCGAGACCAGAGACGTAGTCAGTGAGCGGCTGGCTGCTCTTAGGGTCGGACGGAGGTCCCTCACGTTCCCGCCCACCGACACTCTATTTCTACGGCTTTTAAAGCCTGGAAATTGCTGTAAATTGTCATGGCGTTTCGGAACGTCACCCGCAGGGAAAGGGTTAATGGCGTTATTAGTACAAGGTAGGGATTATTACAAATTAATGGGGACCCTCCCATTTTCCTTTGCGATAGTGCTGCCATCTCTCGCACACGCGGCTCGCTATTTTCAGATTTGTGGCGTCTCTCTTTCCTCTCTATCCTTCTGTACTCTATGGGTCAGGTCTAAGAAGGTTGTGAGTATGAATCTCTGAGTCGAGTTCAGAAAATACGTATTTGAGAAAATTGTTTAGGGCGGTTTCTGTTGAATAATATTTGCGTCCGCCATGTTTACAAGTAGCCAATAGATTATTATCCTCGAGGTAAGCTACTAATCTATTGCTTATTACAGTTTCAATTTTTTACTAAAACAAGGTAGGATTGAAATTGGACGATAATTGTTGGGATCTGTAGGCGATCCTGATTTATAAATGGGGATGACTTTGGCAATTTTCATTTGATCAGGGAATATTCCTTTTTTGAGAATAAGGTTCGTTAAGGTCGCTAAAGGTTTACATAAGCTTTAAACGCAATGCTTAGCCCGAGAATGGCGAGGAGACTCTTAAGAGGTTTTACTGGGCAAAGGCGACGGGACTCTTTAAGATCCAAGGCCTAAAAAAAGCCTTTTAAAAGACTCCAAAATCATTCAAAACAAAGGAATATGTGATTAAGTGAGATAATTTCCCTCTATACCTTCTATCACTCCTCCACATCTGTCAAACCCCTTCCCATCCCCCTCCACCTTCTTCAATTATCACCTATTTGTCCTCCTATTTACTTGTTTATCAGTTTATTTACCGCGCCAATATCTCTCACTCGGTTTCAAGGTAATCAGGGACGCATAGAGAGAGCGTGGGAAGAGAAAGACAGCAAGAGAGAGATATCAGTGAGTCATCAGTCTGCCTTCAGGCCTCGAAGAGGGATGGTGTATGTCTCGTGCGCCTCTCACCTCATGACTGGAGGGTCGGCAATAATTTGTCTCTTTCACCCCACAAATACTATTCCCACTAGTTGTATTGCTGTTACATGTTAATATCTTCGTATTAAACGTAACATAGGCACATATGAATAAGTAATAACAATATTTATCGGATAATGACTCGTTCTCGGGTTAATGGCAGTAGGAGGTACTTCATCGTGGCCTGGAGACAAACTTTTAAGTTTCAAAATTATGGATGGTATTTCTGATGGATTTGTGGAATACAAAAAAGGGAATGAGCGGGAGTCGGTGGCATATATTCTGAGAAATGTTTGTTCGTCGGAGGGACTTTAGAGTGGAGTGGAGTAAACGACCAACGTTGCTAAAGTGTTCGTTCTGTGTGTTGTTGACTATAATGGGGTCAGTTACATCATTACCATTGATTTTAAAAGTTATTTTACTATTGGTTTTATTTTTATTTATTATTCTGTTAATTAGTTTATAGTACTTTTGGGGGTTTCTATCATGCTTTTCGATTTCGTTTTGTTAATATTGATTCCTTGCTTGCTTTATTATTTTGTTAAGCATTGTAATGCCCTCGAAAATATCCCGCAACCCCAATAATGTACTACCCGAGTTGACGTCAGGTATAGTGTAAAATAGTCGTTGATGGGAAGTCCAATAAACTCATCATGTGAAACACCACGAGACTATCACCTGGTTCTTACAAATCGGACTAAGGTTACTATACTTTTGTACGTCCGTGGTAGTACAGTGGGTTAGCGCGCGGGCCTGGTTTCCTATGATGGCCATGGTCACTAACCAGGGTTCGAACCCCACCCAAGGCATCTCAAAACCTGTGGGTTTTTAGGAGGGTTAAACTCCCTTCAGAGGTTCGAACCCCGCACCAGGAAAAGGTTGACCCTAAGTGGGCCTGGGGAGTTTTCAGGAGACCATGAATTCCCTTCACACCCAGCGGCCCACTTAGGGTCAACCTTTTCCTGGTGCCTGGCGCGGGGCTCGAACCTCTGAAGGGAGTTTAACCCTCCTAAAAACCCACAGGTTTTGAGATGCCTTGGGTGGGGTTCGAACCCTGGTTAGTGACCATGGCCATCATAGGAAACCAGGCCCACGCGCTAACCCACTGTACTACCACGGACGTACAAAAGTATAGTAACCTTAGTCCGATTTGTAATGAACCAGGTGATAGTCTCGTGGTGTTTCACATGATGAGTTTATTGGACTTCCCATCAACAACTATTTTACACTATACCTGACGTCAACTCGGGTAGTACATTATTGGGGTTGCGGGATATTTTCGAGGGCATTACATTACTGGTGTGTTATGTGTGATGTGTGACTGGTGTGTGATGTGTGACTGGAGTGTTGTGTGTGACTGGTGTGTAAAGTGTGACTGGTGTGTGGTGTGTGACTGTGATATGGGACTGGTGGGTGATGTGTAAAGTGTGACTGGTGTGTGAAGTGTGACATGTGTGACGTGTGTGATATGGGACTGGTGTGTGATGTGTGACTGGTGTGTGATGTGTGACTGTTGTGTGGTGTGTAGTGTGTGACTGGTGTGTAGTGTGTGACTGGTGTGTGGTGTGTGACTGGTGTGTGTTGTGTGACTGGTGTGTGATGTGTGACTGGTGTGTAGTGTGTGATGTGTGACTGGTGTGTAGTGTGTGACTGGTGTGTGATGTGTGACTGGTGTGTGATGTGTGACTGTTGTGTGGTGTGACGTGTGACTGGTGTGTAGTGGGTGACTGGTGTGTAGTGTGTGGTGTGTGTGGTTTGTAGTGTGTGAATGGTGTGTGGTGTGTGACTGGTGTGTAAAGTGTGACTGGTGTGTGACTGGTGTGTGATGTGTGACTGGTGTGTGGTGTGTGACTGGTGTGTGATGTGTGACTGATGTGTGATGTGTGACTGGTGTGTAGTGTGTGACTGGTGTGTGACTGGTGTTTGGTGTGTGATGTTTGACTGGTGTGTGGTGTGTGTGACTGGTGTGTAGTGGGTGATGTGTGACTGGTGTGTGGTGTGTGACTGGTGTGTGATGTGTGACTGTTGTGTGGTGTGTGACTGGTGTGTGGTGTGTGACTGGTGTGTGGTGTGACGTGTGTAGTGGGTGACTGGTGTGTGATGTGTGACTGATGTGTGACTGGTGTGTGGTGTGTGTGGTTTGTAGTGTGTGAATGGTGTGTGGTGTGTTACTGGTGTGTGGTGTGTGACTGATGTGTGACTGGTGTGTAAAGTGTGACTGATGTGTGATGTGTGACTGGTGTGTGACTGGTGTGTGGTGTGTGACTGGTGTGTGATGTGTGACTGGTGTGTAGTGTGTGACTGGTGTTTGGTGTGTGATGTTTGACTGGTGTGTGGTGTGTGATGTTTGACTGGTGTGTGGTGTGTGTGACTGGTGTGTGGTGTGTGATGTGTGACTGGTGTGTGATGTGTGACTGGTGTGTGATATGGGACTGGTGTTGACAGATAGCGCAGTGTATTGACAGTATAGTGTATTGACAGACAGTGTAGTGTATTGACAGACAGTGTAGTGTATTGACAGACAGTGTAGTGTAATTACAGACAGTGTAGTGTGTTGACAGACAGTGTAGTGTATTGACAGCATAGTATAGTGTGGTGGCTTTCAGTATGTGTAGTGCCAATTACCATTATGGCATTAATTTTCATGTCAATTTAGTTGTGTATTTTGTATGTATAGTCAGGGTCAAAATTTATGTCCTACCTCAATACTCCAATCTTAATAAATAAAGGTCAATGTTTTATCCGTTTGTCAGTTACCCGAGTTACCCGACCTTTGTTACTAAACTCCTCCCACAGTTTTGGTGCCAGGTGGGAGTGTGGGGCACCGTTGGAAAGCCCAGGCTTTGGAGATGGTTTTAGGCGAGTTTAGTGGAAATCAGAGACACTTTTGTTTAATAAAATTTTCGGCAGAACTTATGTAGTATACGGGAGCGAACAAAATGGCCGTTTGGGGCAGAAGGAGGCCTCCGATCGAAAAGGTGTATGGAACGAAAGTTGTTCGCAGTTCCCCAAAATGCGGTTACGGATGAGGTCAGATCCAAAATCGGAGGTCGTTTAGCGGCCGAAATCGAGGTCGCCGTTTAATGAAGCACAGGGAGGTCGAGGCCGGTGATTATGGTAGTAGTAGTATTGTGATGATTGTGGTAGTAGTGATTGATGATGGTGATTATGGTAGTAGAATTTAAACCCGGGCAACGCCGGGTACCCCTCCTAGTCTTTAATAAACATAAACAAAGTTTTGTTCAGTGTGGTTACTGGTTAAGGAGTATTTTATATTATCCCAATAGAGTAAAATGTATTTGAATTATGAAGGTGGGACATTGCTTTTATCCTTGATTGTAATGTATATTATAATCAATAAGCATGTTCCTATTTATAACAACATATTTCCTTTGTTTCAGGTTCAAATGGTTTGCTATAAATTGTGGAGAACTCTGGCATGGACTTCATGGTAACACAATTTGAAGGAAAATCTATGACTACATTCTAATACAATGCAATCTCTGTGATTTGTTTTGTGACAGGGTTCAGGAGTTGTAAATATTTGTAGTGTACTGTACAGTACTGTATACAGATTTTATTTATAGCTTTGTTTATACAGTATAGTTTTTAATTACTCTTATGCTCATATACCAGTACTATACTGTGTGCTTAGAAAATACTGAGATGAAAGATTGTTATTAAAAATGACTAGACATGGACTAATATACACCAAGCAATTGAAAATGATGGGTGCAGATAAAACACAAGTATAAGGAACCTCCCAAGAAACCATAATGACATCAATCCAAGGCTTACCCCCACTTCCCAAGAGTCTGAGTGGTCTGTTGACATTTACCGGGCGTCAGGATGGTGGAGCTGCCAGTGGTGGTGGTGGTGGTAGTGGCAACACAGGTGGTGGAGAACACTACAACCAGTCTGTTAAACCAAATGTTGAGTGCTATAGTCCACCAGTCAAGCTAGGCGCAGAACGCTATAGTCCTACCGTCAAACTAGGCGCAGAACGCTATAGTCCTACCGTCAAATCCGGCTATGACCGCTACAGCCCACCGGTTAAACCCAACACTGAACGTTACAGTCCGCCTGTAAGGCCGAATACGGAGCACTACAGTCCTCCACTAAAGACTACTATGGATAGGTACAGTCCACCAGTCCGGCCCAATACAGAACGCTACAGCCCACCAGTCCGACCTAATACAGAACGCTACAGCCCACCTGTTAAGCCAAATACAGAACGTTACAGTCCACCAGTTAAGCCCAATACAGAACGCTACAGCCCTCCAGTCAAGCCAAATACGGAGCGCTACAGTCCTCCAGTGAGAGGTGATGTTCGTTTAGAGGCAACACGATCACATTATGCTATCGGTTATGGTGCAAGTGCCTTCGAGCCATATTATGCCAATGGTGCTATTCAAGGGTACACTCCAAGGTCTTCACCACGCAGCCATTCCTCCTCTCCTCGTACACAGTCTGGTGGCGGTGGAGGAGGTGCCAGCCACAAGCCTCACAGCCCTCGAGCCAGCCCACCCGTGCCTGGCTCCATCACTGGTAACATCCCTACCAGACTCAGTCCTGCACACGGGCTCAGTCCAGCACACGGGCTCAGTCCAGCACACGGGCTCAGTCCAGCACACGCTCCTCCTCCTCCTCGGCAACGCAGACCATCCAACTTAGACTCACAACTGGCAGTGCTCAGGAGGGAGATGGTGAGATTTTATATTTATAGTACAATAATACAATCCTTCTTTGCAATTCTTATCTTTATGGGCGACACACAACCTCGCATAATATGAAATATGATTAACATAACTTATGGCAGAAAATACTTTCTCTCCTACCTACTCCATCCACTTTCATAGACTTGCTTTTCTTAACCCAATTTTTCTCATCCATCCTTTCCACATGTCCATACCATCTAAGCCTGCTCTTACGCATCTCCTCACTAATACTCTCAATGCCTAAGCGCCCTCTGAGTTACACACTGGGGGTTCTGTCTTTATATTGTGTCGTCCCTGTTTTGGTTCGTTTGTTTTGCAAGTTTTATATTATAATTTCATAGCAGACCCACATATCCATATCAGCATCCTCATTTGCTTTTGTTCCATCCTATTTATGTCTTCCATCTTGACTGTCCAGGTTTTGCTAGCATAGTCTACAACACCATCACACTTCTAACACAAGTACTGTACAGTACTATGTAACCTTCCTTTTAGTTGTATGGTCAGTAATGGCAGAATTTCTGTGAACTTCTTCCATCCACTTCTGACTCTCATGACTGAGCAGGCCTCAGCCCCACCATCAGCAGCAACTATGTCATCAAAGTAACAAAACTTAATGACAGATTCCAGGTGCACATCCCCGAACTGTATGCTACCAGGTGGATCCGGTATTGCCAAGACACCCCTACATATAGCACATCAAAGTTAACGGCCCATGACAAGGGGCCCCTCAAGCCACTACACCTCTTATGCACCCATCCATGGCATGTGCAAGACTGGATAGAATTACACCCAACCCCTTTTTTACAAAAATGATAAGGGAAGCTACCACCCTTTACCGCATTTCTGTGTTCACTGTTGCTGATCAAGATTTTTTTCTTTCCTACATTCACTCTTAATCCTTTATCTGCATTTCCCTCCCGCCACCTTAGGAGCATCATCTCAGTTTCAACCGCACTATCAGCGATCAGCACCAGATCATCTGCATAGAGCAGCTCCCTAGGCAGATGGAGGAAACGTTAGCCCAAAGCTATGAGCCCATGGACCGACAACCTCATCCCCCGCTGCCTTCTCACAAATGTCTCTCACCACACCCTACCTCCCCCTGGGGAGGTGTGGCACCAGGGAATACCTGGATGCCGCATGATTCCCATAAAGGGCATCTTGGGGGATACTGCAACAACAACAACCCAACCTGAACTCTCTTGACAGAGCGTCCAAGACCACGACAAACAAGTTGGCTCAGGACTGAACGCTGGTGCACTCCAACAGTCACCGAGAACTCATCACTCAGCTCCCCTTTCATCCTCACTGCTGCTTCAGAGCCCTCATACATCTTAATTACCACTTGCACCAACCACTCCTCCACGCTAAGTTTTCTCATGGACCACCGCATAACCTCTCTGGGCACCCTGTCAAAGGCTTTCTCTAAATCCACAAAGACATAATATCTATTTATCTATTGCCTGACGCCGTGATCCCCGAAGGGGTGGTCACGAACGAAACACCCTCATGCACCTCTGTCCCCAGTCAGTCGATGCCCCTCCTCCCAACTAGCACCACCTTCATCCATATACTTCTTCACTCCATCCTTCCACCTCTCTTTTGGTTTACCTCTCCCTCTCTGTCCTTCCACCTCGCTCTCGTACACCCTCTTAGTCATTCTCTCGCTTCCCATACGTTCCATAGAAAAAAATATATATGGCCAAACCATCTCAAGGTGTTCCTTTTCACACTCCCTCCATGTAACTCTGCACACACTTCTTAAGTAACTAATTTCCACCCCTCTCACCCTTGGTCTGAGTCTCTGCACCAACGTCCATGTTTCGCTTCCGTAAGTCAGTGTCGGGATTACCACACTGTCATGCAAGGACTTCTACACTTCCATACTGGCCACCCTATTTCTTGTTACTGCTTTCAGCATTCCTACAACCCTTTTCCCTTGTTGCACCCTCTCCCGCACTTCTTCATCCATAGTCCCATCTTTACTCAACACACTGCCCAGATACTTAAATGAGCTGACAATCTCCATAGCCTGACCGTTCAACTTCACCTCACACTCTGTGACTTCACCCCTTTCGAAGACCATAACCTTGCTCTTCCCCACATTTACCTCAGATTCCGGTTTTTGCACACTGTTCCTAACATATTTACCAGACCCTGCAACTCCCATTCATTATCGCTCATCAGAACTGTATCATCAGCAAACAGCAGTACCCGTCATCTGGGGTGGCTTCGGACAAGTGGACAACTTCGGACATTTTGGATAAAAATTAAAACAAATAAAAATAGAGAGAAGAGGAGTTTGGTTTTGAAAAATAGATGTGTAGCATTCAAGAGGAATGTTGTAACTATATGTAGGCTGAACTAATAATTTAAATTAATTAATTTAATATGTGGTAAATATTTGTGAATATGTAACAAAGAAAACACATGTTTTTGTAAGTGTGTCAAACTTCTACTGAGCATAATTAATGGGATGTGAGGAAGACAATTAACCTACACCAGAATGTTCTACAATTATCTGTGAGACCATACACACAGTAACTCTTTCCCCAAAGTTCATAATACACAGCCTATAGCCCTAACAATTTACTTTTATTGTTTTCCATATTTATTGGGGTGTTTTCGGACATAGTTTGGGGTGATTTCGGACATGAGGTGACATCGGACATCTAATATTAGTTACAAGGTCCTTCCAATATGAACAACAATTAGTACCTAAGTGTATGGTACTCTTACCTAGCCATACATAGCGAGCATCTGTCGAATCATGTCATCACAGGGATCTGCCTTGTATGGGCCGATCGGCTTTTTGCAGACTCCCATTTTCTTATGTTCTTATCATCTGTCATCTTGCTCCCGTTTGAGTAACGCCAATTAAAGGATGCTTAAGACTGAGTAAGGTGTCAGATGTTGACATGATTTGGTGGATGTTTGCTGTGTAAGGTTAGGTAAGAGTATCATATTACATTGCTTTTCATTCACAGGAGTAAAAATGCCACGGATATATAAACCAAAGCCACACAACGAGAAAAGGAAATACAACATTCATGTATGTAAAGACAAATTAAAGAAAGCAAAAGATGATATACAAAAGAAGAACATGAGTGTACGTGAGGCTGCTAAAAAGTGGAAGTTAAGTAAGAGCACCTTACATGACTATATAAAAGGGAAACATAGTAAACCTGCTGGTTATTGTTAAAGTTCCGTTTGATGGTAAGAAGAAACATCGACATTATATTGCAGTCATAGTAAAGGTTCTACCAGAAATACATGTTCGTTTCCTAAAGCATGTGAAGGGCACAAGTAACGTCTTCATTAACCCAGTTATTGATGATTACAGTGATATAGACAAGGGTGAGATAGTACAAATCCTGCCAGAACCAATACTAGACAAGAAGTGCAGAATGCAGTTCAGTGTTGATGTAAATAAATGGCCAAAATAATAGAGAGAGAGAGAAATAGAGAGGGTTGAAGAGCTATAGAGAGGAGAGAGAAAGCGAGCGAGCAGGGGGAGAGAAAGTGAGAGAGAGAGGGGTGGGAGAGAAAGCGAGAGAGGGTGGGGCCAAGAGAAGGGTGGGAGAGAAAGCGAGAGAGAGAGAGGTGGTAGAGGGCGGGGCCAGGGGAGGGCGGGGCCAGGGGAGGGTGGGGCCGGGAGAAGGGTGGGAGAGGGCGGGGCCAGGAGAAGGGTGGGGCCAGGGGAGGGCGGGGCCAGAAGGGTGGGAGAGAGATCGATATCGAGAGCGAGAGGTGGTAGAGGGCGGGGCCAAGTGAGAGAGGGGGGATGAATAAGGAAAGAGGCAATAATGTGATACAAAGTTATATTTTTTGTAAGGTCCTTTTTATTTCATATTATGATTATTTTAAGGTATATACCCTGAAAGGGTTAATTAGTATTTCGGGCCATTAATTAGCCAAGATGGCATCTAGTCGGCTGTGTGCCATTAGTATTCCTTTAATATGCAGTCATTAAGATATTATTGCTAAGCTTTAATGATATCAGTATTATTTTTTTAGAAGTTTGGTCACAAGTGTGAAATACGTTTTCAAGGAGTCATTATGTGTAATTTGAATGAATTAATTGTATTTTTTTTTGTATTAGAAAAGTGCCTATACATACGGTGTACCTGAATGCATTAGTGATAATAATAATTGCTTTGTTATTGAGAATACATAACAATTTATATGAAGGTGCTAAAATGCACAGAAACTTGGAATCTAATGTATATGCTACTCTAAGGGCTACAAATGTAAGCATTTCAGTTTGTATTATTTTTTAAAACTCCGTCTTGTGTCCGAAGTCGCCTCTGCATTGTCCGAAGCCGTCGTTCAATACACACACTCAGATTTAAAGGGGAAAACCATTAATGTCCGAAGTCACCTTACCCCAGTCCGAAGTCACCTCATATCGATGATGACTTCGGACACCATTATAAATATTAGTTATAATTAAGCCAAAGGCCTATAATTTTTCCACTGTACACAAGATTATTCTACGTTTCTAAGCTATACATATAGATGCAAAAGATTGCATTATTAAGGCTTTACCTATTGAGTTAGGCTTAAAATTAGGTCAATTAGGTCCGAAGTCACCCCGAATCACCCACTCATTTCCCTCCCTTATCAGCGATACACCAACATCCACTGCTCTTCCTTGTATTTCTTTTATGACTCCATCCATATATACATTATACAACCACGGGGACATCACACACCCCTGTTTCAACCCAACATTCAGATCAAAGAACTCGCTCTGCTCATTCTCCACACGTACTGCCGCCTTTGCACCCTCATACATGCTCTTCACTGCTTTCAGCAACTTGCCATCTACTCCATATATTCTAAGTACTTTCCACATACCTTCTCTATCCACTCTGTCATAGGCCTTCTCCAAGTCCATAAAGGCAACATACAGCTTTTGTTGCTTCTCCAGATATTTCTCCACAACACATTTAAGGGTAAAAATCTGATCTACTCATCCTCTTCCCTTCCTAAAACCGCCCTGCTCGTCACCTATCCATTTCTCTGTCATCCCTCTCACTCTCTCAATCACTACCCTACTATATACCTTCCCTACTACGCTCAGAAGACATATTCCTCGGTGGTTACCACACATTCCTCTTTCCCCTTTACCCTTATATAGGGGGACTATTATGCCTGTCTTCCAGTCATCAGGTGCACTCCCCTTCTCCCATGCTAGTTTGCACATTTTCCATACCCATTCGATCACTATCTCACCACCGTACCTCAGCATTTCCCCACACACTCCATCTATTCTCCAACTTCACTCTTTTCATGGCTTCACACACTTCTGACCTCCCGATCCCCACCTCCTCCTCCACTACTTCTCTTCTCCCTCCCACACCCCATCCAACCATGTTTGCTGGCGCTTCACTCCTTACATTTAGCAATTCGTTGAAGTACTCCCTCCATCTTTCGACTCTCTCTTGCTTCTCGGCTAGCACTCTCCCATTCTTATCTTTCACACCCTTACTGTTTCCCTTGCTACCTTCCCTAACTTTCTTGACTTCTTTCCAGAACAGTTTCTTACACTCCCTCCATTTTACACTCAGATTCCTTCCAAATTCCTCATCTACTCTTCTCTTACTTTCCTTCATTACTCTATTCACCACTCTCTTTTTCTCCACGTACCTCGCTCGTTTTTGTCTCTCCAAATCTTCATTCCCTCTACTACCCAACACCACTCTCTATACGCTTTCTTCTTGTCTGCCACAGCTATTTTTACCTCTTCTGTCCACCATGCTGTACCCTTCACTCCCCTCCTTCTTCTCCTTACTCCACACACCTCCTAATCAGGTCGATATATGGAAAATACCCCCTCAACCCCCAAAAAATTGCTACAAAAGGTTTCTCAACTGATTCTGGTAGGGTTTAGTGTACTTTATAACATACTAAAAGTTTACCAAAGTAGGACCCCCGGAAAAGTTTTTTTTTCAAGATGGCGTCCAAGATGGCCGCCGAAACCTCTTAACCCGTTGAGCCCCGGCTAGTTATAATATTTTGTTCACCCCAGTCCCAAGCCATTTTCACTTATTTTTTTTGTTTGCTAAAATGGAAGACCAGGATGAGAAATGAAAAAAAAAAAAAAAAAAATCACCTCTGACATTTTTTTTTTTTGGGGGGGGGGGAGCCTCAAAAAAATTTGTTGAGCCAAAATGGAAGAGAATGGTGAGAAATGAACACAAAAATTAAAAAAAACTCATTTCGGTCATTTGGGGGGCGGGGGGGGTTTCAATAGTTCGTCTCCCCCGCATGACCACCCGCCCGGGAGCACTAGGGTAAAAACTGAGTATGGCATTGTACGGCATACATCCTAAGGAGTATCTCACATAAATCTCAAGCCTCTAGCTCCCATACGACCGGAGTAATGAAGGTTCAAAGTGGCGGTGAACTAGGGGTGTAAACTATCCCCACTAAGCCCACCACCACCAGCCGCGCGGCTGTCTAGGCCCGCTCACACCTACTGGCCCGGCTCCCACACACACTACGGTACCTCCCCCTCCTATTCTCCCGCCATTTCCTACCTTACGAGCCACGTAAGTGTTTTTTATATGTCGGACGCACGTGATGCGTCGCTGGGAGTTGGTGATCAAAGACTGCCGACGCAACACGTGCGACGCTGGGTCTCAACGGGTTAATGATCATAACTATGTAACTCTCAACTCAAATTTGATGATCTTGGTGTCTATCCCTAGGTTTTTGGGGGCAAAGAACACATTAAGATCATAAAAAATGATGTTGGCCTATTATGTAACACAAAAATCCAATATGGCGTCAAAAATGGCCGCCAACACCTCCAAATGACCGCAAGTCCATAACTATTGACTCAAATTTGATGATCTTGATGTCTATCCCCAGGTTTTTGGGGGCAAGGAACACATTAAGACAACTTTGGATATCACTGAGCTGTTGAATCATTATGAAATTGAATTCATGACCTTCAGCTGTCCACTATCACCTAATGCACAAACACCTTTGTCCATAGAATAAGTTTCAGAGCGTTCAGTTTTGAGTGCCATCCTCCTCCTCAGTATCGACCTCTTGAGTGTTGTTTGGATTGTCACAGTTTTCAGTTTGGCAAGGGCCACATGCAGCAGTGCAGGGGAGTCCATAGCGTCTGCAGCTGCATCGAGAGGATTTGCATCCCCCCGAACAGTTGCAATGGATAATTTTCAAGAGTTCGTCAGGCGCAGCATTGTTTTGGGTCATAATTGGAATTAACTGATCATTTTCCTGTTTCCATCCCCATTCAGTTGGGTTCATTTCATTTGCCATCCCCATCCATACCATAATTTGAAAGTACAGTACACACGTTGGCTATGGAATCTTGTTGCAGGTGATGTTGGGGGAAGCCGTTCAGGAGTGACAAATGCTTGAGCAGTTGCCACTTTCTTGGTGAAAATGATATGGCGCAGTGATGATAGCGTATCATTAGACTTGCCACCAAAAAAATCAACCATCAGGTCTTTGCCAAAATCTGATATGTCCTCTTGAGATTTGTTTTGAAGAATGAATGCACTAGCACAGGACTTCATGACAGGATCAGATTTCACTAATTTCCGGAAGGCTGACTTTTTTCCGATGCCGAAAATCCTTGAAGTTGAATCACAGCCTGAGTAGGCATGTACAAAGAGCAACTCATTGCACACATCGTCTCCTAAAGTTTCTTTCAACAGGTTAATGTTATACACTCTGTGTTCTTTTGACTGCTTGTTTGCGTCAGAACGGAAGTAGATTATCTCATTGTCTGTTCTGGAGTAATGAAGGAGCAAGATCAGCAAATCTGTATCCTCACCGACCAACGTTGTGGTGCAATGACGGGATCGTTCAACAGTTGCCTTAACGATATCAACGTCTGCATCCCCTGGTGACTGAATGACATGGCATCCCCTTTTAGTTAGTGCTGTGCTGATGAGAGCAATCATGTCTGCCTTGTTTTTGTCACGAGACAAAAAGTCCTCCTTTTTGCCTGAAAACTCTGTTTCTGCAGTGAAACTAACAATAGGGTGCAGGTTTTTTCCTCATCTCTGATGTATGTTGTCTTTTATGGAGGGACCTTCACCATAGCCATCGAACACCACTGTCGCTTGTCCGTAATGTCTCACAGTGAAGTCTGCATAAGACTCAGCTATTGCATTATATGAGTCGCCTTTCTTCCACGGTAAACGATGGAGCAAAGAGCCACCATCAAGCACGTAACAATCTGTTTTAGGAATAGAGTTCATCACAGCCTCATTTGATAAGTCCGCAGCATGGTCTCGAATTGCCTGAGCAAGCTGAGGTTTGTCTGCTTTTCGAAGAATGTTCCTGGTCTCAAAGAGGGCTGGAGGGTAGGGGCTTAGTTCATACGTCAAAACCTCTTCAAGGGAAAGATCTCCTGACCTTGACACCACAAGGAAACGCTGGAACAGAAGGGCAGGATCAATGGTACGATCAGGAGCAATCTTCACAGCAGAGATATTCCCAAGGGTTTGGGCTCTGTCTTTCCGCTTGAATTTGTAAGTAAATGCCGACTTTCCGATTATATCTTCAATGATCTAGTTCCCAACCGATTCAAAGTCATGTACATTCACATCTGGCCCAGCCACTATCCCGTTGACAATGTTTCTCAGAGTAGGATCAGATGTGAAGGGTGAGCAGGCTGCAAGCTTTATCCGAATTTTCTCGAGATCAGATGCATCTCTTTTGATGCGCGCCTCAGTTGAGTCTTTGTTAGTTAGTCTTAGTTATTCAGTTAGATCCAATTCGACACATTCTTCAGGTCAATATATGGAAAATGCCCCCTCAACCCCCAAAACATTGCTACAAAAGGTTTCTCAACTGATGGCAGCACTGAAAATATGGAAAGCCACTGCAGCCAAAAATCTTAACTTACCCAGTTTCCAGTTTTTTCAGCTATATGATATAAAAAATGGTTAGAATGTGTTCCTTGTCCCCCCAAACCAGGGGATAGATCTAGACCCAAGTTTAATCAAATTAGACTGAAACGTTGGTCACATGGTAGTGCCATGTTGGACACCATATTGGACTTACTTGTTAGATAATGGCCCACTTTCATTTGTAATGGTCTTAATGTGTTCCTTGCCCCAAAAAACCTGGGGATAGACATCAAGATCATCAAATTTGAGTCAATAGTTATGGACTTGCGGTCATTTGGAGGTGTTGGCGGCCATTTTTGACGCCATATTGGATTTTTGTGTTACATAATAGGCCAACATCATTTTTTATGATCTTAATGTGTTCTTTGCCCCAAAAAACCTAGGGATAGACACCAAGATCATCAAATTTGAGTTGATAGTTACATAGTTATGATCATTAAGAGGTTTCGGCGGCCATCTTGGATGCCATCTTGAAAACAACACTTTTCCGGGGGTCCTACTTTGGTAAACTTTTAGTATGTTAAAAAGTACACTAAAACCTACCAGAATCAGTTGAGAAACCTTTTGTAGCAATTTTTTGGGGGTTAAACTGTATTTTGACCTGACTACAGTATCCTCACATGCTACACAGATCTCTTCCTTAAACACTTAAAGACATAATAGAGTTCCCTATTATTTCCCAAGTACTTCTCCTGTAGCTGTCTAACTATATACACTAGGTGTGTGTGTGTGGGGGGGGGGGGGAATTGTAGGCACTTAATTAAACAGGGCAATACCCTGGGGAGGCCTCATAGGCATGTTATACAGGGTTGCAAGAACTCTAGCTTCATTTACTGGTTTTGTTTGTGCCTCACCTACACAGAGAGTAATTCAGCTAGCTCTCACAAATACCTCCTCCTATTCATTTCACTACACTCAACAAGCACACCACACTTCTTTCCAATACACCAAAAATGATGTCCCATAACCCAGCCTCGGAGTCCCCTGGGGTAGGGGACCCTACTCACTTGTCCTTCCCAAATAGACCCCTCAAAATTCTCCGGACCATGGACTGTTACTTTACTATAAACTTTTATAATATTTGCAGCCTTTCCTCTACTTTTCCCTCTGTCGAACACCACATATCCTCCAACAAACCTGATCTTCATTTCCTCATTGAGACTCAGGAAGCATCTGCCAGCAACCCCTTTTCTGTCTCCTACTTTCTCCATCCTAGTTTTCAAGCCAAAGGATGATGTTGTGTATATGTACACAACAAACTTACTTGCTCTCTTGTTCCCAACATAGATTACTAGATAGTTACTTGTTGGTTATTGAGAATAAGTGGAATCATCTGTACAGTATACTGTAACCAGGTAATGTTATTGCAGAGAACACTTTTGACACCAAAAGTAGTTTTCAGTGGTTTAATAATACACAAAAAGTTAGAACATGGTTTATAGCACTATGATAGGATTTCATTACAGAACAAGTTATTTTCAAACATGCAACCAGTGAGAAAAAAATACATATCTGTATTGCTAATAGGATATGAGATTGGGCAAGTTTGAGAGAGGTTAGATAAACTTGCACCATTGCAAGTACTACAGTGTATGAGATGGGAGGGAAAGTATTATAAGTACGGTACGGTAATAAGTTTTTACTGAGAGAAACATTGTTAGACCTGTCAATTGAATGGCTGACATCAGGCAAGTTTAATAATAACTTTTCATTTAAAAATTAAATAGATAAATAAATGTGAAGACAATGAAGTGCACCACTGTTTTTCCCTTTCAGGTTGGGCTGCGTCAGCTGGATATGTCTCTGCTGTGTCAGCTATGGTCCTTGAATGAGTCCATACAGGAGGTGAAGCATCTGATCAATGACCGCTCAGCTACTGGCATCGACTGGGGCGGGGGCGACACCTCCGCTGAAGATACTGATGATTACTATGGTATTCCTGTGAGGCGACCCAACCCTTACCTACACCCAGTACCAGAACAATACCCGCAGCTCTCACCCTCTTCTTCAGAATCCAGTCTGGAGTACGGTAACATATAATTTGTCCACTCTAGGTCACTTTAATTCTGATCCACGATGAGCCTTCAAACTACTTTCACGAACCACACAACTACAAATATTAGATACAAAATAATTCAATTCAGTCCAGGACAGCTTAAACAATTAAGAGCAGCATGGGTGTTTTCAAGTGTTTGTTCATCACACAGCACCAATAATTCCTTTAAGAGTAATCCGGACCTGGATAATAAAAAAATGCCATAACTTACGGGAAGGTGAGAACATAGCAAGTAAATTAATTAACAGCTTATTCGTTGCCCACATCATAACTTCCTCACGCTTGTCAAAACTAGACCATCATATGTTATATTACCCACTAATGACTTGCCTTTGAGTATTAATGCAGTGAAAATTATGATGTTAGCATTTAGGATACGGTAATCAGAGGGAGATAGGGCTTCATAAATGTTTTTGAGTACGGTAAGCAGGCCCACTATAACAACGGTCATTTATCCTGTCAATACATATTAAAATATTTCTCAAATTGAATTGAACGCCCTTATTAATTTTTTATCTGATACTAGCATTTTGAATGCTAATATGTGGGCTCAAAATGTGTTTGAATTGTTGGCCATAACTGTACGTACATGTGGATACAGTATATTCAACAAGGTAGATAATTGAAAGGTTCCCATTGATTAACATTCCAATATCTGATACTTTACTTACATTTTGTTTGAGTAAGACAAAATTGATTTATAGTTTGGCTACTCATTATTTTTAGAAGAATAACTGGTAATGTTAAAATAGCAGTGGCATTGGAATACTGTACAACACTTGTGTACAGTAGTAATTTGTATTCATGACTTGCTGAACAGTTTGTGGTGTTTGACTGAGATTATAATTTTGTAAAGCATTCAATAGCTGGGCACGTTAATTCATAAAACGTTAATGCCATATTTTGTATTTTCCATTGCATTTCTGCTATTGTCTTTTCTAAAAGTATTATCCAATGCATTTGTGTTATCGGTACTTATTCTTTTCTAAGTACTGTAGGTGTACAGTATCTTGAACTAAAAGATATATACTCTACTTGGTAAGTTATTTTTTGTTTTGTTTTTATACAACATACTGTATGATAGAGTATTTTTATGTTATCGTTAATTGATAGGATAGGAAGTACAGGTATACTGTAATGTTTGTTCAAGGTGAGAGGTGCAATAATACTAGAACCTGATAAGACATTTTCATCATGCTCTTCCCGTTATTTGCGGTACTGAAGAGGAAGGCAAGAGTTTGCAATATTGATAAGTGTAGTGTTTTGTACTGTTTATTATTGTGTTGTGGTTGTATCGTCGCTTACGTGTAGAGGCGGATTTTTATGGGCGCTTTCCTCACAACTTCTATTTGTAACTCTGGTCTGGCAGTTTTTAAATTAAAATGTAAAACTTGCAAACTAAACAAACCAAAATTGGGACAAGGACAATATAAAGTCAAATTAAATTATCAAAATCGCTATGTGGAAACAACGCTTACTAAAATGAAAATTATTAAATAAAAGAACACAATCCACCACATAGGGTGTACATTACTACATGAGCAAGTTAATCTGTTTCCCAAGCAAACTAATCGCACATATAACAACGCACTATCGTCACGTTAAAGGAATTAGTCAAGTTTGGGAAGTCCGGGACGTTCTGGTAAATTTTACTAAACTCTGCATGAATAAAGAAACTACATGTTAAATGTCAAAATATTATTTAAAATCAAATTTGCAACATGACAAGACATTAACAATAGTACAAAATACAAATATTGATAAGATATCTATACTGTATTACAAAATAATATATAAATACAGTACAGCACTCACTAACGATAGTGCTATCGGGTAGGTACCTGTAAGCATAGCATGCCTCAAGTGACCCCTATCAATAACTACCCTACAAATAACCTACATTTATCGCACAAATAAACTAAGGAAATCGCAAAAGCAAGCAATTGATACTATCGACAATGAATACATATAATATAAAGACAAATAATTGCAAAATATGAAGTAACAACAGATTTAAACAAAGAGTACTCTTTTAACAAGAACAATCTATTTAAAAAATCATCAATATTAATATTAATAATAAAAAAAATATAAAAATAAAGAAAAAGACAAACAATAAATACAGACAAAAAGTAAGCAGAGGTTATACAAGAAACTTCAAGTTAAAAATGCTTGATTAAAATTATTGATGTCAAATTTTAGAATACAGTCACAATAATTGACCCTAAAAAGATTAAATTTATGGAACAATTTACTTGCCTCAAAACCTCTGTCTACTAAGAGTCTGTATAGTAACCTAGCTCTAGCCCAAAAGTCATCTACTTTAGTGCAGATTTTACAAAATCTTATTAACTGGGAATAAAAACAATTATAAGTTATTTTACTATCGATATTACTACTAGGGAAAGGAAAGTTTATTACGTTAAAATTAAAATCATCAACTTTGTGATATACTTTAAGTATGCACTGTTCATTAACAATCTCTATATTTATATCAAGAAAATTTTCAACTTTATAATTTACGTTACATTGTGTGAGGGGAATAGAATTAAGATAAATAAGTTTAGCAACTTGATTAAAATTTAACAAATTGCAAACAAGAATATCATCAATATATCTACTATTATTACTTAACAATTTAGCAAGTGCTAATTTTTCTGGGATTTTATTTTTCTTGCTACTGTCAACTAAGTCTTTTATATATTTAAATTCTAAAGCAAGCAAGAATAAGTCTGCAATTAAAGGGCTAGCATTTCCACCCATAGGAATTCCTAATATTTGTTTGAAAATGTAAGGCCCGAATCTAACATAAGTATTTAAAAGAATTTTGTCACTTTATATAGTCTGCCTTAAGTCAAGCAGTCGATACAACTGCAAATTAGTCCCAAAATATTGCCAGAATGTAGGTGCTGATCAAAAGTTGCGGGTAAAGTTCTTGTGTAAATCTTTTAAGGTCTCCACATCAAACAATAAGTGTGTGTTTTATCTATACTAAGTTATATCACAGTGCTGTTGTGTATGAATATAAGCTGTCTTATGTAGTTGTCTTGTTTAACTATACTGTACTTAATTTTTTACTTCTTCAATTAGATGACGATTTCTTAACTGCATTACTGTTACTGTCAGATGATTTTATT
This sequence comes from Paralithodes platypus, assembly GCA_032716605.1. Lineage (NCBI taxonomy): Eukaryota > Metazoa > Arthropoda > Malacostraca > Decapoda > Lithodidae > Paralithodes > Paralithodes platypus. Next base: position 45,935,858 of record CM064486.1, read on the forward strand.
CTGCTTTGAAAGGACCTGTATAAATCTTTAAGACACTTTCTAAATTGAATACTGTATATTTGTCTGGAATATAAAAAAAAAAAAAAATTGTCATCTGCTTGAAAGTTATTGACTGTAAACCTAGCATGACACCACAATAGGACTAGTACACTGCATGTCAACTCCTGAACCCTGTCGGTTGTACGCAACCTTTTAATTGCAATATTGTATGGTACTAGCCATAGAGCTTTAGCTGTTATATTTTGTAAGGACCCGTTATTGTTATGTGTATTTATGAATTACAATAGGATTACCTGTAGTAGTTAAAACATTAGAAATCATGGCACAGAGAAAACGTTATGTGCCTGAATGGCTAGAAAAAGAAGAGTCTAACAGAAAGTGCAAGAAAACCAGTACAGTACCCCGAACAGTCATGTATGTCATGAGTCCTGCTGAACTTAAACAGGCAGCTTCAGAGTTTCTAGAGAGTGAGATAGCTAGTATTATAAAAGCCGAGATAGATAGTGAGCAGTATGAGGAACATGATGAGGTGACCTGACAACTCAAACAATGAACCAAATCAACCAGTCGACACTTGCCCAGGATGCAACACAGCACCCCATACTATTAAACACATCATAGAAGACTGCATTCAACATAATCTACACTCCTTGAGAGCCCTGTGGGAAAGCCCGATCGTGGCCATGGCCTTCCTTAAGGACTCGGGGCTGTTTGGCCAGGCAGCCTAGGGAACGACAACAACAACAACCAGTAAACTCAATCAGGAGGGCAAACCAGGACAATGGTTTTAGGGACGAGTTGAGTGGGAGAGAGAATACAGGAAAAACATCCTCATTGATAATGATAACTGGTCACATTTTCTTGTCATCGAATTAAAGTAGATGTTTTAATTACTGGAGCAAGGTCAGAGAACCTCCTTACTACCCATGCATCTTCAAATTTATAATTTTGCTCGGTTGGAAACAATGAGTGGGGGGTTGAAATGACCACTAGAGCTCAATCTGAAACATATCAGTTGCTTGACAATTTAGATGGTGTGCATGTGACAGTCACCAAACATCATAAACTAAACTATACAGTATTCTGGGAAATATAATTTTACCCCCCTCTCTTAATGATGAGGGTCTCCCTGACAAGTGCAGACTGTTCTGTCATCATTGCACATGAGGTGGCACAATGTGAGTGATGTCGACTTTTATACCATCCCTAACAAGAGTCCCTACTCGACTTATTCGCATTGCTCAGATAAAGTTTGAAGAGAGGACACTGCTCACAGTAATGAGGATTGAAGGGCAGAGGCATGAGGTGAGGCTGTTTATCCCTAAGCTTCTTCAATTATAATGTAAAACTTGCAGTTGTTTTTTCTTGTGGCCATACAAAGCATTGGTGCATAAAGGAGGAAGTTTGTGTTTTTTGTTGCTCAACTGAACATTCCATTTGGTTGAATTGTGGCCCCTTGAAGTGCATCAACTGTGGATTTTATCATCATGCTCGGTCTAAACAGTGCATGTGTTTTATGTCTACAATACTGAATTGAAGCTTTTTCTTAGTTGCTATGCCATGTCCATCAACAAAATTGAGAATACTTTACATGGTTTCAAGGACCCCTCTAAAGTACTAGAACATATACAGTTGTTTTGCAGACGAAACCCATTTCCGATTGTCTTCCACCCTCTGTCCCTGGTGGCTCTACTCCGAAGACTTCATCTAACGTTTGCCCGCACTATGACTTTGGCTTGTTGTTGTTCTCTCACAACTCACATTGCTTCGGGTAGGCCATTTTAGTCACTAATCTCAGGCTGGTGTGGTGCGGATTCACCAGGTGCAAGTGATTCAGTTGAGTCTTGCTGAGCCACTGGTAGCGCTATACCAACATCGGCCATTGTGATGACATTGTTGAGCTGTGTTGGTAAGTCTTTATTGTACTGTACTACAGTAAAGAGACTAAAACCACACGCTCTATGGATGAAGCGGTCTTTAAACTTTTTATACATGTATGTATTATTGTCATAATGTCTTACAGTATATTGATTAATTCACCATTGTCAGAAGAAGCTGAGTGAAGTTCAAAGAACTGTTGCCTCTCTTGGTCATGAGAGGTCTCCAACTTCCCCTTAAAGGGAAGAAGCGCTGCACTAGAATAAAGGGACCTCTACTGAAGAAGTCTGAAATTGAGAAACTTGTATGCATAGTATGCAAAGGTAAGCTTGTGTTCAATGACCGGCTCGAGAGTGTTAACTGCAATGATGCACTGGAGATAGTGAACAAGCTTTGCTACTTGGGTGATACCATCTCTTTCGGTGGTGGGACAGGGGCTGCCACTATCGCCAGAATAAGATGTGGCTGGCGAAAGTTTAGAGAACTTTTGCCACTACTCACCATATGAAGACTACCTCTCCCCTTGAAGGGAAAACTTTACGTTTTATGCGTTAGAAGCGCAATGACGTATGCTTCAGAAGCGTGGCCTGTCAAAGCAGATGATACCAACAGAATGGAACACAATGAGATGAGAATGGTGAGATGGTTGTGTGGTGCTAAACTGCAAGATAGGATATCTAGTGAAGAACTGAGGATAAGGTTAGGTATCAAGAATATCAGTGATGAGATGCGTACTAGCAGGCTTGGATGGTTTGGACATGAGGAGAGGATGAATGAACTAAGTTGGGTGAAAAGATGCAAGTCCATGAACGTGGAAGGAACTGCACCAAGGGACAGACGGTCTGATCTTGATTTGAAGAACATGAAAAGTTAGGCATCAAAGAATACGGTGGTGTGACATCGCCTTGATCATAGTGAAGGAGTGACACTGCTCAGCTGTAAGGTTATGGATTGAAAACCAGAGACACAATCAAGTTTAACAGTGGACGTATTGAGTAAATCATGTACTGTATAAGTACTATACTACTGTACAGTACAGTACTGTATAGGGAACTTTTATTATCCAATGATTTTAACTTCAATTCTGACAAAACAATTTACTGTAGTTTGTAGCTGATAATCTTGAGTCTAATTTGAAACTATAGTAACAGTTAGTAAAACAAATCTCTTTAAAATTATCAGCTAATCCTTACCAGATACCAAACTTGGATAAAAATCCATTGGTAAAAAAGATAGTGCGACTGTTAAGATGTTATCACACTACAGTATACAGGTGGTTGGTTTGGCAGCAGTTACCTTTGTTCGACTTATGGGGTCGATCTAGGGGGTGCATTTTCAAAGTTGGAAACACTGACCAATATGCTAAATATCAGTACTGTACTGTACTGTACAGTATAAGCTCAAAATCAATACCTAGTAATTGATTTCTCCCATTTAAGAAAGTAATATATATTCATACATACTGTAGTATGTTGAAATCGAAGATGACATTCATAATGATTTACCATACAAATATTACTTAAAATCATATTTTGCAGAAATGCAGCTAATACTCATATGCAGCTGAGAAAACCAAGTGTGATAAGTTATCTCATATAATGTTAACAATTGAATTCTGAATAACCAGACTTTTACGACAGATGCAGCACATATAGTATCAGAAAATGTGCAGCTGTAAGATTAGGGGCTATAACCATAGTTTGTCAAATGTTAGAGGTAGATATTGGCTGATACACCAACCTATGCACCTTTGGTATATTGAAATTAGGACATGTTCAGTTTATAATAGCACCTATCACTATAGTTTCCAGTCTTTGTCTGTTTAATATACTTTAATGAAACAATATATTTTAGATAATATTCTGTTATGAATCTGTTATTAGAAAAACCAGTTTAATTCGATAGGAATTTTATGATTGTATACACCTGTAAAGGTATATTTTATGATTGTATACACCTGTAAAGGTAAATTTTATGATTGTATACACCTGTAAAGGTAAATTTTATGATTGTATACACCTGTAAAGGTAAATTTTATGATTGTATACACCTGTAAAGGTAAATTTTATGATTGTATACACCTGTAAAGGTAAATTTTATGATTGTATACACCTGTAAAGGTAAATTTTATGATTGTATACACCTGTAAAGGTAAATTTATTTTTTTCCTACCATAATTGACTACAGTCGACTACATTCGCACATACTAAATTTTGTCTGCTATTTTAGGATATATGGACCAATAATTTTTTATTATCGGTCAATGCTCATTATGATGGTGATTTGTTATTTATACTCAGTTTCTTTCCAGCTGACGCTAAATTGAATCCCTTAGCAGCTCAATTATCAATATCTATCTATTGCCAGACGCCTTACTCCCCTTAACCCTCCAGCCCCGGCTATGTATTATATATATATTCCTCGAAACCCGGGTGTTTTGGCCGAAAAACGTCTAGGCTAGGCTACCGTATATTCGTTAATCAGACTGCTTCCCGCATTCCCGCGCATCCCCAAGCGTAGCTGTGTTATTTACCTGTAGAATGGCATTAAGTAGAGCTCTCTAAGTCAACTGGTTGAGCTGTGATGATGATTTCATTGGAGATAACTTTATGGCCAAAACAGCCACTTTACACCACTTTTCGATACTTAACAACAACATCGAAAAGTACAACATACAGGCACACACGAACAAGTGACGCTCTCCTTCTTGTGGCCGGAGATGCGGGGCGTCGGTCCAGCCGGCTGTTGTTTACAAGCGTCGGACCGACGCCTCGCACACGAAGCTCACAGGCTTTCAACCACTGGGCGTTCAAGAGGCCTTCCGGGTACCTGTTATATGCTTTTTTATGGGCGTTCAAGAGCCCTTCCGTGGTGAGAGGGTTAATGAGGGGGGCAAATACTTAATGGAAAAATATGAAACTACTATGTCTGCATCATGTCAAGACCACGTTTATATTATTAGCACCATATTGCACTACAAAATCTTCATAACAGAGAAATCTTGATAGGGATTTTGTAATTTACCGTCAGTTGAAAAGAAACTGACTATAGCGTACTGCATTTATTTAACGGACCTTTAGTTGGGGGTATGGTGTCAGTATACCTCGTACATTCTGTGCAATATTTTCAATGTATGGTTGTAAACTTCAGGATGAAGTCCTATTGCGGCCATGGCCTTCCTTAGTGACTTGGGGCTGTTCGGCCAGGTAGCCTAGGGAAAGACGACAACAACAACAACAACTTCAGGATGTTTCATAGAGCTGTTGTAAAGACTCAAGGTGCATTTACTTGTTAATGATTAAGCATTTATATTTTTAGAACATTTAATCTTGCATGTGTTTGTTATCGAAGGCCCTTAACACCTTAAGAGCGGGTGGAGGAGTATATTTGATGTGCCGCCCAGCGGGGGGTTTTACCGTAAATGAGCTTGTTTCCGTGCTCGTTTTCATGCATAAACAAGAGCCAGAGCATAATACAAGTATGCATACCTGAAAGGGCGTTAATTCAGCTTTCCAATGACACCAGAACCATCCTTCTACGATCACTGGTTGTCTTGCAACGATCATGCAACCGAAGGGCAAAATCGGTAAAATACGGTAATTTTCTTACATTATTACGTGTGAAACGAGTGAGAGAGGGTGGAGTACAAAGGAGTACAGCTCAGTAGCTCCACGGCCACCGTGGTGAGCAGTCATGAGGTAACCTACGCTCCTCCCACTGCTCCGCTCTCTCTCAGAGCACATTACGTGCTCAAAATTGCACTCGACAATAGCCGTGACCCGCCACATAGGCCACATTTATTTAACTCGACAATAGCCGGGTGCCGCCAGTTAAGGGTCAAAGGTATCACAATTTGAAGTATTGTTAGCATTTGAAGACAAGGTACCGGTAGCTGGGACAGTTCCCTATAGTATGTATTTGATTTATACATTTATTGTGTAGAGATTGCTGATGTGAAATACTGTGTCTTAAATGTGAGTTTTGAGATGATGTGTAAGAATTACAAACAGGAAATACAATCACTGACTGTTTAGGAGAACTAAACTAATATATATTACTTAATTGGTTTAATACAATTAACTTTAGGTGAAATAGAATAAATAATTATAATCCATTTCTGTCAAATAATGAAAGAAAGTAAGTCTAGAAAGTGATGGGAAATTTTTAATGACATCAAATCAGTCTATATATTGTGGGAAGGTAAGCAAGAAATATAATTAAATATTGTTTTTAGGAGCATTACTGTGTCACTCGAAGCCCAATTCACATTGGCTATTTTTTGGCCCTATTAATCATTAATGTTGACTACTGTACCCTAGGGTACAGTAGGGGTTAAGTCATAGGATGAGGGAAAAACAGATTGAGGGAGAGTTCCAGAGCTTACTTGTTGAGTAGAAGAAAGACTGGGAAAATCGGTACTTTGTATACCAGTTGGTTTATAATCAGATTTGAACACAAGTTGACGGAAATATTATGGTGTTAAATATTAGTATACAGTATACTGTATTAGTATACAGTATACTGTATTAGTATACTGTATTTGATTTACAAAGATACATTCCTGTTAATATACTCTATGGCTTAGTGTGTTAAATTGCTACCGGTATTTTTTCATAGTCTATAGTTTAGTAAAATACAAATTGTGTTGTATTAAACATTACAGGTACTTTATTGCTCAGTTGTAGATTCATGTACAATACTGTACATTCCAGTTTAATAATGGTTGACATTTTTTATCTTGGCTGTTATAGTTGAATATACTGTAATATACTGTATAAGTTAGCATTCCAATTTATGATAATTATATAATTTGTCTTACAATACTACCTGGTTGGTTATTTATGTACTGTGTGTGTGTGTTAGCTTAAGGGGAGCTTTTTAGTTTGCTCCCTAAACCTCCATTAAGCCTAAACAAATACCCCGAAGACCTCCCTTCGAAATAAATGTGTAAATGTTTTGGTAGAAATAATGTCCGGTTCCTCCTATATTACAGGCTCACTCGCTATCGCTCGCCAGGAAAAAATTTACACCTAAATGGCACGAAAGGTCTTATAATTGACAGAAATGGAGCGAAAGGTCTTATAAGCGCCAAACTAATGGGGTGAACATCTTTAAATCCCCCCCCCCCCCAGATTTGTTTTTTGTTTTTAAATCTCCCCTTAACCTGGCAGTTACGGGAAGACTCATAAGCTACTGGGCTGCTGCGGGAAGACTCGTAAGATCATAGGCCTAAAAAAGAACATTTAAAACACCCCAGTGGCACTAAAAAAAAAGGCCATTTGTGTTTAGGTGAGATAATTTCCCTCCATTACTTTCTACCACTCCTACACATGTGTCCCCCCTTTTCCCCCCTCCTCAATTATCAGGTATTTTCTCTATTATTCCTGATATTTATAGAGTATTTTCGTAGGAGGACGGGTGGGAGAGAGAGAGGAGGGTGGAGGAGTGTAAATCCGACCCTCCAACCCTCCCCTGACCTCTCAGTGCTATGCGAGAGACGAGAGAGAGAGGGTGTCTCTCTCTCGCCGGTCTGGGCCAGATTACGACCGCGGGGCTAAAATATACAATTTTCACCAGCCAATTGCTGTTACCACTTGTTTTAATGCTTTCCCATGTTCATATGTTCATATTAAAAGTAAAATAGGTGCATATGGATAAGTATTAATTATATGGTAAATTGACTATTTTAGTGAGGAATGAATCAGAATACCTTCGCACCGCGGGCACTTTCAAATACCATACCTGCGCCGCTTAGAGGTTAAAAGAGTGATGCTTACGAGTGCCAGTAGATTTTGCACTGTAAATATCTTTGGTAAAAGTTTTGTCTTATAAGACAATGCCCATAATTATATTGATTGCACTATTAAAACAATATTGTATTCAAGAGTTGCAGGAACTTGGCTATCCTTTACATTTCATTACTTAATATGTGGAAGCCTGTCATTGCAGATGTTCAATAGGTTATATGTAAAATATAATTGTTCACCATCTACACTAGGATTATATATTCTTGATTTACATTGACTGTGTTTAGAACTTTGGACAGGGTAATTTGTTTTAAAGTTGTTTAATTTTAACAATGTTGTAATGTTTATATCTTAAAATTAATTAACCCTTTCAGATCGGGGGTTGCCATTTAGTACAGTATTCAGAAATTTAATTTTCTTAATCACCTCACCAAAATTTGTTTTCTGCCTACAACTTGCTCAAAGACAACTACAGAGGTTGAAGTAACTAAACTAAAGGTTTCTAACACCCCTGATGGTCACAAAGGTTTTAAAGTATCTCTGTAAGGACGCGATTGGTAAAGAGGCAACACTGAATTGTTACAATTGCACTGTTTAACCTTAGATTAGAAGGGTCCAGATTTGGATATCCTCCATGTGTAAATCAAGTTCATATAATTATATAATATTGCCAGGGTAGACTATAGGATATTTCCTGATTCAGTAATACATCTAGCTCACTATGATATGCTGACCTGTAGCACATTGGTAGTGGGTTTGACTTGCAGTCAAAAGGTCTAGGGTTCAATTCCCAGGCAGGCTGAGACAGTTGGAGAGTCACTTTACACCTCTGTTTACCTAGCAGTAAATAGGAACCCAGAGTTAGTAAAAATTTGTGAGGGAAGTAAACTGTGGTAACTAGGATAATATGTAGTAACCTTTGTGTACCAGTCTGGATAACCCCACCACAGGTTCCAAAGGGCTATGATACGGAGATGAGTGCCGCCGCCAAGTGCAGTCTAGAGTAAGCTCCTGAATATGACTATATCATGACATTAATCGCCGTCTTTTTTAACTCTACAAAAGAAAACAAAAAATAAGCTCCTGAATATGACTATATCATGACATTAATTGCCGTCTTTTTTAACTCTACAAAAGAAAAAACAAAAATCTGATATTGAACTTTGCATACCCCATAGCTGGGGGTGGCCGACTCAAGAAAGAGCCCGAAGAGGGACAAATACATACTGTAGGCCTACACAGTGTACAGTACTAAATTTTAGCTTAATAAAGCCATCCTACATAAGATCACAATCAAAGTTTGGTTTACTTTAAAGTACACTTTGTTGTCAGTGTTATATATTAATTTATAACTAGCTAATAATAAAAGTTCTACCCATATTGTCTATTACTTAGGAGTACATGGTAATTAAGAAATACGTACTGGTACATAGTAATTATTATTTTATTTAATAAATCAAGATAAACTGTACAAAGGTTGCATATATATATCTTGCAATCTGTTAGCGGGTCTTGCTGTTCATTCCTAGTATGTTCAGACCCTGAAAAAAATAAAAATAAATATCCATTACCATACTATAATTACAAGTATAATACAGTACAGTTATCAGTATTTTTTCAATCATGTTATATTTGAGGTGCTTAGCAAGAGAGGAACAGAAGATGCGTATTTTAACACTATGCACTCCCTGCTCAAGAGCGGGGCTAGGGACACAAGATGCGTGTTTTAACACTATGCACTCCCTGCTCAAGAGCGGGGCTAGGGACACATGGGTACTTAATGTCGTCGCCCCATGACAACTCTTCCGGACTGTCATTCTTGTAGTGCCCCTCTAACAGTTTGCCATATTCTTATTGAATACCCACTTTACGCTCAGTACCGTACTCTGTATTTTACCAGAAAGACTTACTTGACATTTTGATGGACTCGCCATCCTTCTCCATCTATCGTATTGTTCGTATCCTTGCATTCTGTTCACTCCTTGGTAAGATCTGATTTTTATGTCTCATCCTGTACAACTTTTAATGTTCATAAGAGCTTGTGATTTCTCCCTAATTTTGTCAAATCCTTAGCTTTGGCCGAGGCCAGTCCTATAAGAGTTACGTTTTGTAGCTCAGCGGTCTGGTTTAACTACGATTAACAAAAAAAAAAAGGGGGTGCCCTGATGATTCAGGAATATCTGTGGACAGTTGCCACAGATTGCTAGGCCACCACAACACTCGTCTGCCAATAATGCACACTGGCTGGCCCGAGCCTCGACCTTTCGGTTTTCAGGCGAGTGCTCTACCAATCTCTCCTCTCCAAACACAGGCTCCAGCCAGGCAACTGACAGGTGGTGCGAGTCAGAGACCTTATAGTAACAGATATCAGCCAACCACTGCCATGTCGGTGCCACTTGTGTTAGTAGCCTCTCGCCACACTCCAACCTATCCATACCCATAGTAAATATTGGCAATGCTGGTACAGGATATATTGGTTGGTATTGGGGTCTAAATTCTACACCATCAAACATATAATATCACCCATTGTTTGAGGCCAGCCCTATTCAGTGGTCTGGTTAAACTAATTGTTAAAAAAAAAAAAAAAAAAACATTGTTTGATAATTACGGCATCAAACTGTCCGATCTCTCTTACCACAGGTCTATAGTCACCACCATAACTTCCTACAGATGGTGATGGGCTGGTCTATCAGAGTGAGAGCTGATCGTTCTCTGCCATACCCATAGCTTACTCTGACTGTTCCTTTTACTTACATATTTTTTAGATCTCCAGTGACGGCGTCTCTTCCGTGGATTGACCTCCCTACTGCCAACCTAGAGGTTGGCAGTTTGGGAGCCAAAGCGTCACATTTTTCCTTTGTCCCTCAACTTTCCCTTCATAATAAAGGCCTTGGGTGGGGCTTTGGTTTCCCGGACGTTTCCGCACCCTCCTCAGCTTCCCGCCTTGGAGTGGCTTTGGTCACCTGGGCTTTATTAGTGGTAAGCAGGGAGGGTTTTGTGGGGGCGCTCGGTTATGGCCTTGGCCTTGCTCGGGACCTTGGGGCTGCTCGGCCAGACAGCCTGGGGAACAGCAACAACAACAACAAACTTCCTACAGATGGCAAGCATTCCCACACTGCTTACATTTACACCAAAATACCAAGAGCCTATAGACTCAAACTGATCATTGCTTTCTGAATTATTAGGGTGCCCATAGATTACTACTATACTGACAACAGCAAGGTTATTTCTATAGCATAGTCTAGTAGGCTTTATGTGTTGGAAGCGCAAAGTCATGTAGGCTACTTCAGAAACGTGGCCTGTCGAAGCAGATGATATCAACAAAATGGAACATAACGAGATAGAGAATGGTAAGATGGATGAGAGGGGCCAAACTGAATTTGGCTCTCTGTCCCTCTTTTGACTATGGGGGAGATACTCATTACAGGCAACCTGCCTTTTGTCTCCTTCATACATATGAAAAAATTAAAGCAAAAAGGATATACTGTACATATATAATTTAAAGATAGAGTGCTCCACACGGAATACGGTTCTGGTCTCGCATCCTAATGGTGGCGCTCCAGGCAGCCCTGTTCAGAGCTGCCTCACCTGTCGGGTTATAATTTTTCAAGAGCAGACGGTCTTTCTTGGTCTGCCCCTTGGTGCAGCTCCTCCCATGTTCACGGACTTGCATCTTTTCACCCAACTTAGTTCATTCATCCTCTCCAGATGCCCGAACCATCCAACTCTACTAGTACACAAATTGAACTTGTTTAAGATTTGAGCCAAAGGAGTTGTTAGAATTAATAAAAGCCAGCCCCCCTATTGGGAGCCGCCTTGTCCGAGGTGGGGGGGGGGGGGGCTTCGTATCCCAATGATCTGGGAGGCGTTGCAGGTTGGGGGTTAGACCCCCTTCCTCTCTTTCAGGGTTGTGGTGCCGCCCCTCCTGTATTGGCTCTCTGTGAGGGTTCTACTAAATGGTTCCCACCCCCACCCCCTCTTTTTTTTGAGGGGAGGGGCACTTTTCTCTCCTTTTCCTTTTCTTTTCCCTCTAGATCTATTAGGATGGTCATTTGGACTGCTTTTTGGACTTCCATTTCGACCATTTCTTGTGACAGTGGGGGTCTGTCTCCTCTTTGAGGATAAATACTCACTAAACGTTGAGCGGTGTGAATGATGATACGAAGGGTATGTCGGAGTGTGAGTACTTGCGGGCTGTAATATCTCCTCTATAGTGTGGGAGACGGGATGTACATGGGAGGCTTTGCCGACCAGGAGGAACCATTGCACCCTAAGTCGCCGAGGAGGAACCAACTGAGTTTGACCCATACAGGAAAGCGACTACCTCCTGTGTGCCTGGACTTTATTCTGCAGCACCGGATAGGTGGTTCCTTTCACTCGTTTGATGGGGTGTTCGTATAACCCTTACCTGGCTTCGTATCCAGGCATGTGCAGCTAGTTATGGTCTATGGTGCTACGTGGTTGGTCGCTGGAGTATTGGTTTGTGTGGATGAGTGTAGCCCTCATCCTACCAGTGATATCGCGAGTAAAGCCAACTGCTACGAGGTGCCCACTCACCTTATGCTTGGCTAGCTCCACAGTGTCGGGGCTTAGGCCCGTCCAAACCTGGGCTCTGTGTTACTTAAATGGTCACCCTGTTATCTTCCTTACTTTATGGCGACATCTAACAGTAAATCCTTGGAGGTCCCTGGCGACGTTCCTGGTCCCCCTCCTCCCTCCCCGATGTGGGCGGTCTTACGAGTGCCGATGTCCAGCCTTCCGCCACACCTGCTAATGCAGACGGCTTTCCTTCTCAGCCTGCCCCCATGGTTACTGACTTTGACACGACTTCTAGTACCTCCTTGACTCCTTGCCACTCTGCTGTAGAGCCACCATTAGTCTCCTCGATTACGACTGTGGTTGATGCTCAATCTTCATCCACAACAAGCTTGCCTGTACTGTCGGGTCCTGATAACACCATCTCATCAGCTCCCGTGCATCCACTTACCACGATATCGACTTCTACATCCAACCCCACAGATCACGCCACTGCGAATCCCCCACGTTCTACTTCCTCTACCCCTGTTCTCTCTTCTATTACCACTCTTGCTCCTTATGACGTTTCTCGCCGATCTACTGCTCCCACGGTTTCATCTCGTACTTCTCGCCCTCATTCCTCTGTTCTTCCTCCTACACTGTTCTCTTCTGTCAGCGGTGCCTCTTGGTCACGATACCATGACGTTCCTGCATCACAGGTACCGAATTATTTTGACTTCCGACGGCTTTTGATCACTCAGGTCGGCCGCGATACCACCTTTTACACCCGCCGTGACGGATCACGCCTTGTAACAGTTCATTCTCCTGCACAGGCCACAGCTCTCCAATGCCTCTGTACTGCTACTGGCGAACCAGTACGAGTTGAGAAGAATCCACGCCTCAACTCGAGTGTTGGTACCATCTCCATACCCCATTCGGTGGATCTTAGTGGGGTTTCCTTCCCAGATTGCTCTGATCGTGTTATGACTCTCCTTCTCTTGCTGGATTTTCCTGTTTTATCCGTTTCATGTTATGAGTTGTCTGCCACCCACAATCGCCGCCCGACTCGGATTGCGAGAATTGTCTTCGATACGCTCGACCCACCTACTCACGTGGTTCTTACTGACGAGCGTCTCCCTGTCAGAATCCGTCCACCAACCCCACTCCAGTGCCGTAATTGTTGGAAATTTGGACATGGTCAAGACCAGTGTCAACATCCTTGCGTCTGTCCTTTGTGTACTAGCCCCGACCATGCTCGTGAAGGTTGTCCCGTGGATGGTCCTCCCCAGTGTCCGAATTGCATGCAACCCCACAGTGCTTTATACAAAGGCTGCCAAATGTTCAAATATGAGTCGGAGGTTTCTACCCTTATCCGCCAGGGAACATCTCGGCATGAAGCAGTGCGACGAATTCGAGACCGTGGCCTCACTCCTACTACATCTTATGCTGCGAAAGTTGGTACCTCTGCGACCCCTCCACCAACCCCCTCCCATTCCCTCCCACCCGTTGCTTCTCCTTCTCCTCCCCTCCCTGCTCCTTCTCTTCCCTCCCCACCTCCTCTCGTCCCTGCAACACCTCAAATACCAAACTTTTCCCCTGCCACTTCCCCTCCTATGCCCGCTCCATCACCTCGTTCTACCGCTATTTCTCGTTCTCCTCCACGTACCCGGATTCCTTCTTCCTTCTCCACCCATGACTCGGCTGTCCCGGTTTCCAATGCGTATGCACTACTATCTCATGAGATGCCCCTTTCCATCCATGGGGACTCTGATATGGAATGTACGTCTGTCAAACGAAGCCGCCGCCGCCACCCTGATGATTCAGGGTCACCTTCTCCCAATGGCGGTCAGGCCAGGAAGTTGGCGAAACGCTGCTCTTCCCCGGCTCCATCCTATCCGTCCTCTTCTTCCAGTTCCTCACGTCATCTGCCTGGTAAGTCTCCTTCCTCCCCCAAATCTGTTACCTCCCCTACCAATCACTCTGCACGTTCTCTTGCATGTAGCGCACCTATGAGTCTCGCTTCCCCTTCACCACCTTCACCCAGTCTCCCTTTGGATGTTTGGACACGTCCGCTCTCTCCAGATGCTTCTCGTCGTTCTCAGTCCCATTCCGCCATTGATCGTCGCCCACCTACTATCCCTCCCTCCGATCCATCTACTGTCCTCTTGCCACATCCTTCCGTTCTTACCCGTACTTCTTCAGTTGTCCCTTCCACACACCCTATTGTATCCCCTGCCCCTCATCATTCCAAGTGTGTTTTTTTTTTTTTTTTCAGTCATCAGTGCTTTGTCACTCATTGCCAATCACTCCCTACTGTTACGTTCAATAGTTTAACTCGTCTCGTCCGTGACTTCTTGCAACGTGAAGTGGATCCGGAAGATACATCTTTCCACCATGATCCTCGCAACTGTTTCTGTTCATACCATCTATAGCATGGTCTTGCCAAGTCCTCCTCATCGAATAAGATATATGTCGATCAGGTTACAAGCTTGGCCAGATGATGCATCACCAACAAGTCACTCTTTGCTAAGCCTCATCCCTCTACCAAATCGGGCAAACCCATTACCCGTTTGCCTAGAGCCGCGTCGGGGAGCACCTCGACCGTTAATTTACACAACCTTAAATCACCAACATGAAATTTCTCCCTTACGTTCTCCAGTGGAATGTTAACGGCCTCCCCTCCAGGCTCCGCCTTGGGGAGGTTCAACGTCTACTGAAAGAATTTGTACCTCTATGCCTCTGTATCCAACATGTTGGGCAGTGTCAGCCCTCTATACTAAACTATACTCTAGCTAGTCGCTCACCCTCGCCCGGGCATGAACTGGGCTCTGCCATATATGTTCATAACTCCTTAACATTTAATTCCCTCTCCCCCCCCTGACGAATATTTCCAGTGTTCTGCTATCCAGGTATGCCTACCAGATGAAGATCCTTTTACCATTTGTAATATATATAACCAACCGACCTTCCAGTATGATTTAAGTCGCATTCGAGTCCTTCTCTCTTCATTCCTTGCTCCCCTCCTTTTGGTGGGCGATCTAAATGCACACAGTCCTGTTTGGGACTCGAATTCCTCTACCCCTGGCGGTCCAGGTCGACATATCGAAGACACCGATTTCTGTTGCCTTAACTCCAGCCAATCCCCTACTTTTTTCTCCAACCCCCATAACACCTTCTCGTTGGTGGATGTTACCATCTGTTCCTCCCCTATTGTTGATAGGTTTGAATGGCATGCGCTTGAAGATTCCTATACAAGTGACCATTTTCCCGTTGTCATTACCTACTTAGGACTACATAATTATACCTGCTCCACTTCCATGGTACATTCTTCGCAGAGCGGACTGGGACTCTTTCCATGTGTCTACCCGAAGCGTTCCACCTTTTTGCCCCCAATATGGCCCCAACACCCTTAACGACCATTTTGTTTCTTTTGTTAAATCTGCAGCTGATAAGGCCATTCCTCTGTCTACTGGTTCCACCCCTCGTCCACACATCCCTTGGTGGACTGGTGACCTCCAGTGTTTGGTCCGTGCAAAACGTACTGTAGGTCGTCGTCTTGATCGACTAAACAGGCGGTCCCGGTCCCTAGCATCACGACACCCTATATTGGATTCTACCCTTCCCGTGTTGGTTTCTCTCATATTAGAGATTAGATCGCTTAAGCCCCTTTATAACCGGTTATCCGCTAAACTTCAAAAGGAGATAAAATTTTGTAAATCCTTATCCTGGACTGAATACGTGTCCTCTATATCTGCTACTACAGTACAGTAGGGTCCCGCATAAAACGTGTTCGCATAAAACGAGTCGATTAAAACGACCGACCTAAAATATTAATATTTAATTTTCGATCAGAACGAATGTGATCACATAAAACGAGTCCGCCGCCAAAGTGGGGCAAATCCGAGGAGTTTTCATATAGAGCGCCGAAATATCATACAAAACTTACGAAATATCGTACGCTTTCATATAGAACGCCGAAATATCGTACAAAACGTACAAAATATCGTACGCTCCTGACGTGCTGTGTTCACATAAAACGAAATCGCATAAAACGCCCTCGTTTATCGACCATATACTCGTTTTATGCGAGACCCTACTGTACTTGTATACGCTCTGTTTGGGACAAGTTCCGCAAAATTAATGGCCTTCACATCCGGCCTCCTCGTCATCCTCTCCTGGTAAATGGCCAGCCTGTCCATGAAAAGAAAGAGTGTGCTAATGTTCTTGGTCGTCACCTCGCTTCTATTAGTAGTCTTGATGCTCTTAGTGCAGATCTCCAACGCCGACACCGAGAGGTGGTTGAGCGTCCCCTCCACTTTGCCACAGATGACGACCTTTTTATAATAAACCATTCACTATGGTCGAGTTGGATGCGGCGTTAGCCTCCTGTTCATAGTCAGCCCCAGGTCCTGATGGCATCAGTTTTGACCTGCTTAACCCTCCAGCCCTGGCTATTATATTATATAATTTCCCCGAAACCCGGGGGTTTTGGTCTACGTCTACGCCTAGGCTACCGTATTATTGTTATTTTGACTGCTTCCGCATTCCCGCACATCCCCCAAGCGTATATGTGTTTCGTACCTGTAGAATGGCGTTAAGTAGGGCTCTCTAAGTCAACTGGTTCAGTTGTGATGACGATTTCATTGGAGATAACTTTGTGGCAATATCAGCCACTTTACACTACTTTTCGCTACTTAACAATAACATACAGGCACACACGAACAAGCGTCGCTCTCCTTCTTGTGGTCGGAGATGCGCGGCGTCGGTCCAGCCGGCTGTTGTTTACATGCGTCGGACGGACGCCTCGCACACCAAGCTTACAGGCTTTCAAGCTGCCGGAGCCTCAGCACCCTTCCGGGTTGCGCAGGTTTTTTTTTTTATGGAGGCCTCAGAGCCCAGCCGGGTCTGATGGGTTAAACATCTTGCTCCTTTGGCGAAAACGTATCTTTTGCGATTTTATAATTACCTCTGGACTAATGGCCTTTTTCCCCATTCTTGGCGTCATGCGTTGGTTATACCAATTGCTAAACCTGGCAAAGATCCTCGCTCCCCCACTAACTATCGCCCCATATCATTAACTAGTTGTCTTTGCAAACTGATGGAGAAGATGGTTCACTGTCGTTTGTCGTGGTGCCAGTTTGACATTCTTTCTCCTAATCAGTTTGGATCGCAACCATGCCGGTCCACTCTTGACTCCCACGTTCTTCTCGACTCTACTAATAGGCGTGGTTTTGACAGCCGACACATCACCGTCACAGTTATTTTCGATATTCAAAAGGCATATGATACTACCTGGCGTTGTTTAGTCCTACGCACTCTTCATGATCACGGTATACGTGGCTGCCTCCCGATCTTTCTATCCAAATTCCTCATTGATCGTACGTTCGCTGTCCGAATTGAAGACATCCTTTCGGACACTTTCCAACTTCAGCGGGGCCTTGCACAAGGGTGCGTCTGAGTGGTGCTCTCTTTCCCATTGCGATCAATGGCGTTGTTGCATGTCTTCCTCGGGGGTTCACCATAGTCTTTATGTCGATGACCTGGCAATTTATTACTCTTCCCGCTCACTCCAACACTCCCAACGGATTCTTAACCCTCCAGACCCGGTAGGGCTCTGAGGCACCCATAACAAACACACCCCGCGCTACCCGGTAGGGCTCTGAGAAACCTATAAGCTTGAAAGCCTGTAAGCTTGGTGTGCGAGGCGTCCGTCCGACGCATGTAAACAACAGCCGGCTGGACCGACGCCGCGCATCTCCGAACACAAGAAGGAGTGCGTCGCTTGTTCGTGTGTGCCTGTATGTTATTGTTAAGTAGCGAAACCTAGTGTACAGTGGCTGTTTTTGCTACAAAGTTATCTCCAATGAAATCATCATCACAACTGAACCAGTTGACTTAGAGAGCTCTACTTAACGCCATTCTACAGATACGAAACACATCTACGCTTGGGGATGCGCGGGAATGCGGAAGCAGTCAAAATAACAAAGATACGGTAGCCTAGGCGTAGACGTTTTTCGGCCAAAACCCCCGGGTTTTGGGGAGTATATATGGAATACATAGCCGGGGCTGGAGGGTTAATACTGCCATTCGTCATATTACCAATTGGGCTACGTCTGTTGGATTCCAATTTTCTACACTCTATCTGTGTTGGCCGATATTGGAGAACTCCCATTACAGTACCATCATGATCTTGTTACTATGCGTAGGGCTTTAAGCCTTCAAGGTAGTGATTCCCCTGCTAGTGTGCTCTTCCACGACCCTCGAGCTCCTACCCTTTCCTTTCCTAGCAGGGCTGCTCGCCTTTTAACCTCTACTTCCCTCAATATCTGTCTACCCCCTTCTTTTCCCACAAATCCCCCATGGACCTTACGTTTACCTCAAATCTGCACAAATTTATCCTATTTACCTAGACGTCATATTACCGATTCTACTGTTCTATGCCAGCATGTCCTCGAACATATGCGACGGAAACCACTGCACGTTGCGATCTACACGGATGGTTCCAAATCTTCCTCGGGTGTGGGATGTGCTGCAGTGTCCTCCACTTCATGTATTAAGATCTCGCTCCCTGCCCAGGCCTCAATATTTACTGCCGAATTGTCTGCTATCCAGTCTGCTCTTGACATCGTCCGAGAATCTCTCCCAACTCGTTATGTTATCTACAGTGACTCGCGTAGTGCACTTGAAGCACTTCAGGGATACAACCCGCATAATCCTCTTGTTTCCCGACTCCAACATTCCTTCCACACATTATACGATCGTGGATTCCAAATTCAAGTTTGCTGGGTACCTGCACACGTCGGTGTCCGAGGTAACGAACTTGCTGATCGAACAGCTAAAGCTGCCTCTCATCTCCTGCCGGTTTCACAGAGTCACTTACCCACTACCAACTGGGTTACAGCGTTGCGTCCGATACTTACTCGACGTTAGCAGATCTTTTGGGCATCTCAATCTCCTGATGCTAATCAACTTCGCAGTATTAAATCTACAGTCGGCTCTTGGCCTTCTTCATGTCAACCGTCCCGTCATTCTGAAGTTATCTTGTCCCGTCTCTGGATTGGTCATACGAGATTGTCTCATGGTTACCTGATGTCATCCCCTCACGACCCTCAACCCCAGTGCACCGTGTGCGGTACGCTTTTAACAATTAGCCACATTTTCACTGACTGTCGCCGGTATTCCCGTCTCCGATCACTTTATTTTGGCAATTCTGATTTATCTCACATTTTCGAAGATTCTCCTTCCTTTTCCTTCTACCGTATTTCCCGTTTCCTCAAAGATACCTCTCTTCTTGATTTGATTTAATTCTCTCTTCCTTTATCCTTCTACTTTCGTTCTAATCCTTCGGGCCAGCCCTATGGGAGCTCTTTTGGGGAGCTCAGTGGTCTGGTTAACCCTCCTGGCCCAGGCTGTATCTCCAAAGGACAGGGTGGGCTACCCGGGCGATCTGGCCGAAAAACGTCTAGGCCTAGGCTACCGTATTTTAGTTAATTTTAACTGCTAGAAATTTCCAACGCATCTATAAATGTAGTGCGGTTTCCAATCTGTAGACTGGCGTTGAGTAGAGCTCTCTAAGTCAACTGGTTCAGTTGTGATGACAATTTCAGTGGAGAGCATTTTCAGGCGATGTTAGCAATACGACGATCTTTTCACTACTGAAACAACGACATACAATAACAAACGAGTCTTCTCCTTCTCGTTTTCGGAGGTGCGGTGACGCAACGATCGGCTTTGTTTACATGCGTCGGACGCACGGCGTTCAGACCAAGCTGAATAGGCTTTCAATCTTAAAAGTCCTGAAAGGACACCCGGGCACCTGCCCTTATTTCGTGGTGTCATTTTAAAATGACAACCGGGCAGGAAGGGTTAAACTTCTCACCAAAAAAACAAAAAAATTAAAGCCGGCTCAGTAAATAGCGTGTCTGCTTCCCATCCTGCAGACTCTCATTCAAGCCCTGCTCAGGTTGCAAAGTTTTTCTGGGATATAGCCAGCAGTTACCATCTCCCCTTGAGCAAAGGAGATGGGTAATGGTCTCAGGATGATTAAAGATGGTCAAGCGCTTGCAAATCCTCGAAGGAGGAGATATGGGCACTATTTAAGTAACCATACCATTATAATTATTATTATTGGATGATGAAATAGCTGGATAAATCCTAAAGGAATGTGCAGAACAGCTGATTAAACCTATTTATCTATCTATTGCCAGACGCCGTGATCCCCAAAAGGGTGACCACTAACGAAACGGCTCCATGCACCTCTGTCCCCAGTCAGTTGACGCCCCTCCTCTCTCGTATACCGTAAACTGGGGTAACTTCGGACATTTTTCAAGGTTTTTTAACAATTTCTCCTGACTGTAAACACATTATAGAGATTTAACTAGGTCAAGTGATGTGTGGTGATACTGCGCCGTAATCCAGGAAGCCTCCTAAAATTATCCCCCATAATAAGAGAGCTATCCTTATCCTAAATGGTGTCCGAAGTATTCTTGAAAAGTTGAAAACTTCGGACTTGTATGGAAAACTTCGGACATACAGTGATTTCTTATGGAAAATGATTGCCAAGAAAGCTGGGATAACTCTGGACAAACGGAGGAGAACTTCAGACCTACGTTCGTGGTTTTATTTCGTTAAAATATTAAAACAGAGAGGGATAATAGAAGCAATAGAAAAATATACATGTATGATAGAGCAGATTATGAGCTGCTGAGACGGTGTTTGGACATTGACTGGGGGGAATACTTGAACGGTGAAGACGCTGAAGGAATGTGGAGGAAAATTAGAGTCAAACTGGAGAATGCTGTATCCAAAAGTGTACCAGTAAGGGAATATAAGGATAAAACAAAATTGAGGAAAAGAACGAACCCAGAATTGCCAATGAAAAGAAAGCTTTGGACATTGATTAGAAGAAAGAAACGATTGTGGGAAAGACTAAAATTGTTAAAAAAGAACAGGGGGTCTAGTATAGAAGCTAAAGAAGTGGATCTGGAATGCAGACAAATAAACAATAAAATAAGGTGGGAGACAAGGAGGGGGGTGAAGGAGAGGGAGAGAGAGATTGCTAGAAATGTGAAGGATAATCCAAAAATATTCTGGAAGTACATTCAGGAAAAGTTAACAAGAAGAGTAGGGATCCCAGAGCTGGTAGGGGGGTTGGATGATGGGAGTAGAGCGGAGACTGATAAGGAGAAAGCAGAGGTGCTGGGGAAATACTTTGGGGGGGTACTAACAGTGGAGTCGGATGATGCAGTGCCAAATATTCCCATCAAACAGGCACCTGCACTAGAACTAATAGAGTTTTCCCATGCTAGAATAAGAAGGGCTATAGAAAAAATGAACAGAAGTAAGTCCCCGGGACCGGATGGGATACACCCAAGAATCATAAAGGAAGGAGGTGAGATGTTAGTAGAGCCATTGAAAATGTTATTTGAGGTATCGTTTAATGCAGGACAAATCCCGATGGACTGGAGAGAGGCGAACATAACAGCTATATTTAAGAAGGGAAAGAGAAATGACCCAAGAAATTATAGACCAGTCAGTTTGACAAGTGTTGTGTGTAAACTAATGGAAACGGTAATTAGAGAAGGAATAATGGAGCATATGAAATCAAACCAACTTTTCAGTGGGAGACAGTTCGGATTCTTGCCGGGGAGGTCGACGGTACTATAGCTAATTAAGGTGGTAGATGATTGGATGCAAATTCTAGAGGATGGTGATGTAATAGACGTGGTATATTGAGACTATGAAGGCCTTCGATAAGGTCCCACATAAAAGGTTAATAGAGAAAGTTAGAAGCTATAATATAGGGGAGAAATGTGTGAAATGGATAGAAGCCTTCCTGAAAGATTGGAGACAGAGGGTACTGGTGAATGGAATAGGCTCGGGGTGGAGGGAAATTACAAGTGGGGTACCTCAGGGATCTGTGTTGGGACCACAACTGTTCGTTATATTTATCAACGACTTACCTGAAGTTATAACTAATGGAAGTGAGGTACACCTGTATGCGGATGACACTAAGCTGTATAGAAGAGTGAGGAGTAAGGAAGATGTGGATTTGCTTCAAGGAGATGTGGAGGGCATGAAGGGATGGTCTGAGCATTGGTTAATGCCTTTTCATCCAAAAACATGCAAGTACATCCGGATTGGGACAAGCAAGATAGACAAGGTAGGATACAGTATGTATGAAGCGATGGAGGAAGTGAATGCAGAAAAGGATATAGGAGTAGTGATAGACAATAAGTTAAATTTCTCAGAACATTTAGCGGAAAAGATAAACAAAGCCAATAGAATTGTAGGGCTGATAAGGACATTTGTGTCACTTGACGAAGAAATTTTCAGGAATCTCTATACAGCGCTGGTTAGGCCGCACCTGGAATATGCGAACCAGGTGTGGGCTCCATATATGGTAAAGGATATAGAAGCAGAGGAGAGCTAGCAAGCTATTACCAACGTTGAAGAACGCGGGCTATGAGCAGAGGTTGAGGACACTGGCATATAGGAGAAAGAGAGAGGATATGATAGAGACTTTTAAGATAGTGTCAGGAAAGTATGATGAGGATGTGTGTGAAGGTATCTTCTTGATGCGGGAGGGAACAAGAACGAGAGGACACTCTAAGAAAATTTACAAAGAAAGAAATAGGCTGGAGAAGGCAAAGAACTCATTTTGTGATAGAGTGGTAAATGAGTGGAACGCACTGCCCCAGTATGTAGTCGATTCCGAATCAATAAGGGAGTTTGAAAGTAATCTTGATAAAGCATGGGGAAGACAAGATTTGAAGTTTGATTATAAAGCAAAAATACAGAATAGTAAAAATGTTGCGTCTGCTACCGCCGCCGCCAACACCGTGAACGACCGCAGCAGTGCAAGTACTGGTACTGAGCTGGATACACAGGCCTAGTTTGCCTTTTTCTAGAGGATCTACTGTAAGAAACTAAGAAATTTCTTGCAAACGCACCCAGTGGGGCAAGGAGAACGACACCGTGGCGTCGAGGGTCCGGCGGATGGGGCATGTGAAGTATCCATGACAGTGGGCAGAGGCACAGGTACAGCAGGTGGAGGTGGTCGAACAGCTGTGCGGGTGCACCTGCGCTGCCATTGCGGCAACGGTTCAAAAGGGGACAGAGATGGGGAGGAGGGACTGGAAGCCTTACGCTTCGACATCCGCATATGTCTATCAGGTGTTAGAGCCAAATCTGAAAGAACCATCTCAGCATCTGGAAGGCAGTCACCAGAGAGCAAGGCAAAGCAATTAGAGGTCACATTATCGGCAGGCGGAGGCATAAGCTCCGGAGACGCCGCTGGAAGGGAGCTAGTACGGCGCGAAGGCGTATCGGAAGTCGTAGGTGGCGTAGGTGGTACGTCAGTCACGAGGTCTGAGTGACCGGAGGGTGGTCTGTCTATAGGAGTTCTATTTGGCTGGATCATGGATCCCCCTCACCGCCAGTTCTCGTTTGGCTCGAGGGATGGCGAAGCCAGAACGGGATTTCAGTAGCTTAAGTTCAGTATTGTAAATATAGAATTCGCAACTTTTAGATCGAGCATTGTGATCACCACCGCAATTGATGCAACGAGCATTGCCACAATTCCAGGTGGTCTCATGGTCCGTAGACCCACAAAAGGCACATATGGGGCGATTGGAGCAGACTTTGGTGGGATGTGTGAAGGAGGAACACTGTCGACATTGAAGGGCCGGAGGGACGTAAGGGCGAACCTCGCAACTCTCGCCCATGATAACAATTCTGTCAGGTAAGGTTTTCCCAGTTTTTGGGGTGGCCAACTTGAGTGATTGGCCAGAACGGTGATCGTACAAGTCAACCTTAGTGCAGCAATGCCACAATGCCCACGCAATTGGAGGGATACCAGCAGGGCATGCTCGTCAGGGGATATATCAGAATGCGGAAGTACAACAGTACCCTAGATGGACTTAACCTAAGAAGTGCGCATGGGGGGTATGAGACACCACACTCCTGTGCTGACGTATTTGAGCTGTTCCCATGACTAACATCGTTATTTTACCATAAATAGCATTAATACTTATCCATATGCGCCTATTATAGGTTGATTATAAAGGTATTAACCTGTTACAACAATAAAATAAGTGGAAACAGTGTTTGGATGGTAAAAATCGGCGATACAGGCCGGGAGTTACATAATGTATGGCTGAGGCAACCTCCCTGCCCTCCTCCCCTTGTCTGGAGAGACACTGTTACGCAATAGTCTCTCTCTCGCTCTTTCCCACGCTTGGTAACAGTGATGACAACGCCCTGCTACCAACTCGCTAATGTTAGCACGAAAATAGACCACAGAATAAGGGAATAACAGGGAAAATAGGTGATAACTGAAGGAGGGGAGGAAAGTGGGGAAGGAGGGGAGGTGGAGGAGTGATATTTGGCATGGCCCAGGGGCAATAAAACAAAAACAAAAAAACAAAAAACATTTGGGTGTTTTAACCCTTCAACCCCGGGTGGTACACGTGTGTACCATTATGTTTTGACCCGAGGAACCCGGGTGGTACAACATTGTACCATTGCTTGCGTATGTGCTTTTGAATGGCGCGCGTAAACATTTCGTTCCGTGGTCGCTAGGCGACGCCACCAGACACCATGTACGCCACCAAAACAGTCTCAACCTTGCCGCCAACATGGATACTAGCCCAAAAAGTGATTCCCCTGTGTCCGATTCCATGCTCCCTTCGACGCGCCCTAACGCAAAGGCACGTACAAGATGCGTTGACTCCCGGAGGTATTGAAATAGCTTTGAGGAGTTATGAACGTGGTGAAGGACAAAATAGTGTTGATGACTTGGGCAGTGATAGCTCCGAGTCTTATCAGTCGCACTATAGTGAAGATTTAGACGATCTAGACGAAATTCATCAAAGAGACGCGCAATTTGTTGGATTTGAGCATGACGATGATAGTGATGATAGTACTGAACGTGATATAGTTGTGCAAGGTGATGAGAGTGTAGTGAGAGTGAGCGAATGGGACAGCACTAGGTCGACTACCAAGTTTAGGTTGAGTGACACGACACCTAGCCCTTCGCCAGCTAAATCCCCATTCAAGATACGTTTTTATAAGAAGCAAGTTCTTGAAAAGGCGGCCACGGCAGCCAGGAAAGAGGCCCTAAAACTTGTTGAGGGAGCAGTGCGTGAGGGTGCCAGTGAGGGTGAGGGTGAGGGTGAGGTTGACCCGCCATTGTCTTCCTTATCTACCCACGCCACCCAAGTTGCCCCAGGCGCCCGCCATTCTTCCCCACCACCACCAGCACTGCCTAGGGTTGAGGACCCCCCACTTTCGGCCTATTTACTCCCTATTTCCCCCGAGAGGAGACATACTACTAAAGAAAAGGGAAAAGGGAGAAAATATGTGAAAAAAGGAGCTACAAGTAGGCGCTCTTTGTTCGAGGCTCCCGCGGCTTCCACCCCTGCCGGTCCCAGCCATACGCCCCCGCAAGTTTCCCCAGGGTCCACCCCACCTCTCCAGCCTACAACAGAGGTTCCTGACGATGTATTTGACCTCGCATCCATACCTGCACCTACAGACACTGAACCAGTGCTGTCTACGACTCGTTGTAGGCCAAGGAGCCCCGAACCTCTGCATGAAGATGACAGAGCCTCACCTGCCACTCCTTCCCCACCTCGCCGACCTACACACCGCCCACGCATCATTCGTTCCCCGCGAGATTATGAGGGGGGGTCTGAAGATGAAGGGCACCTCACAGATGACTCTGGCCATGATTACATGGGTCCACCGTCAGGGCAAGATGACGGCTCTGACGACAACGACGATGACTTTATGGACATCGACGACCCTCAACCCAGACGCTTGGCCCAGGGCCGTCGTGCTCCTGGCCGCCCTGGCCGCCGGGCTGGGCCTGGGCGCCGTCGCGCTCCTGGCCGCCCTAGGGTGCGCGCCACCAAAGTTCGTGGGCGTGCTGCCCCAGCTGCAGCTCCTCGTCAGCGTCGCCAGCAGGACCCATTTTATATTTTCAACTGGCAGGATGTGGCTGCTGATGAAGTGAATGACCCTGATGTAACCCCTTTTGATGAGGTACAGGAGGGTTCAGGAGTTACCCCAAGGTTTCCCGCAGGCCCCAATGCTCCACCACATGAGCTTTTTGAGGCATTTTTTGATAAGGAGGTTACTGAGTTTGTCATAGAGGAGACAAACAAGCACCACCAAATCCAGGTGAACT
Organism: Paralithodes platypus; assembly: GCA_032716605.1. NCBI lineage: Eukaryota > Metazoa > Arthropoda > Malacostraca > Decapoda > Lithodidae > Paralithodes > Paralithodes platypus. The sequence continues at coordinate 45,962,189 of CM064486.1, forward strand.
TTTTTGGCAAGGTGACCAAGGGCCACATGAAGCGGTGTACCCCAGTGACTCATCCCGAGTTCATGGTATTCCTGGCAATCACCATGCTAATGCCTCATGTAAAGAAGCACAGGTTGGCTGACTATTGGATCACCAAAGATCTGATATCCACCCCTGCCTTCGGGAAATACATCTCTCGGGACCGGTACCTCGACATCCTCGGAGCGCTCCATCTTGTCACCAACACCGACATGCATCTCTCTGACAAGCTGTGGAAGATTAGGACGTTGTACGAGATGATGCGAGAACGTTTCACGTCATACTTCACGCCCTTCTGCAACGTCTGTATTGGCGAGTCTCTTGTGCTGTTCCGGGGAAAGCTGAGCTTCAGGCAGTACATCCCCTCAAAGAGACATCGCTTTGGTATAAAGTTTTTTGTGCTGTGCGATTGCCAAACTGGCTATGTCCTGGACTTCCTGGTCTACAGCGGGAAGGAAGGGGACGTGGAAATAGACCCCCTCATTGGCTTTGGCGGAGCAGTGGTTCAAGCCATGATGAACCGGTACTTCCAGAAGAATCACGTCCTCTACACGTCCCCCACTCTCTCAAAGTACCTCCATCAGCGCAAGACGGGGACTGTAGGCACAGTTAGAGCGAAAAGGAAGGGCATGCCAACTTTCCCTCCTAAAACCAAGAAAGGCGATGTCTTCAAGAAGAAGTCGGGACCCATTCTGGCTATCCACTGGCACGACCAGCGGAAGGTCAACCTCCTGAGCACCGTCCACAAGGGGGAAATGGTTGAGACTGGCAAGGTGGATCGCCGCACCAAAGTCAGGGTGACCAAGCCCGATGCTGTAATGGACTACAACATAAATATGAGGCTGGTGGACAAGTCTGACATGCAGATAGGCTTCATCGACTGTCTGCGTACCTCGTGCAGATGGTACAAAAAGTTCTTTCTGCACATGGTGGACATGTCAAAGCTGAATGCCTACAATATCTACAGGCTTCGGAATCCGCGCACACCCAGGAAGTTCAGTAGCCTGCGGAGGTTCCAAAAACAGGTGTTGGTGGAGCTCCTGGACAGGTATGCTACGCCACAGAGGGCAGTGGCACAACCTGTGCCCCCCGTTGAGGGCCGCATGCAGTGTGCACAGTATCTAAATGTGCACAAGCTCGGTTACCTGCCTCTGGATTGAGATGGAGTCACCATTAGCAGAAGGCGGTGCCATGTCTGCTGGAACAGCCAGGTGAGGCCGAGGAAGTAGAAAAAGACCACCATGCAGTGTGTGGAGTGCCAGGTGTCACTGTGCTATACCGTGCTTTGCTGAGTACCACACCAAGCAGGAGTACTAACTAATAATCATAGTGGTGGTGAGTGAGAATGGTCTATAGCCAGAGTGGAACTTTACTATCTATTGCCATACCCAACTCGTTTATTATATATATCTAGATCTCAAGTGACGGCGCCTCTTGGATTGCCCCTCCCCAAGATCTACCAAGATTGAGCGTCACATTTTTCCTTTGCCAAACTATAATAAACAGGGCCCTGTGGTTCCGTCTTCCGGGGCTTCGGTCACCTCCTTAGCTCCTTGTGGAGTGTGCGGTTCTGTGGGGGCGCTCGGTTATGGCCTTGGCCTTCAACGGGGCTGTTCGGCCAGGCAGCTTGGGGAACAACAACAACAACAACAACTAATAATCATAGTGAAAGTACCAAAGAGTGACAATATGTATGTATATAGGCAACAAGTGGAAACAAAACAATGTATTGTGATAAAAAAGTCATGTATTATGAAAACATATAAATAAGTGAAAAAAGACAATAAATTGTATATAAAACTAACAAAGCATATAACTAAGTGAAAGTGACACGACACAATATTAGATGGCCAAAGTATAATAAACACCTGTGATAACGAATAATCACTGCCTAATATAACAATAACCTACCTCAATTACTAATAAAATGTACCGTATCAAGTGAAAATGAGCATTATCAGTGACAGTGACACTCTCTCAAGCATATTTACCAAAGTGAAAGTGACACACGAAGTAATATTAGATGGCCAAAGTATAATAAACACCTGTGATAACGAATAATCAGTGCCTAATATAACAATAACCTACCTCAATTACTAATAAAATGTACCGTATCAAGTGAAAATGAGCATTATCAGTGACAGTGACACTCTCTCAAGCATATTTACCAAAGTGAAAGTGACACACGAACTAATATTAGATGGCCAAAGTATAATAAACACCTGTGATAACGAATAATTAGTGCGTAATATAACAATAACCAGCCTCAATTACTCCTAAAAACTACGGTATCGAGTGAAAATGTGAAATATTAGTGACAATGATAGCCTAATACACATATTTTATATAATTGGACTCCAAATAACTATAATAACATCACTATCAATAAATAAAATCGACTCCGGGAGGTAAAAACTCTGGCGCGACGAGTGGCTAAGTGCGCAGTAGGTTAGCCAAGCCGGGGCCTGGGCCAAGGCGACGCATCCGAACGCGGGAAGATTTTCCCGCATAAAAATCACTCCACTTCCCGCGCTCGCCATTATGCAATCACTTGGGCTAGAGACCTCTACTCAACGGCATTCTACACATGAAGGTTTGTGCAAAATTTTTTTTTTTTTTTTATAACTTTGTGTCATGTATTTCAGGAGTAACAGGTGAATCAACATGGACCAAAATTCCTCAAAACCCCCGGTCACAGAGTACAGTCACGATCTACCCTAGCCGGGGTTGGAGGGTTAAATGGATTTTTTTTCCCCCTTACTCTTAAGAGTCTTCCCGCAGTCCGCCGGGGGAACTCTTAAGAGTCTCCCCGCAGTTCCCGGGTTAAGGAACTCATGGGCACAGGTCGTGACCGGCACATCATGATCCAATGTTTTGAGCTTGAGAAAGGCACTAGATTGGCGCTCAGTAGTGGCCTCAACAAGCCAACTACGGGAATCCTGAGGCCTTATCGTCATATCACGGAGGAGTTTACATTCTAGATCCCAACGTTGCAACGGCGTAGCGGGGGTGATAACTAAATACCTAGGCCATGCATCTGCACCGAACAGGTCATCAAAACGAAGAATGGTAGGATCTGAGACACGGACAGGGCGTCGACGTTTAGTCCTGGGTACAGTATAAGGCTGGAGTGTAAGAGCGGGCACATCACTGGCACCTTGATTCGGCTGAGCAGGCGAGTGGGAAGGAGAAGCTGTCACAATTGTGTTATGGGTATTGACAACCGAAGTACTGACTACCGGCGTGACAGTAGTATATGTAGGAGAGTCAGATACGACAGGGCTTAAGGAACATTGAACAGTAGAGGGTGAAAGCGCACTCTGGGCCATGATTGTAGGTGGTAGAATATCGTCAGTGGGTAAAGAGGATTTTGTGGCGGGGGCCACGTCTGAGAGGGGATCCCTGGCACAGTTGGTTTCAGGGGAAAGGTCCGGGACACAGTCCAAAGTCTCGCGGAGGTCGGCATCGGAGTTGGCCAGTTTAGAATCCATAGAACATAGGTTATATTCATCTGGGCTAGATTCTATACCCACCACGGAGCCACAATTAGAGAACAGGATTACTGCCCCAGGGTCAGGGTTTGGCATGAAAGTGTCCCCTCGCTCGAGCACGTCGGGTACCACAGTTCTACGGGTGAAGGGATTGCCGACCCACAACACCCTCCAACGAAACCAAAAAGTTAGTATGGCCATAAGCCTCAGGGCAGACACTGTCCCCAAAGTAGGGGACAGAGAGGGGAAGAAGGGAAAGATGAAAAACATAAAGGATGAGAAAAGAAAGTGCCCACTACAATTAGTTGGGGGCGGCAGGAAGGGCGGAAAGGTGGCCTGCACTCCCTTCCTGCCACCTCCGTCAGCCCCCGCACGTGTTCAAATGTGAAACCAACGAAGTAGGCATAGCGGGGGAAAGCTACTGGAATGGAAGAATAACTATCAAGCAAATGAGAACTATGATAAGAGGATAATTTTCCTCATGGAAGAATGTAACCAGTGGAGTGCCCCAGGGATCAGTACTGGCCCCTATTATGTTCTTAGTACTGTATTTATATATGATATGCCAAATTGAGTAAGTACCTACACGAATATGTTTGCTGATTACACAAAGATTATGAAACATATTAACTGCATAAATAGCTGCAAGGAATTACAAGGTGACTTAGATAAACTGTATGACTGAAGCCAGTACAGGAAAATTGAGTTTAATGCTAAAAAGTGCCATGTTCTAGAAATGGGGAAAATTAAAAACAGACTTACATGGGAGTACAAAATGGGTAATGAAATAAAAAAAAAGGCAAAATAGGAAACAAATCTTGGAATTATTATAAGAAATGACCTGTCACTGGAAAAACACATTAACAAGATTATTAGAGGGGTCTATGCATTGCTGTCCAACATAAGAGTAGCCTTCAACTACTTACACAAAGAAATGCTATCTAAGCTTATATTGTCCATTTTGCGACCTAGACTGGAATACACAGAAATAGTATGGTCACCGCACCTGAAGAAACATATCGAAAAGCTGGAGAAAGTGTATAGAGTTGCCACCAAGATGATACAAAAGTGAGGGAATTACAGTACAGATACCGGCCGGGTATGAGGAGAGATTGGAGAAGTATTGTTTCCCAAGTTTGCGGGAGAGAAGGGAGACAAGAAATATGATAATGATGTATACAGTAGGTGTGTTAGGAGCATGGAAAAGGTTGACAAATAAGACTTTACTGAGAGGGATACTAGTAGAACCAGAGGACATGAATTTAAGTAAAGTAAAACAAGATGCAAATCAAACGTGAAATCTTAAGCATCACACATAGGAGTGTAGAGGGTTGGAATAGTTTGGAGGGGGGGGATCTAAATATCAAGACTTAAAAGTATAAATGGATATAAGTAGAATTGGAGACGGGACAACACGAGCCTAGCCCAAATCCTGTATGCTACAACTACGTGAATACCAAGAGGCAGACCAAGAAAGGCTTTGGGATCAGACCATTAAAAAAAGCTGACAAGTAAGGCAGCTCTGAACAGTGCTGCTTTTAGCGCCGCCATTAGTATTATTATGCTTTTTCCACCAACCAACTTCACATCTAAACTCAATTAATGAAATCAACAACAAATACATGTGGCACTCCAAGGACTCTAACCTAGGAGACTCACATCGAAATTCCGCGCACTTATGCATTACGTGAGACCGGAACCGTACTTCGTGTGGAGCACTCGGTTTTTAAATTGATGTATGTCAGTGATCTTTTGATGAAGTAATGAAACGAAGTAGCTACACCTCGATTAACTTTCAATATATCTCCTATATAAACGAGACAAGAGTTGGTAGGAATATAGATCAAATGCCAACATTTTGGAATGGAAATATAAATGCTTTGATTAAATAATATTTAATAAATTACAATATTAAATTTATTGTTTGTTTGCAGTTTGTGCATCTCTTCGTACAGTCAAAAGGCGAAAGTTCCTGCCTATCTTTGCTGTAATTGAAGTTGAAACCAAGGCTATTGAAATCTTGAACACCTACATCAAAATAGTGGGGCCAAGAATGAAGGCAGGATGGTTACAGTTCTTCAGTCATTCAATAATATAGCCTTTGATTTTACTACACTAGGAGCAACAGTGGAAAGGGACTTAATTTTAAATTGAGCAGTGTATTTAAACTTGAAACTTACGGTTATAATTCCAGCTTTGGCCAATTTAGTGACATCTTTGAGTACACCATCCACCTCTCGACCACACTTGCCAATCTTGTGCACATCTGACAGCCGGCGGTTCATGAAGCTCCAAGTGTCCTGGATATAAAATACAAGTTCATATTATCACCAACCCACTAATTAACTTACAAATAAACCTAATTAATCAATGAAACTAATGAATACAAATGGTACTCCAAAGATTCGAACCTAGGATACTCACACCGAAATTCTGCGTACTAACCATTACGCTATCAAGAAAGTTAAAAGTTTATGCACAAACCTACAATATATTATCCATTCTTGAATCTATCTATCTATCTATCTATATGCTCAGGCCCAATCCCCATTTTGGGAGTAGCCGACTCAAGACAGAGCAAGAACAGGGAAAACACAAAAACAACGAATAAACACATAAAAAGCACAAACTCACACACATCCAGGTCACCCAGGAGAAGACCCAGAGACCAGGGTCACCAAGGTCGCTCCAGCACTCCCCCGGCCCCCGACCACCCGGAGAGGTTCCGATCTCGGCAGGCAGACATGCAGCGGAGCCAAAGCCACAAGCCCTCCCACCACACTTCCAGGCGCACCCTTCATATTAATCGTCTTCCCGGGCCAGGCGCCTGATGGACTATTATCTAGTCCAACTTGCGCCCGACCCCTTACTCCAAATGACCACGTGTTCACTCAACTATTCACAAGCATTCTCCATTCACTCCTGTCCACCACCACTTCCCCTGCCTGATCTATAGTCATTCCTCTATCATCCAAAGCTTTTCTTACACAGTCTCTCCATCTCAATGGGGGTCTTCCTGCCCTTCTATCTCCCCTTGTACCTGACTCACATATTCTCTTTGTAAGCCTTTCATCTCCCATTCGTTCAACATGACCATACCATCTCAGCACCCTTCTGTCCACTCTGGCTGACAAATGTTCCTGCTGCCCCACTCTCCTACGTATCTCTTCATTCCTCAATCTGTCTCTACGAGTAACTCCACACATACTTCTCAAGCAGCTCATCTCCATCACATCCAGCCCTCTTTTCTCCTTTTTCTTCAGAGCCCATGTCTCAGCCCCATACATCACTGTTGGCACAACAATTCCTTGATACAGTGCACTTTTTACTTTCACTCCATGATTTCTCGTCTTCCACATACTTCCCATTGCTCCGAAAACCTTCCTTCCTTCACACACTCTCTGTTTTACCTCCACTCCTACTTATCGTTCCTCCTAGATATTTAAAACACTCTACTTGTTCCAATATTTCCCCATCCAGCCTCACATCTAGATTCACCCTATGCTCTCCCCTATTACACACCATTACTTTACTTTTATTGACGTTCACCTTCAGTTTCCTCCTTCCACAAACCACACCTAACTCTTTGACTACCCGCTGCAGTTTCTCATCAGAATCCGCCACCAATGCTGTGTCATCAGCGAACAGCAACTGATTCAACTCCCAATCTCTACCATTCTTTCCTACTAAACCCAATCCTCTTCCCATAGTTCTCCTTTTCACCTCCCTCACCACACCATCCATAAACATATTAAACAGCCATGGTGACATTACACAACCCTGTCGCAAACCTACCTTTACCTCAAACCATTCACTCAACTCACCATTTCCTACTCTCACTCATGCTCTGCTCCCTTCATAAAAACTCTTAACTGCTTCTAACAAATTTCCTCCTATTTCATAAATCCTTAACACCTTCCACATTGCTTCACGGTCCACACGATCATACGCTTTTTCCAAGTCCATAAAAGCCCAAAATATCTCCTTATGCTTCTCTAAATACTTCTCGCATAACTGTCTTACTGCAAACATCTGATCCACGCACCCTCTTCCCCTCCTAAAAACCGCACTGTTCTTCTCCTATTGCAACTTCCGTACACTTTATTATCCTCTCTATCAACACCCTGCCACCTCTCACTTAAACAGTAGGCTACCATAGTGCGGTTGGGAATATGAACATGATTAGATTAATATCCAGTATTCGAGAATGGATAATAAGTCGTAGGCGTGTGCATAAACCTTTAACCGTCCTGGTGGTGTAATGGTTAAGGTGGCAAAAATATGTGTGTGATAACCCGGGTTCGAATCCCGGTGGATCATATATACTTTAATTAATTTCATTGGGGGTGTGGTGGTGAGATTAATAAAAATAATACAGCTTTCCAACCACTGACAATAAACTAATACCTCTATAACTTGAACACTCCTGCCGATCTCCCTTCCCCTTGTACAACGGCACAATACATGCACTCTTCCAGTCTATTGGTACCATTGACACAGCAAAGCACACATTGAAAAGTCTCACCAACCAATCTATTATCACATCTCCACCCTTCTTTATACACTCCACAGCAATACCATCCAAACCTTCTGCTTTTCCCGCTCTCATTTGTTTCACTGCTTCTTTCACCTCATTTTCCTCAATCCTTTCATTCATTCCCTGCCACCTGGGTGGCCTGGGTAACCTATCTCCATCCACCTCTGCTTCAATCACTGCTTCTCTTCCATCTCTTGTATTTAACAAAGATTCAAAATACTCAGCATATCTTTTCCTCACTTCAACTGGTTCCACTAGTAATTCTCCATTTGCATCTTTCACTGACTCTTCCCTCTTTTGTCCTCCTTTCCTTACTTTATTTACCTCCTTCCAGAACATCTTCTTTCGTTCTTCAAAATTCTCACTCAACCTTTGACTCCACCTTTCGTTTGCATCTTTTTTCGCTTCTCTAATTTTCCGTTTTGCCTCTCTCCTTTTCTCCTTGTACCTCTCCCATACCTCAACACTACCATCCTGTAAAACCCTCTCAAAACACTGTCTCTTCTCCTCAACTGCATTTCTCACCGTATCATTCCACCACTCGCTTCCCTTCCTGATACCTCTGCCTCCTACTTTCCTTTTGCCGCATACTACCTCTGCGGTAGTATTCTGTTCATTCTCTAATACTGGATATTAATCTAAGCATGTACATACTGTATACCCAACTGAACTATGAGAGCCTAATAATTCCACATATGGACTATGCTTTATAGAATTTGACTGAGAGAATGGCAAAACACTAGTTAGGTTTATTTGTAAATTAATTGGTCGTTTGGTGAAAACAAATAAGAATATCTGAAATTGCGGGAAGCCTAGAAGACAATGTTTTTCTTGTTCCCCCCACTGCCCACAAGTGTGAACAAATTATCCTCTGTGGGAATTAAGACACAAATGCAGAGCAGGGACCCTCTGTATTCAACGTTTCGCCAGTAAGGCTTCTTCAGGAATAACATACAGTAGGGGAGTACAGTCAACAAAATATATCTCTTACCATAAGGAAACAACACAACAACAGCATGAAATGTTCAAATAGTTTAGTCTGGCTCTCAACTCGTTAATAAATATGCAAGTGGTTTGGCTAGTGAAAAGGAACCTTTATTTAAGTTCATGGTATCATTCATTACGATATGAGCTGATGATATTTATAAACAAAAATCTGGAATGGCAAAGGGTAGTCCACTTAGTGGCATTTTAGCTAATATATTTTTAGAAAATTTAGAAGCAGATAGCTTTAGTAGGATAGTCCCTAGAGATATGACCTGGTATAGATATGTAGATGACGTTCCAGTGATAGCCTCTCGTAGATTAGATTTAGAGAACCTTAGAAATAGAATTAAAAGCGTAGATCCCAGTATTCAGTTTACATTAGAATATGAAAATGACGATAAATTACCCTTTCTTGATGCTCTTTTAATAAAAGACGGAAATTATTTAAAGTTTAAAGTTTTTAGAAAAGTCACCAACAAACATTATTTTGTACATTTTTATTCTTCTACTGATAGCAGGACCAAATTAGGTATTGTGATAGGTTTTTATCTTCGTGCCTTGAGAATTTGTTTGGAGGAATATTTGCATAATGAACATGACTACATTTTTAAAACTTTCACTGACTTAAAATACCCTCCATTCTTTATACTCAAGGCCAAGAACAAAGCTCACATAATCCATGGTAGGAATGAACGCAAAGAAAACCCCAAAAAAACTAATAATTCTACCTAAGTCAAATGTAGCGGATAATGTATCACATGTTTTGAAGGAAGCAGGAGTCGAAACAATTAGAACAGGAAATGTCACCATTGGTAGTATTGTGAAAAAAGTAAATAAACGCAAAAATGACAACAGCGAAGCAGGTGTATACAAAATACCATGTACCACATGTAATGAAGTATATACAGTATAGGCGAAACGTACCGAGGCCTACAGAAAAGAATAAAAGAACATGAAACCGATATGAAGAAATTTAGGTTAAGCAACGCCATGGTCATCCATAGACTAGATACCGGACACAGAATGAAATATAATGAAGCTAAATTGATAAAATGTGAAACAAATACTGTAAAACGTAGATGCTTTGAGTCAGCTCATATCGTAATGAATGATACCATGAACTTAAATAAAGGTTCCTTTCCACTAGCCAAACCACTTGCATATTTATTAACGAGTTGAGAGCCAGACTAAACTATTTGAACATTTCACGCTGTTGTTTTTGTTGTGTTGTTTCCTTATGGTAAGAGATATATTTTGTTGACTGTACTCCCCTACTGTATGTTATTCCTGAAGAAGCCTTATTGGCGAAACGTTGAATAAAATGGGTCCCTGCTCTGCATTTGTGTCTTAACCTCTCCGCTGCGTAGGTGGGGTATTGGCCACCCCTCCCTGTGCGGAGGTATTTAGACTGTTTCCTAAACTCAAATCGTCATCGTACCATAAATATCATTAATACTTATCCATATGCGCCTATTTTACGTTGATTATAAAGGTATTAACCCTTAGGTGCACCTATAGTTTCCAAACAAGTTTTTTCCCACTCCCAAAGTATATCTCAGCTCACTCAGAGCCAGTTTTGTGCCTGGCGATAATTTGTGTCTGTGACGTTTTTATCCACCAAAAAATCCTTGTACTGTATTTGGATAAATGATGTACCATCGGCTTCGGTATTGATTGAACTTGAAGATAAACAAGTAAAAACATAGAATAAATGCAAAACAACCACATTGGGGCACTCCGAAATAAGAATTGTAAAAAAAAAATCGAAATACTGTACCTTATCTCCAACTCGCGCTAGCTCAAAATTTTGCCCACATTTTTTATTTGCATACATATATGGAAGCGGAATTTTATGAGGATTCCACTGGTAACTTCAGAATTACTATAAACCAAATAGTTACTGAGATACACGAATACACGTGAAAGTATCGAAAACAGACTGAGCTGTACTCTGCTCTCTTCCCATGCCAGCCGTGAGTCAACCGTTAAACTGAGGGGGTTGCCAATTGTACCCATTGAACTAGACTTAATACTGAGTATATGTGCCAAATATGACGCGCGTCAGACGAAAACTTAATTTTTGACGAATACTTTTAAGTTTAATGACGCACATAGAGTCATCTTGCACTTAGGGAAAAAAACCTAATGACGCACATAGAGTCATCGTGCGCCAAAGGGTTAACCTGTTACAGCAATAAAACAAGTGGAAACAGCGTTTGGATGGTCAAAATCGGAGATAGAGGCCGGGAGTTACATAAGTTATGGCTGAGGCAGCCTGCCAGCCAGCCAGCCGTGAAGACGGCTGGAGAGACACTGTTGCGTGGTAGTCTCTCTCTCGCTCTTTCCCACGCTTGGTAACACAGATGACCACGCCCTGCTAGCAACTCGCTAATGTTAGCACGAATATATACCTAAGAATAAGGGAGTAACAGGGAGAATAGGTGATAATTGAAGGGGGGGGGAGGGGAAGGGTGGAAGGAGGGGATGTGGAGGAGTGATATTTAGTAGTAGCCTCTACGTTCCAACGTAGAGCTTATACTATGACGATGTAATCTGCTTCGCTCTAGAGCGGCAATTATCGTATACACATAGCGTGAATTAAATCGATAACATCTAGAGTAGCACCTTACTCTCTCTACTAGGTACGTTGTACATACTTTTGAGGTCTTTTTAATAGAAAATTGAAAAGAGAAACGAGAAAGAAAAGAAAAAGTTGTCGACTAGGCCATTCCATCTGGCTCTTCACGCCGCTGTCAGGGCCGTACCTTCTAACCCGTTCCGGATTAAAGGGCATCTCTTTCGCGCTACCCCTCGGGTGCACTCGTGTTTCTAGTGCTCCGTATTTTGGTGCCTTCCACTCCTATCTGCGTCACCTTTTGGTGAGTTTTGGGCCTTTATTTGGCGCCTGGAATTCTAGATAGATGATCCGTGTTGTAGGCACAACGTGAAATGGGCACTCAGGTGTTTAATTCGAGTGGTAGCATTGAAAGTGGAGGTCTCTCATGTTTTCAGCCCTCTGCGCATGCGTGTCATTGGACACCGCTTTTAGCCTTGCGGTGACTTTAGTTTAGGTTTTGATAGGTTCTATTCATTTAGGGCTTCTTGTCACTACCTTAGTTCTGACTTACGCAAAAAAAATTCAGTGGCTAGGCTAACTTCGGTTTTTCGGGTGATGTTATGGTGGGGGGCGCCGACCCGGGATGTCACTTGCCCCATGATTGGTCTTTTAATGTCGCACTCACACCTCTTTCGGTGTGCGTTTGCTAGTGGCGTCCTTCTTTTTCTTTATTCCTATCACCTAGTGCCGATTAGGCTAACTTTTTGTGGGTAGCCTAGCCTACAGGGGGCGTTTTGTCGTTCGATTCTGTTGCAACCCCTGGGGATGTCCCTTGACCACCCTTATTATATTTTGTGGGGTTCGCACCAGTTATCTGACTACCTCTGGCTTTCCAGAACCCCTAATTTGTGTTCTGCTTTTTACCTTGATTTTGCCACCTTAGGGCCTTGTGATTAGGCTATGTCTTCCTCTGCTCCTCCCTGTTCGTGGGTCACGTCCCACGCCAGGTCGGTCTTTGGTTGGCGTTCCTTTTCTGAGTTCCTGGGGGGCCTATGTTTAGCAGACGAACACATTCTTTATATGTCCTTACGTGTCGTCGGTGAGTGATGCTTCGGTCCTCTCTCACTTGGACCTGGCTCGCCGCTACGCCCTGGAGCGTCGGTACTCCCGCTCCAGGGCGAGCGTCTGGCGCTTCTCACCTGTCTTCTTTCACTTACCCTGGCCCTCAGACTATTAATAGAGGTCGCCGCTCTGCCCTGGAGCGTCGGTATTCCCGCTCCCGGGCGTGCGTCTGTCGCTTCGGCGCTGTCTTCTTCTTTGGTGCCGCTCTGGACCGAGCGTGAGGCCGCTATATCGTCCTCCCGCTCAAGCGTGACCACCCCGCCCTGGAGCGCTGGTTTTTCACGCTCCAGGTCGGTTTGTTTGGTTTTCGGCTCCCTCTCTTCATGGTGTCTTCCCCCGCCCTGGAGCGTGGGTTCTTCCCCCGCTCTGGGTCGGTCCTACTTGTCTCTGAGGGGCTTTGGTAAGTTTCTGGTAAGTGAAACCATCTTCTTGGTATTTTTTGGGTTGGCAACAGTGTCAGCGTTCCTTCTCAGGTTCGTCTGCCGTCTACCCCTGGATCCCCGCACATGCGGTCTTCGGTGATCCTCTGATTGTTTGGCCGCTCTCTGCCGTCCGCAATACTGGTCGGGCTAACATTCCTGCAAAACCGCGGTTTTGCGGTGGGCTCTACGTTCCGACATAACGCTTCTTTTTCCCCTGCCACTCTTTAGGCTAGGCCGACTTTTCGCTTAGCCTAACTTTTTTGGGGGGGGGCGTTTTGGATGTCAGGCACTGTTGCCTCCTAGGCTTGCTCTTGCTTGCCTGTCTACATTTTTTCTAACCCATCTTGGGGGCACCAGTTTTAGTCTGATTCCGGCTCCTGGGCCTCCGTCTTACCCTACATTGGACTCGCCACTACCTTGAGTTCCTGAGACGCTGTCTTCACCTATATTGGACTCTTCCCCTACATTGTGCTCACCAGTCCCTTGAGAGGTTTTTTCCTTCCACCCTCACCGGTGCCGCAGGTCTCTAGGCCGGGCTGCACTCAGCTCGCTCCGCCCTGGTGCGTGGATGACTCCCGCTCCTGGTCGGTCCTCTGCCTAGACACCTTCTCTTACTGGACCGCTCTCTTCCGAGCCTCTGGCATCTGGGTTAGGGCCTCCCAGGGCCCGTTTCCGCCCTAGGGTGGGTTCTATCCTACTCTAGGTCGAGCCTATGCTTTGCCTCTCTTCTCTTTTCCCACGGACGCTCCCACGTCAGCTGTGCTGCTAGACACTTCGGTTGGGATGCTTGGATGTAGATAGCTGAAGGTTTTCCTGGCCTTTCCCCTTTCCTACGGTCGACTGCCTCCTGGCCCGACAACCCCTGTGCTGGCGGCCGCGGCTCTGCCTGCGCAAGCCCCCTCTCCGGCTCCTTCGCCGTCTTTCGTCGTGCTGCCTGGGAGCGGGCTGGGGATGGTTAGCCAGCCGGTTAGTGTTCCCCCACTGTCTCAGTTTAAGATTCCCAACCGTGTCCTCCCTTCTTTGTATGGGGACCCTGCGTCTTGGCTGACTGTGGTGGCTACTCACCCGGAACGTGCCGCCACACATGCACGGGGGGGGGGGGGGGGGAACGGCTGGTTGCTGAGACTTGGGACGGTTTCGTGCTCCGGGTCTCTTCCGGGCACTGTCTCCGGACGGCCTCGTCCCAGAGGTGGATCTCCGGCCTCATCCCAGTAGGTCGGATTTGCAGTTTTTTCCATACCGTCCTAGGGTATCTCCCTCTGGGTCTCCACGTTTCTGGTCGGACTACATTCGCCACGCCATCTTCGCTGATGCTCCCGCTCTGTGAGCCCTTGCCGGTCTTCCTCTGGTGAAGAGTGCTCGCGATGCTGAAGGCAACGTCATGCTCGAGCTCACCATTCTTGAGGACTGGCCTTGGGATCGGTGGCTGACGGAGGGGGTTGGTTTTAGCGTCAGGTCTGCTGGGGCTTTGTTTCTCTCCCACCGCCTGACTACACTTTTATGTCTGGGCTCGTCCTGTCATCGTCCGGGGTCTCTCCCACGTACTGGTCGTGGCTGCATGCCCCTAACATTGTGTTATGCCCCTTTCACACATACAGGACTCGGGTGCCGCATGCAGCAGAGTAGCTAGTCGTGGCGTTTTTTTCCCCGACTTGGTGGAGCTGGCTCGGTAATGCCGCATCCAAAGGACTTCACCAGACTACAGAAGACTACAGCCGCATACAGCCGACGTTGTCGTCTTGACTCCGGAGAAGTCTTGAGACTCGAACCGACAATGGAAATAACGGTCATTTGTACATGCCGACTACACCCGCATCTATAAGACTTCAGACGATCGACTTCAGAGTCGATCCGCATACACTCGCATAAAGCCGACACATACAGGTTCTGTGGCCAACGGAGGTATATAAAGGGCGCTCGACCAGGGGTGGACATCATTACAGTCGACTACGTCCTCGCCGAAAAAAAATCGTAGCAGCGAAACGACTACACCTATGGCTTTCATATTTTTACCACATGTACCTTACCCTTTTGGCTACCCACCACAAAAATCCCAAATCCCTCCTCCCACCCACTCGCTGACTGTCGGTCCCGTCAGAAGGAAAAAAAGGAAAATCTGTGGCGGCGAAACGACTGCACCAATCGGTTCCATATTTGTGTGACAAGTCCCTTACCCTTCTGCTTTCCCCCAACCACACCCCAACTGCCTCCCACCACCCACTTCCAGCGTATCCGTACGAAGAAAAGGAAAAAAAGGAAAATCCGTGGTGGCGAAACTACCTCACCAATCGGCTTCATATGTGTAACACAAGTCAATTACCCTTCTACCTTCCCCCACCAACCCCAAAACCACCCTCCCACCCATACATTCCGATACCATAAAAGTCTCTGTAGTCTTTTCAGCTACTTTCGGGACCATCGGGGACCTGATTTCTGGCGAGGGGAGTGTTTTTTTTTACCATTATCCTTCCTTTCTCTCCCAACTTAATAGATTCAGCCAAAAAAAAAAAAAAAAAAAAAAAGAAAAAACAAACTCTGGCACTGGCAGAAGCACACCGTCAAAATTGGCTGGCACTCAGCGGGTTAAATGAGAGGGAAGAGAGTAGGAAGAGAAGAACAGGGGGTAGTAGGGAGGGTAGTGAGGGACGGAAGAGGTGGAGGAGAAGAAGGGAGGAAGAAGGAGGAAAAGAACGAAGACAGGAGGAGAAGGAGGAAAAGAAGGGAGAGAGGAGGAAAAGAAGGGAGAGAGGAGGAAAAGAAGGGAGGGAGGGAGGAGAAGCAGAGGAGGAGAAGGGAGGGAGGGAGGAGAATGAGGAGGAGAAGGGAGGGAGGGATGAGCATGAGAAGGAGAAGGGAGGGAGGGATGAGCATGAGAAGCAGAGAGGAGGAGGAGAAGGGAGGGAGGGAGGAGAATGAGAAGAAGAGAGGAGGAGAAGGGAGGGAGGGAGGAGAATGAGAAGCAGAGAGGAGGAGAAGGGAGGGAGGGAGGAGAATAACAAGCAGAGAGGAGGAGAAGGAAAGAGAAGGCGGAGGAAAGGAAGTAGACCTATGCGGCTGTACTCGTGTCTGTCGGCTGTATTCTGGTGTATGCGGCTGTAGTCTATGCTACACATGACACACAATTCGCTACGCTATACTCAAGGACTACAGCCGCATACAGAAAACTAGTGACGACTAGCGCCGACTAGCGCAGACTACTCCCCGCATCCACCAGACAAATGTCAAGTCTGGACGAAATTTTGAAACTCAAACATTTTGTTCTGGGGCCACGACTTGACACGCATTGCCAGGACTTCACCAGACTACAGACGACTACAGCCGCATGGTCAGGACTAGGTGCCGACTCGGGTGCCGCATGCAGCAGAGTAGCTACTCTGCTGCATGCGGCACCCTAGTCCTGTATGTGTGAAAGGGGCATTAGACCGGTTGCCCGAGTCTTTCTTCGTGCCATCGGAGAAGGGTGCCCTCGATCAGGATCACCGGCTCCGGCAACGCGCCGCTCGCTTGCTCTCCACCCTCCTCCTGCTGTTCCACATGGCGGGGATTTACCTCCGGCTTCTTGACGCCGAGTCTGCTGGTGACCTCCAGAAGGGTTGGGAGACCTTGCGGCGCGTGCAGCTGCTGCTCGCCCTGACCTCCGTGGGTGACCTTCCGGGTGCCGTCCATGAGGCTGCTCCGTGTCGGCAGTCCCTGAGGGTGGCCTTCTGTAAGCCGGCGCCCGCGGAGATCACGACGACACTGCTCCTCTCTGAGCTCGTAACTGAGGGTCTCTTCTCGGATGGTGCGTGGCACGACACTTACCTCTTTGCGACTGCGGGTCTCTTCGCACCCCGTGTTTCTGGGACGTCGCGGCCTCCCGCAGCCGCTTCCTCCCAGGGTCGTGGGAGGATGGCCGGTCTGCCGAGGGGACGCCGGCCTTGGCGAGGTGCCATCGATGGGCGACGCCAAGGGGGTAGGGGACGGGTAATGCACCCTTCTGTCCGCCGCTCGTCTCTTCGCCCATCTCGTCCGCTCGCCATTGTGGCGTCCTCGCGGCGTACCGACCAGAGGCAGGTGCATCGCCGCCCTGCGCAGGATCATCCGCGCAGGTTTTAGGGACGCGGTCGCTACGGGGGAGGGGGTGCCCGTGGTGGTCAGTCTCGCCGCGGCCAGACTGCCGACTATGCTGGCTCAGCACGCCGCTAGTTCCTCCTGGTTTTTTCCCCCTTCTCTCCCGACCGCCTCCCCGCACGAGTGTTGAGGCTCGCACCAGGCGCCCCTCCCGACTTCTTTTACCCCCACTATCAGCAATGGCCTCGCCGATCGTGGGCGCGTCGGGTTGTGGTGCGGGTTCTGTCCTGGAGGGGGCGGTCTCGGCCCCCTCTCAGGCATCCTCCCTGCCATCGGCACGTCTCTCCAGACGTGGCCACGGTTCTCATGTCTCTGCTCGAGCATGGGATATTTCGGGTAGTCTCGCCGCTCCTGCGGGTCTTCCTCTCACATGTGTTTTCTGGTCCCGCAGAAGGACTGCGATGCGATGAGACCGGTGGTCGACCTGTCGTGCGTCAATTTGCA
Source organism: Paralithodes platypus (assembly GCA_032716605.1). Taxonomy (NCBI): domain Eukaryota; kingdom Metazoa; phylum Arthropoda; class Malacostraca; order Decapoda; family Lithodidae; genus Paralithodes; species Paralithodes platypus. The sequence continues at coordinate 45,979,877 of CM064486.1, forward strand.
TATCGTGAACGACCGCTTTCGGATGCTCACCATCAGTCCAGTGCGGTTGGCGCTCCGTCCCGGCTGCTGGGTGATGTCCCTGGATCTCACGGACGCATATTGGCATGTGCCGCTTGCACCTCGGTTTCAGTGCTATCTGGCGCTCCGGCTGCACGCAAGGGTGTTCACGTTCGACAGGCTGCCCTTCGGTCTCCATATCGCACCACGAGTCTTTACGTAACTCGTCCAGCATGCTCTGACTCCCCTGCTCCATCAGAGGATTCAGCTCCTGTTTTACTTGGACGATTAGCTCATCTCCGCAGACTCTCCCACTCAATGTGCACAACACACTCTCCTTGTCATCCACCACATCACAAGTTTAGGTTTCCAGATAAACGTTCCCACGTCGTGCCTCACCCCGTCCCGAGACGTGACATGGGTAGGCTTGGACTGGGACATGGCGAGCACGACCGTCGGACAGAGTCGGGTGACCGCCTCGCAGATTCGAAGGAAACTTTTCGCTGCGCCGGTGGTCGACCTGTCGTGCGTCAATTTGCATATCGTGAACGACCGCTTTCGGATGCTCACCATCAGTCCGGTGCGGTTGGCGCTCCGTCCCGGCTGCTGGGTGATGTCCCTGGATCTCACGGACGCATATTGGCATGTGCCGCTTGCACCTCGGTTTCAGTGCTATCTGGCGCTCCGGCTGCACGCAAGGGTGTTCACGTTCGACAGGCTGCCCTTCGGTCTCCATATCGCACCACGAGTCTTTACGTAACTCGTCCAGCAGGCTCTGACTCCCCTGCTCCATCAGAGGATTCAGCTCCTGTTTTACTTGGACGATTAGCTCATCTCCGCAGACTCTCCCACTCAATGTGCACAACACACTCTCCTTGTCATCCACCACATCACAAGTTTAGGTTTCCAGATAAACGTTCCCACGTCGTGCCTCACCCCGTCCCGAGACGTGACATGGGTAGGCTTGGACTGGGACATGGCGAGCACGACCGTCGGACAGAGTCGGGTGACCGCCTCGCAGATTCGAAGGAAACTTTTCGCTGCGTTGCACTCGGTCTCCATTACCGGGTAACTCTGGGACTCGTTGATCGGGTCGCTCCATTGGGCGTGTCTGCCCATTCCCCTAGGGAGGTTCGGGATCAACACGCCTGATTCAACTGGGCGACAAAGCATTCCCACTGTTGCCTCCACATCGGCTTTGTCCGATTCCGCGCTCGTTCCATTTGCTTTTGACACACTGGGTTGTTCGGGGCAGGCTCGCGAGAGCTGTGCCTTGGACTTCGCCCCCGCCGACCATCTGGATTGCCACCGATGCGTCGAGCGAGGTGGGATGGGACTCCCAGTCCAACATGGGTCACCAACACCAAGGCAAGTGGTCAGGTCTCACTCCCTTACACTTACACGTCTTGAAACTGTTGGTCCCGTTGTTGTTCCTGCGGAGTCTTGGGCTAGCCCTTCCCGGCAGGTCGTTGGCCTTCCGGATGGACTACATGACTGCAGTTCATTGCATACTGAGACAGGGCTTCTCCAGATCCGCGGTGCTTCAGGGTCTGGCGGAGGAACTGTTTTTTCTGGCAGATCGTTACAACGTTACACTGCATGCCACCTACCTGCCCGGGTCGGCCAACCTGTGGGCGGATGCTCTGTCTCGGGGACGGAGCACCCAGATAGAATGGTCATTCAAACAAACCGTATTCGACGGCCTGGCAGCCTCCTGGGGTGTTCCGCAGGTCGACTTGTTCGCTTCTCAAGTGACGACCAAGTTGCCTGTGTTCCTGACCCGCTGGATTCGCCCTCCAGCGGGGGGACCGGACGCTTTCAGCGAGGACTGGACCAGGTGGCAGTCACTGTACGTGTTTCCGCCACCCGACGCACTTTTGGTGTGCAAGGTCCTCCACAGGCTGAGAGAGTACCAGGGCAAAGTTTGGTTGATCGTGCCCCTCTGGCCGGCCCAAGCCTGGTACGCTCAGCTGAAACGATGGTGCCCGGATCCCGTGCCTCTGTCGGTCTCCAGCTTCCACTTGGGGTCGATTGGAGACCTAGGGACCTCGTTAGCATTCGCATCGTGGATGTTTGTGAGGCGGGGTGGCTCCCCTTGTTTGGTCGATCATTAACTGCCAAATTCACTCTACATTGGACTCAATCTACATGGAAGATATATGACTCTCCCTGGCGCTGCTGTACTTGTTGGTTACACAACTCTTCACAGGCAACTCCGTCAGTGGCGCTTGTGTTTCACTCCCTCAATTGTTTATTTGAGGAGCGTCGCTCCATGTACAACACAATTAGGACCCACCTATGTGCCGTTCGCGTGCCTTTTGAGACCCTCACGGGGTTGGTCGTTCCTCAGAATGAACTGGAGTTCTTCATGCAAGCCTGCTTTCGGCTCGGACCACCCCCGCCTCAGATTCCCCCTCAGTGATCTCTGGCGGCGGCTCTCAAATGGCTCTCGTCTGCGGCCTACACTCTTCTCCCCGCACCTGACAGATTCCTTGACAGGCCACTGTTTCTTCTAGCTTTAGCTACGGGTGAGAGGGTATCGGAGTGGGCTGCCATGTCTCGGGGCCCAGAACTGCTTGCGGTTTGCTCCCATCCTCGGGTCGGTAACTTTGGCTAAGTCTGTTCATTTTCTTGCTAAGAACGAACGAGAGGCACACGTGTTTAAGCCTTTCCCGGTCCCCGCTCTTAAGCGTGGCCGTTGTCATCACACGTTGTGCCCTGTTCTTTCGCTTCATTCATTTGTTCATTCCACTGTGCCGGCGTTCGGGGTTGGTGCTCTGGGTGGCGCCTCAGCCCGGTAGGAGGTTGACCTAACGTGCTGTGGGCCTACGCCTGTGTCGCGTCTTTAAGGATCGCAATCCTCTGGTTCGGGGTTTGGCGCATGACATTCGGTCTTATGCGGCCACGCTCCGCTTCCTTCACAATCACTCCCTCAGGGATATTGCTGACACAGGGCTGTGGTCTTCCCCCAACACGTTTGTCTCCTCCTCTCTGTCCATGTCCACAGACAGGCCGGGGCGTCCTTGTGTTACGTTGGGCCAAAGGGTTACTTAGGGGTATTCCTCTATGCTTGTCCTTCCCCCTACTGTCTTTCTCCTATCCTGTCCGCTCCACTATCCTCTCTTCCATATCCACCATTATGATATGTAACATTCATACGATTAGGTTAAGATCTAAAAGAACATGACATGACTGCCCGTACACTCTTTATATAAACTCTCTTGTTTATATATGTCCTGATGTGGCGGCGTCTACGCCGTGGGGCCACCTCCCGAGGCTGCCAACCGCGGATGGCTGCCGACCCTCCACAGCCGAAGACAAAATCAACGACCAGTGGAGGAAAACCGGATGCCGGCCGCGGGGAGCAGTTTCGGGAGCCAAACCGTCACAACCATCCCCTGCCCCCCTCCTGGGGGCACGGGTCCTTGGAACGGCTTCGGTCGCGCCGGGAATTTCCACACCTCTCACACCACACACACACATCACACAGTTTTTCCTACACCGAGAAATGACTCTCCGGCTGTCATTTCTCGAAGACTTCTTCTAGCCGGAGACATTGAGAGCAACCCAGGACCCACGTTCACATACATATGTCCAACTTGCTCAAAACCCATCACTTCGAGTCGCCATACTAAGGGTTCAGTTCTCTGCAATTCATGCGGGAACTGGACCCACTTCACCTGCACAACACTTGCCTCCAAGAAACACTACACAAACACCTGGACCTGTTCCTCATGCCCCTCCCTCTCCCAGTCAAATCCCTCACCTAAAACCCGTCCACCTCTCCTCCCCAACCCACCTAACCTTCCCATATCATCCACTCCCCCCCCTAAAACCCGTCCACCTCTCCTCCCTAACCCACCTAACCTTCCCATACCATCCACATCCTCAACTCAACACACCACACCCCATCCTAATCCATTCCAACCCCCATCTCCTGCTCCCCAATCCCCACCCCCACCTCACCCATCCCAACCCCCAGTCCCTCCCTCACCCCCACCCCCACCATCACCCCCACCCCCACCCCATCCTCGTGCAGCAGCACCCAACATACATCGTGCACATAACATTAACATTCTTCAACTGAACATAGATGGCATCAACACAAAGAAACACGAACTCTCACACTTCATCAAACAACACAACATACACATTGCCATCTTACAAGAAACAAAACTCCGCACAACACAAAAAACACCCACATTTCATAATTTCACCACCATCAGACAAGACCGGGCTGTCGGCGGGGGCGGTGGACTCATCACCCTGGTACACAAAGAAATATCATACATAGTAACCAGTGTACAAACCAAATCACTCCTCCCCCCAAATGATAACACAACAGAAATACAGTCAATTAAAATACGCACTGGTAACAACTCCAACATAACCATCATAAACACATACATCCCTCCCCAAACATCCCCTACAGTACCAAATGAATACAGACCACACTTACAACACATCACAAACACCCCACACACCCCACACATCATCCTGGGTGGTGACTTCAACGCCAAGACGTCGGCCTGGTTTGTCGACAACCCCGACACAGACAGAGGGCTGGTACTACAAAACCAAACCGATAACCTCATCATCCTTAACGACATCCATCAACATACCCATATTCCTCACCAAGCCCTCTATAACCCATCATCTCCAGACATCACCTTTTGCTCCCCAGAACTCGCCCCCACAACATCCTGGAGGGTGGTCAGAACCTTAGGCTCTGACCACCTCCCGATCATTATCACCACCAAAACCAGACTCACCCCAGCTAGCCACAAACACACATACACCAATTATAAAAGAGCTAACTGGGAAGCATTCACAAATGAGACAGAACAACACTTCACAACTCTAAACAGTACACCCATCACTAACATCAACAATGCTGTACACATACTCAATAAAACTATCCAAAACGCTGACAAGAAACACATTCCAAGAGGTAACAGAAAAAGACACAACCCCAACTTCACACCAGAAATTCAAAACCTCATCAGACAACGCGACATACTGAAACACTCCCCAGCACCCCACACACAAGACATCACACAACAAATTCAAGCACTCAACACCCAAACTAACAACAAAATACAAGAACAACAAAAACTAAATTGGAATAACTTCCTACAAACACTTGATCACAAAACAAACCCCAAAAAACTATACAAAACACTAAACAGCATCACACTTTCCAACAGCAACACAACACAATCACATGCTGCAATCACAACAACAGACTCTACTCCTTCATGTAAACAACAAGCAAACACTCTCATCAATCACTTCTCACATGTCAGCCACCTAAAACCTCACAAAGACGACCGACGTGTCATCCGACGTAAGAGACAATTCCCCACAGACCCTGACTATACACCCTTCACCAATCACCAGACAAAGCATATCATCAACAATCTCAAGCACTCACCCGCCTGTGGCCTAGACAACATAAGCAACATACACCTCAGACACCTGGGACCACAAGGCATACAAGCACTCACTAACATATCAAACTACAGCTATTCACACAACACAATACCAGACATTTGGAAGCATGGTATCATCATCACATTCCCCAAACCCAACAAAGACCCCACGCTACCCTCCTCGCACCGCCCCATCACACTCCTTTGCTCCCCCTCCAAAGTCATGGAACGCCTAGTATTACAACTAATTACACCTGACCTACCCCTAGCTCCAACACAACATGGCTTTAGGCCACTGCACTCCACAAACACTCTTCTCACAGACCTTACACAAAGAGCTTTCGACGGCATCAATTCAGCTAGACCACCACACAGATCACTATTAGCCACACTCGACATTAGTAAAGCCTTCGATGCCATCCCCCGCCACAACCTAACAAACAAAATCTACAACACAAACATGCACAACAACACAAAACGGTGGCTGGCCAACTTCCTAGCAGGCAGATGTGCACACGTATCTTTTGCCGGTCAGTCCTCTAAAATCAGAAACTTTCCAAACGGAGTCCCACAAGGATCCGTCCTATCGCCCGCACTCTTCAATCTGTACATGCACGATATAACTACACCCAATACGCCCCAAATAAACTTAGCCTCCTATGCAGATGACATAACACTCACATGCACACACCATGACCCAAAAAGAGCAACAGATCTCCTTCAACCCTATCTCAACACACTACATGGCTGGTGCACTACAAACAGACTTAATCTAGCCCCAGCCAAATCCACCGCAACCCTGCTCACAAGTTGGACAGGAGAACACGAATACATCCCTCAACTCACCATAAACAACACACCCCTAACACATACACACACACCCAAAATCCTAGGAGTAACATATGATACTCATATGACATTCAAACAGCACACCACAAACATTAAAAAGAAACTGACACCCAGACTTAACGCCCTCAGGTCACTTGCTTACACAAAATTTGGACACAACAAAGAAACTACCACCACAGTATATAAACAATACATAAGATCAGTGATGGAATACGCAAGCCCAGCCTGGGCTTCTAACCTAGCTGAAACACATCATAAGACCTTACAGACTATTCAAAACAAAGCCCTGAAGATCATTACAGGCTGCACAGCTACTGCACCCACAGATCACCTACATCAAGAAACCAAAATCCTCAAAGTCAAAGACCATCTGGACATGAGAGGCACTCAATTCCTGGCAGCAGCCTCCACGAACCAAGACCACCCACTAAACTACATGGCAACACACCCACAGACACCAAGAAATATCAAAACAACACCCAGCACACGGTATCACACACAATTATTGTCCTCTCTCCCTCCCTGCCCACCCCGAACCAACTTCCAGAAGCACATCCATACTCATATCTCTCACCGATCCATCCACTCACTCACAGACAACACGCAGCTGCATGCACGACCTCCCGAAATCCATCCTTCCGAATCCTCCCTTCCTCGCGAGGACAGAGTCCACCTGGCCAGGCTGAGATGCGGACACCATCCAGCTCTCCTGAGCTATCAGAAGAGACTGGATGACTCCGTTGTCGACACCTGCCCGGGATGTAACACAGCACCCCATACCATTAAACACATCATAGAAGACTGCATTTCACACAACCACTTACGCCAACAACACAATCTACACTCAATGAGAGCTCTGTGGGAAAGCCCGATCGTGGCCATGGCCTTTCTCAGGGACTCGGGGCTGTTCGGCCAGGCAGCTTAGGGAAGAACAACAACAACAACAACAACAACAACAACAACTCTCTTGTTTAAGTCTGTTTTTTCTTTATCATGATCCTTAACTAATTGCTGATGTTTGAGTTTTCTCGGCTTGGATGTCCGCCTCCAATTTTGGTACTCTAAGCTCTATGTTGGAACGTAGAGGCTACTACTAAATTGGGAGGTTTAACGACCCTCCCAATACCAAATGAGGTAACCCTCCTATTTGGTTGTAGCCTCGGAGTATCCAACGTCATAGTCTCCCTCCCACAGATACCCCTGCCCATCCAATCTTGCCTCTTTTGTAGCTTGATATCGAGATGCCCTTTAATCCGGAACGGGTTAGAAGGTACGCCCCTGACAGCGGCGTGAAGAGCCAGATGGAATGGCCTAGTCGACAACTTTTTCTTTTCTTTCTCGTTTCTCTTTTCAATTTTCTATTAAAAATACCTCAAAAGTATGTACAACGTACCTAGTAGAGAGAGTAAGGTGCTACTCTAGATGTTATCGATTTAATTCGCGCTATGTGTATACGATAATTGCCGCTCTAGAGCGAAGCAGATTAAATCGTCATAGTATAAGCTCTACGTTGGATACTCCGAGGCTACAACCAAATAGGAGGTTTACCTCATTTGGTATTGGGAGGGTCGTTAACCCTCCAGCCCCGGCTACACATTACATAAATATTCCCTGAAACCCGGGTGTTTTGGCCGAAAAACGTCTAGGCTAGGCTACCGTATATTTGTTATTCTGACTACTTCCCGCATTCCCACGCATCCCCAAGCGTAGCTGTGTTATTTACCTGTAGAATGGCGTTAAGTAGAGCTCTCTAAGTCAACTGGTTGAGTTGTGATGATGATTTCATTGGAGATAACTTTATGGCAAAAACAGCCACTTTACACTACTTTTCGATACTTAACAACAACATACAGGCACACACGAACAAGCGACGCTCTCCTTCTTGTGGCCGGAGATGCGGGGCGTCGGTCCAGCCGGCTGTTGTTTACATGCGTCGGACCGACGCCTCGCACACCAAGCTCACAGGCTTTGACCTCATGGGTGTTTAAGAGCCCTTCCGGGCAGCTCGTGTATGCTTTTTTATGGGCGTTCAAGAGCCCTTCCGGGAACAGAGGGTTAAACCTCCCAATTTGGCATGGCCAAGGGGCAGTAAAAAAACAAAAAACAAAAACAAAAATATAGGCCTACTGGGCTGATTTAAATGGGTTTTTTTTAGGCCTTGGATTATATAAGGCTTCCCGCAGCCCACCGGTAGGCCTTATATAAGTCTTGCCGCACTTGCTGGGTTAATTCCCACATCTGTTGCAGCCATTGCTGTTTCTTCACCAAATTATCCTCTACAGTAATGGTGTAAATCCATCTTTATCTCCACCATTATGTTCATATCATAGTTCATATTGGTCAGTAAATCTGGGGCCTAATCTGCGAGAGGATGATAGGTACCAACTAGGTGCAAAGTACTGTAGGTTACATATAGGCCTATGTGATAAGTACACAGTGAGTGGAGGATGTGAGTTTCGCTGGCACAACTAGAATATGTGGAGTGAAAGCGCAATGGTTAACGGTAGTCTACCAAAGTAACCAATACTATGACTGGTAAAGAGAGAAAGGTGTCAACTGCTAATTTATGGGGAGGAAAATATGAACTACAAATATTTACCTGAAAATCTTCAGAATTGTCCTGCAGCATACGTAACTCTGTGGTCTTGTAAACCGCTGCCAGAAGTCCCCTTTTAGTATACCAGTTAAACTGTCAACAAAGAGAAACAACTTACCGTAATTAAAGTTTTATTAATTAAACAAAATATTATACAGTACAGTATACTGTATTGTTTGGTGTACAGCTGAAACATGTATTTTCTCCTGTGAAATGCCTTATTTACATTTACCATATACAGTATACAGGTATAATTTAGTAGTGGTTCCGGAGTCAAATGACGTAGTGCCAATACCGTAATCTATTTAGCCCTATAGGCTGAGCTGGTAGACCCCTACGGATACCAATAAAAACAGAACCATCTTCGTAGGCGACACTGAAAATACCTACTATGGATGCCATATGGATATGAAGTAATAGTAAGAAATAGTAAAATATTCTATAGAATAATAAAAAAGTAAAACAATTACTTTAACCCGTTGAGACCCAGCGTCGCACGTGTTGCGTCGGCAGTCTTTGATCACCAACTCCCAGCGACGCATCACGTGCGTCCGACATATAAAAAACACTTACGTGGCTCGTAAGGTAGGAAATGGCGGGAGAATAGGAGGGGGAGGTACCGTAGTGTGTGGGGGAGCCGGGCCAGTAGGTGTGAGCGGGCCGAGACAGCCGCGCGGCTGGTGGTGGTGGGCTTAGTGGGGATAGTTTACACCCCTAGTTTACCGCCACTTTGAACCTTCATTACTCCGGTCGTATGGGAGCTAGAGGCTTGAGATTTATGTGAGATACTCCTTAGGATGTATGCCGTACAATGCCATACTCAGTTTTTACCCTAGTGCTCCCGGGCGGGTGGTCATGCGGGGGAGACGAACTATTGAACCCCCCCCCCCCCCGCCCCCCAAATGACCGAAATGAGTTTTTTTTTATTTGTGTGTTCATTTCTCACCATTCTCTTCCATTTTGGCTCAACACATTTTTTTGAAGCTCCCCCCCCACCGGCCCCCCCCCCCCCCAAAAAAAAAATTTCAGAGGTGATTTTTTTTTTTTGTTTTTTTTTTCATTTCTCATCCTTGTCTTCCATTTTAGCAAACAAAAAAAATAAGTGAAAATGGCTTGGGACTGGGGTGAACAAAATATTATAACTAGCCGGGGCTCAACGGGTTAAATATGTTAAAGTAATAAATAAAGCTTTTCTGTCGCGAGCCGTGGCATAGTCTGTAAAGCGTCGGCTGCTGATCAAGGGTCGGCGGATCGAATCCTCACTGTCAAAATGTTATTGGTAGATGTCAAGCCCGGGCAACTTTACATAGCAATTCGTGACAAACGCCTAATTTTCTTGGCCATCCCTTCTCGGGAATAATGGCGTCTGGCAAAAAAAAAATAAAAATAAAATAAATAAATTAATAGAATAAAAATTAATAAAGCTATTCTGTTGTCATCATGCACGTCATCTCGCTTGCCTTGTTCTCCAAGCTTCCTTTACTGATATATCAAGATGGCAGATGTACCAGGAAGGGGAAGGAGGGAGGGCTACTCTTATGTCATTTGACTTCGGAACCACTACTTAACATTAGGTTTTCCTCTCTTCCCTTCGGGTTGTCAAACCCGTAATTTATTAGTGGCTCCTCCGTCAAATGACAGTGCGTGAATAACCAAGACTGGAGGGGGACATACATATGTCTTGAACCACAAAATTCAAACCCAATATAATTGCTTTGTTGTGTCAATGGTACTGTACCACTAGACTGGAGGAGCGCATGTATTGTCCCTTTGTACAAAGGGAAGGGAGACTGACAGGAGTGTTCAAGTTATAGAGGTATTAGTTTATTATCAGTAGTTGAAAAGCTGTATGGCAGGGTGTTGATAGAGAGGATAATTCAGGGTACAGAAGGTGCAATAGGAGAATAGCAGTGTGTTTTTTAGAAGGGGAAGAGGATGTGTGGATCATATTTTTGCAGTAAGACAGTTATGTGAGAAGTATTTAGAGAAGCATAAGGAGATATTTTGGGCTTTTATGGATTTGGAAAAAGCGTATGATCATGTGGATCGAACAGCAATGTGGAAGGTGCTACGGATTTATGAAATTGGAGGAAATTTGTTAAGAGCAGTCAAGAGTTTTTATGAAGAGAGCAGAGTGTGTGTTAGAAGAAATAATGAGTTGAGTGAGTGGTTTGAGGAAAATGTAGGTCTGCGACAGGGTAGTGTAATGTCACCGTGGTTGTTTAATGTATATATGAATGGTGTGGTGAGGGAGGTGAAAATGAGAACTATGGGTAAAGGGTTGGGTTTAGTTGGTGTTGTTGTTGTTGTTCCCCAAGCTGCCTGGCCGAACAGCCCCAAGGCCCCGAGCAAGGCCAAGGCCATAACCGAGCGCCCCCACAGAACCCTCCCTGCCGACCACAATAAAGCCTGGGTGACCGAAGCCACTCCATGGCGGGGAGCTGAGGAGGGTGCGGAAACGCCCGGGAAACCAAAGTCCCACCCAGGGCCCTGTGCCCCTCAGCAATTATGAAGAGAAAGTTGAGGGGCAAAGGAAAAATGTGACGCTTTGGCTTCCAATCTTGGTAGATTGGGAGGTCAATCCACGGATGAGACGCCGTCACTTGAGATCTAGAAAATATATAAGTAAAAGGAACAGTCAGAGTAAGCTATGGGTATGGCAGAGATCGCTCAGTTCTCACTCTGATAGACCAGCCCATCACCACATGACTAGAACCCAATCCTCTCAGCATCAGCTAGGAAAGGCCCTAGAAAGCCGCCTTTGGCGGGGGGATAGCTCCCCTATTTCAACCCCTTTCGGGGTTGGGCACCCGCCCTGGTTGGGTTTAGTAGCAAAGAATGGTAGTGATTGGGAGTTGAATCAGTTGCAGTTTGCTAATGACACAGCGTTGGTGGCAGATTCTGAGGAAAATCTGCAGCATCAGTTGCAGTTTGCTAATGACACAGCGTTGGTGGCAGATTCTGAGAAAAATTTGCAGCAAGTAGTAAAAGAGTGTAGTGTGGTATGTGGAAGGAGGAAACTGATGGTGAATGTCAATAAAAGTAAAGTGATGGTGTGTAATAGAGATGCTCGTAAGGTAAATCTAAATGTACGACTGGATGGGGAAATGCTGGAACAAGTGGAGTGTTTTAAAGATCTAGGAGTTGTTGTTGTTGTTGTTGTTGTTCCCCAATCTGCCTGGCCGAACAGCCCCAAGGCCCCGAGCAAGGCCAAGGCCATAACAGAACCCTCCCAGCCGACCACAATAAAGCCTGGAGTGACCGAAGCCACTCCATGGCGGGGAGCTGAGGAGGGAGCGGAAACGCCCGGGAAACCAAAGCCCCACCCAGGGCCCTGTGCCCCTCAGCAATTATGAAGAGAAAGTTGAGGGGCAAAGGAAAAATTAGACGCTTTGGCTTCCAATCTTGGTAGATTGGGAGGTCAATCCAGGAAGAGACGCCGTCACTTGAGATCTAGAAAATATATAAGTAAAAGGAACAGTCAGAGTAAGCTATGGGTATGGCAGAGATTGCTCAGTTCTCACTCTGATAGACCAGCCCATCACCATGGGCTGGAGTTATAAGCAGGGATGCAGGTGTTGAAATGGAGGTAAGACAGAGAGTGTGTGAAGGAAAGAAAGTTTTTGAAGCAATGGGAAGTACAGTATGTGGAAGGTGAGAAATCTCGGAATGAAAGCTAAAAGTGCAATGTATCAAGGGATAGTTGTACCAACAGTGATGTATGGGGCTGAGACGTGGGCTCTGAAGGCAAAAGAGAGAAGAAAGCTAGATGTGATGGAGATGAGCTGCTTGAGGAGTATGTGTGGAGTGACTCGTAGAGACATAATGAGGAATGAAGAGATACGTAGGAGAGTGGTACAGCAGGAACCTTTGTCGGCCAGTGTATAGAAAGGTGCTGGGCTGGTATGGACATGTCGAGCGAATGGAAGATGAAAGGTTTACAAAGAGAATACATGAGTCAGATACAAAGGGAGGTAGAGGGGTAGGAAGACCTCCATTGAGATGGAGAGATTGTGTAATACAAGCGTTGGAAGATAGAGAAATGACTATAGATCGGGCAAGAGAAGTGGTAATAAATAGGAATGAATGGAAAATGCTTGTGAATATATGAGTGATAACACGTTCGTTTGGGAGAGGGGGTCGGGCTCCAGTTGGACTAGTTAATAGTCCATCACACGCCTGGCACGGGGAGCCAGTATATATGAAGGGTCATGCCTGGATGTGAGGTGCGCGGATATTGTGGTGGTGGTGGGCCTTTGCTGCGAGTTTGCTTGCTAGACTGGAAACTCTCCAGGTCTGGGACCTGGGAATCTTTTGCTGGATGACCCCAAATGGACCTGGGTCTCTGGGTCTCCTCCTGGGCAGCCTAAATATGTGATTTTTTTTTTTTTTCTTAAAGTTGTCCCTGTCTCGAGTCGGCCACTCCCAGCTATGGGGTATATGCCTGAGTATATACATACATGCATACATACATGTACACCTGTATGTATATACTAAGGCACAACATACCCCATAGCTGGGGTGGCCGACTCGAGACAGAGCTCGAACACAAGTAACAAAATCAATCTATCTATCTATCTATACATTATATCTATAGCCGGACGCCGTGATCCCCGAAGGGGTGACCACGAATTAATCACCCCCATGCAAGTCTGTCTCTAGTCAGTCAACGCCCCTCCTCCCATCCAGCACCGATTTCACACATATACTTCTTTACTCCATCCTTCCACCTCTCAGGCCGTAGCTCGATTGGTAGAGCGTTTGCCTGCTAACCGTGAGCTTGACGGTTCGAGCCTCGGGCTAGCCAGTGAGTTATTGGCAGATGTCAGTGCTGTTGGTGAACGGTGCGGTCTAGCAATCTGTGGCAAGTATTCACTAAGTCCCTGATTCATCAGGGCACCCACCCTAGCCTTGCTATTCAGCAGGGAGTGTATGGTGGTAAAAACTGCATCATCATCATCATCCCTCTCTCGGTTTACCTCTCCCTCTCTGTCCTTCCACTTCACTCTCGTACACTCTCTTAGTCATTCTCTCACTTCCCATACGTTCCACATGGCCGAACCATCTCCACACGACACCGCGCTCGTACTTCCTCATTCGTCTGTCTATCCCTCCATGTAACTCTGCACGTACTTCTAAAGTAACTAATTTACACCCCCCTCACTCTTGGTTTGTGTGTCTCCAACAACGTCCATGCTTCACTCCCTTACGTAAATGTCGGGATTACCACACTATCATGCAAGGACTTCTTTACTTCCATGCTGACCACCCTATTTCTTGTTACTGCTTTCAGCATTCCTACAACCCTCTTCCCCTGTTGCACCCTCTCACGTTCTTCTTCCTCCGCACTCCCATCTTTACTCAACATACTGCCCAAATACTTAAATGAGCGGACATTTTCCATAGCCTGACCATTCAACCTCACCTAACACTCTGTGACTGCACCCCTTTCAAAGACCATAACCTTACTCTTCCCTGCATTTACCTTCAAATTCCACTTTTCACACACTGGTCTAAACATATTTACCAGACCCTGCAACTCTCATTCGCTATAGTTCATCACTGTATCATCAGCAAACAGCAGTAGAGGCAACTTCCACTTATTTCCTTCCCTTATCAGTGGTACACCAACATCCACTGCTCTTCCTTGTATTTCTTTCATGACTCCATCCTCAAGTGACATTGGAAGGAGAGAGCCTCACCCTTCCAAATGACATTCACACACTCTTTCACTAACATACTAATTTTCTTATCATTTAGAATAGCAATGATCAAGCACCAGCTAGAAACTTCTGCGATCAGGCCCCAGTGACGGCTTACCCCGATCCTTCACAAGTGCATGGCCTGTGTCATTGACCAGTCCGACATCCTGCACCATACACCACTTTGCTCCAACTTGTTCTCTGTAGCACACTTTTCACTCTTCTGGATTCACAAGCTCTGGTTCATCAGTGTCTTTTTTACATCTCTCATCCATTTCCTCTTTAGTTTTCTTCTCCCACTCATACCCTCCACCCCCGCCGATAGGGAGTCACCGTGTCGCGGTGGCGGGGCTTGAAGCTTGGCCGGTGGACTCTGTTCATAGGGGGGACAGACCTTCTTATGTTCGAGGCTCCGCCGCCCTAGTGGACCAAGACCTCCCTCCTCGTAGGTTTCCAGAGGCCTGCAAGGTACCACTTTTCTGTCTTTTTCCCTCTCTAACTTTGTCCTTTTCTTTGCTTCCCCTTCTTCTATCGTTGACGACTGGACTACTCTATATAATTGATGGAGGGTGGGTGTGGACGGCGTTCCCTTCCACCCGTAGAACTGGAGTACCTGACGTGCACGCACGAGGGGAACCTTTTATCGTCAAATCTCGCTCTCTGTGCTGGACCCGAAGCTGACGAGTTGACCGTCTATAAGCACAGGGGGTAGGGATGTATATCAGGGTTTGACTCCTAGGGCAAATACCAAGTCCTCTAATTATAGGCTCCGTGGTGGGTATGGAGCTTATCCCGGACGAATCATAATACCTTCGTCATATGGAGACTTCCTCTGAACCCTTGATCACCGGCACTGGCATGGATATGGATATTGAGACTGATTCACCTTCCTTGACCGTCATCCTCTCGGATGGTGGTGGCACTATGCCGGATTCTTTACCGGCCCCTGCACCGTCCTTGGACTCACCCCTCTCTATGGACCCCCCCTATATCCCTGACCTTGGCAAGCCTTCTACTGATAATGTGACAAATTCTCCATCGTCGGATAGAGAGATCGATCAGTTGGTCCCCCCGGCATCAATTCCAATGCAAAGTACTGCCGCTGTGACCAAGATTAGCGATGACAACCCCACGGTCTCAACCTTAACTTCTAAATTACCAGATCATGATCCTAGCCTTAGACTCCCTATTCATTCAGTCGAGGACCTTAAATGATGAAGCTCGGATGCCCTCCGCTGACACCCTTACGGATACTTCGTGTATCCCTGACCAGTCTGCGACTACATCTGTTACCATCTTACCTCAGGATGCTGGATCTGCTACCTCCAACAAACCTGCTTATGTCCCTCCAAGATCTCAAAGGCCTACTGTCACATTAACTAACCCTCGGCCGTTGCATACCTTGAGTACCGGTACTGAAGGGAATTCAACTGCCCATACTGTGCATCCTGCCCCAACGACCACTGATTCAACTCTGACCTCACAATCTACCGACACATCCACTCCTCATTCCTCTCATAAAGGATCTACATCTACTGTGCAAACCCTCAAGCCGCATGTTCCTCAGCGCACACGGAACAAAGGTCGTCGTACCACATATACCCCAGTCCCAAAACCAACCCTAGACGCCATGTTTCGTCCCCCTGATTGGCCTCGATTCTTCGAGGTCACTGGTGACCCCATGGACGATCTTGATCTTTATGATTCTCTTGCTTCGACCTTCGGTGACTTCACCGTACACACTGTCGGGAAAGGAAAACGCATGATTGAGGCTGCCACACAAGAACAATCAGAAGCCTTCCAAGACCATTTTCTCACCCACGTTGGCAGGTATACAGGCAAGGAAGACGAATACCTTAATCAGCGCATAGGTACAGTGCCCTCGGACTTCGAAATTGCTGATCAAGGCTTTCAAGACTCGGCCCCACGCATCTTGAAATTATTGAAAAATACAGACCCCTCCATCGTCAAAGTCGACACTTATGTTGTGCCCCAATGCTATAATCGACCCAGTTTGCGTATTGTCAAGGTGTTCTTTAAGAGGCACGTCCTCCCCATGCATGTCAAACTAGCTGGACGACAACTGCCAGTACGTCGCTACGTTTATAGACCTAGACAATGTACAGAATGCTGGCGTTTTGGTCACACTACTGCACGGTGCAGAGCACGCTGTCCTCGTTGCCAATATTGCGGCTCTGAGCTCCATGATCTGGAACACTGCCAGTCAAAGGAGGCCAGATGCGCAAATTGTGACGGATGCCATGAAGCTAACAATAGGGACTGCCCACATTACAAATTCCAACGGGAGATACTACACCTACAGGCCTCGACGGGTCTCCCACTCAGGGCGGCCGAAACGCAACTCAGGGACGAAGGCAAAGCTCCTCCCTACCGGAGATACGGACCTCCCGCAACAGCTGCTACTCTCCGTCCGAAGGGACCATCTACATCACAAAACAGTCCTCGACGTTCTCCCTCCAGTGAAACATTTCGCCTCGCTAATCTCTCTTCTCCTGGGTTGTCCACTTCCAATAGATTCGAGGGCTTTACCAGCATCTCGGAAGATATGGAATTTTGGTCAATGCCTACGGAGGAGGAGGTCGTGCGACGTACCCCTGACCACGTAAATGCTCCTTCGCCACAACCTCAACTACTAAGGACACAGGCTTCTAAAAAACGCAGGATTGCCATACCAGTTAGGCCCCTTTCTCGTGATTCGGACGACTCACCCACCCAACTGTGGACCATGCCTAATCACGATCCAGACTGTGGATGTCACGACTGCGGAAAATACTTTCTCCTCCGGCACAAAACCTTCAATCCTAGAGCCTTCGAAGACCATTTAAGGAACTTTGTATCCTCTCGTAGTCCAATAAACAATAAGCAACATCACAAACCCCCTTGCTATTGTGTCTCTCATATCCAACACCCTGACCTTCCACCCACAGACGTAATGACGCAATTCCTGAAGGACAATAATCTCATTCTCCGATCTGACCGAAATGGTACTCACACGGTCTGCATTTGATGTCCATCAATCGACGACACCCGTTACCCCAACTCCTCACGAAAAGTGTGGTACTCGTAAACGTCTACTCACAAAGGACGCTCCCTGTGATTCAGACCCTGATGAACACCCCCCAATTCCAAATAATCCGCTTCCTCTTGCCACTCATACGGAAAGCACGACTGAAGAACTTTTGCATCTGGATACCCCAGTGCCACCCTCCTCTGATAACCCCCATTTGATCTGCAGCAAGGGTATTCCCCCTGGTGCCTGCGGATGCTCTGGATGTTTTCGGGAGTACATCACCCCACATCTCTCTGAGCCAGATTCTCAAATACTTGCACGAGCAAACGCCTTCATCATTGCACGTACTCTCCCCCCTAACACAGATACTGCCACTACTTCGCCGCAGGACTTTATACATACATTACAGCTAAAGCTCCTTCACTCTCCAACACTTGTTCCCAAACTCGTAAAACAATTCTCTGCAATAAATGACGATGAATTACCCAATTCATCTGCCCCTACGTCTCAAATCCCGCAAGCAACTATCCCTCCCCGTTCTTCGCCTGACTCCTTAAACGACATCACACCCAATACAGATGTGTCCCCCTCTGTACACAATGCCTCATAATATTGTCCAGTGGAACATTAACGGATACCAAGCTCGCCTTCATATGGGAGAATTACAAAGACTCATTCGCTTATACTCTCCAATCTGCATATGCCTACAGCATGTAGGCAATATTGTGATCCCCCCCAGACATTACTCTGTCGCTGTTAGTTCTCCGATTACCCCCACACACTATCGTACAGCAATTCTTGTTCATTACCAATATCCTTTTCTTCCCGTCACCCTCAATCCCAATCCATTTCAAACTTCTGCAGTTACCATCTCCCTCCCACAGCCTCCATCCCTCACTATTTGTTCGTCCTACAATCAACCCTCTTGTAAAGATGACACAGCTGATCTTCTCCATATCACACAACAACTAACTCCTCCTTACCTCATTCTTGGTGACTTCAATGCACATTCCCCACTATGGGGAAGCCCGTTTACAGACACCCCGGGTAAACATATCGAAAACCTTCTGATTGACTCACAACTCTGCTGTTTGAACCTAGATTCCCCTACATTTTGGTCTGCAGCACACAACTCGTTCTCTGCGATAGACCTTTCACTTGCTTCGACTGACGCCGCCCCTTTATTTGAGTGGTCGGTTCTGCAGGAAAGATTCTCCAGCGACCACTACCCGATTCTTTTAAACTACTTATCCCCTGAACCCTTTACACAACTACCTCAATATAATCTCTCCAAAGCTAATTGGCTGACACACACAGGATCCACAGCTGATATTGAAGATTTCTCGGATGTGATCACCCCCAAAGTTAACTTTGCATATTTCATGTCTTTCTTAACCTCTACTGCACAGCATCACATACCATTCACCTCCTCCTTGCAACATCCTCGACGAGTCCCTTGGTGGTCACCCAAACTGGCTAGCATGATCAAATTCTAACACAGGGTAGAGCGTCTTCTCACCAGGGTGGGTGATACGCAACAGAGAATTAAAACCTCCCTCTCCAATCTTGCTACTCATCCTCAATGCTTCCGTTTCATCACCATCACCATTGAAAAACTTGCCCTCAAAACTTTCTATAATAAAGTCTGCGCTATTGTCAAACGCAATATCATCCGAAGTAAAGTGCTTTCGTGGCGCTCATACATCTCGTCCTTCACTAGTCGCACCCCTATCTCTACTCTGTGGAGAAAATTTTGTAGTGTTGACGGGCGAACTGTCCGTCCCCAACTCTCTCCATTACGGGACACTGATTCGGACTCTTTAACCCATGATCCCCACGTCATCACTGCTATGCATGCAAACCATTTCAGTGAAGTTAGCTCTAACCTATCTTTACCTCAACAATTCCTCCGCTTGAAACAAGAGACGGAGTCCCACCCGATCACGTTTTCCGGAGGTCGCACTCATGACTATAACGCTCCTTTCTCATTACCTGAACTTCAACATGCCATTGACCACTGCTCGGATTCCACCCCGGGTCCTGATGCCATTCCCTATGCATTCATTCGTCATCTTCATCCACGTGCACTTAATTATCTTTTGCAACTTTATAATCAATTATGGGATAGACATTATTTCCCACCAAATTGGCGACATGCGTATACCATACCCGTCCCAAAACCAGGCAAAGATCATAGTTTTCCGACAAACTATAGGCCCATAGTGCTCACCTCATGTTTATGTAAACTTATGGAAAAAATTATCAATCCACGCCTTCTTCATTATGCAGAGGCGCATGACTTATTATCCCCGTATCAACATGGTTCACGTCCCGGCCACTCTCCATTACACTCTCTCATCCACCTGGAGCACCAAATACGTGAAGGATTTTCGAAGAAACAACCCACAGTGGCAGTTTTCTTCGACATTGCGAAGGCTTATGATACCACTTGGCGTTATCGCATTCTAAAAATCCTCCATAGCTCTGGTATGCGGGGCTCCCTTCCCCAATTCCTCCAGAACTTTCTATCTAACCGCACATTTCAGGTTAAAAACAACGGTATATTATCTGCAATAAAACCTCAAACTAATGGAATACCCCAAGGCTGTTCCCTAAGTAGTGTACTCTATGATATTGCAATAAATAGTGTTACAAATTGCCTCCCTCCAGATATCTTTCATAGCCTCTATGTGGATGACTTACCCATTTATTATACGTCTCCTAGTTTAACACACATTCAACGTCGTCTAAACACTGCTCTTCATTCCATACAAGCTTGGGCGTCCTCAACTGGTTTCCGCTTCTCGACTGAAAAAACCAATGCTGTCGTTTTCTATCGCGACCTTAGACACTTGCGTAAGCAGTCCATCAGCCTCTCTATGGGTTCTTCCAAGATTAAATTCCTTGCCTCCACTAAATTCCTTGGCCTTATCTTTGATACCCACCTAAATTGGAAATCCCATGTTGCCACTCTGAAGGCTCGGTGCCTTCAGCGCATGAATGTCCTCAAGTCTGTGGCACGTGTTCATTGGGGTGCTGACCGATCTACGTTACTGCTCTTTTATAGATCCACCATTCTATCTGCCCTGGATTATGGTTGCCCGGTATATGGCACTGCCTCGGCATCCACATTGCAGACACTTAACTCCGTTCATCACCTTGGCATACGTATTAGCTCAGGAGCTTTCCGGTCCTCTCGTGTGTACAGTGTGCTCAGTGAGGCTGGGGTCCTGCCATTAACGTATCATCGTCAGCTGGTTCAGCTGCGAACTGCCATCCGTCTCCCAACAGGATCCCACATTGAAGGACCTTTTCCGTTCCCAAGATTTTTGTGTTACTCCTACTACTACCTTGCCTTTTACCCTCCTATCCCGCCAATTACTCGCATCTTACAATATTCCAACACCTCATTCGCCCCTCCCCTGTATTTCAATTACCCCCTGGATCCTTAAACACCCTGAAGTTTGTTTCCATTTGACTGACCAAGTAGAGGCTGTGACTCCAGTCCAACGCCGTACCTTAGCATTACAACATCTTGATAGTCATGTTCCAGCTGCCTTCATCTACACTGATGGTTCGAAGGTTCCGGATGCCGTAGGTAGTGCAGCGGTTTCTGACCATGGTATCCATCAAAGCTCCCTACATCCTTGTTCCACCGTTTTCACTGCAGAGTTGTGGGCTATTCATGGTGCCCTGACCCTCATCTCTGCACTTCCAAACAATCCTCCTCACGTAGTTATCTGCAGTGACTCAAAAAGTGTGTTGCAAGCATTGGGAGAGTACGCCCCACGTGACCCATTGATCATCGATGTTATCCTGAAAATCCACGAATTAAAATGCAGCTCTCGATCCATCACCCTCTGTTGGATCCCCGCCCATGTAGGCATTGCGGGAAATGAACGTGCTGACGCCCTTGCTAAACAGGCCTGTCTAGGTGCTCCGGCATCCACTGTCCTCAGATCGGATGACCTCATTCCTGTAGTTCGACGGCATATTCATGAAGAGTGGCGCTCAGAATGGAGGGATCAACCTTTGGGAGGTCACCTTCTTTCCATCAAAGACGACATTCACATGTGGCCCTCTTCACTCAGCCCCTGTCGCGCTGACCAAACCCTCTTAACTCAATTACGCATAGGACACACGAGACTCACTCATGGATATCTAATGACCACTCCCCGTAGTCCTCCGCCGGAATGTCACCATTGTCGCACAGTTCTTACTATCCCTCACATTTTATGCTTTTGTCCCATGTACGGCCCTGAAAGACGTCGCTTCTTGCGACACACCTCTTTACAAGACATCCTTTCTGACTCAGATTCATTCTCGTTGATAGCCATCCGCCATTTCCTAGCAGCTCTTAATCTCTACGATGAAATCTGACCAGTGACCTATATGACTTGACTTACTATCCCCCCGCCGACCACTAGCCTTATGAGGGCCTCGGCCCAGAGGGCTAGTTTAAATTAAACACGTCTTCAACAACAATCATACCCTCCACAACTGCTTTGTAGATATTCTTTGTCATTCTCTCCACCTTCATCCTCTCCATATGCCCTTTCTTTTTTTTTCAATAAATTAGTTTAACCAGACCACTGAGTTCGCCGAAAGAACTCTCATAAGGCTGGCCCGATGGATTAGAACAAGATGGACAACTAATAAAGACGAGATATATAGAGAGTATGGAAGGGTAGGAGAAGAACAAATTTAGGAAGGTGAAGACACACAGACATTTCTCGCCATGTTATCAATTCAGCCAAACCACATGAGCTCCACAGCAGAACTCCCATAGGGCGGGCGGGAGCCCAACCCCGAAAGGATTGAAATCGGGGAGCTACCCCCCCCCCCCCCCCCCCCGCCAAAGGCGGCTTTCTAGGGCCTTTCCTAGCTGATTGGGTTCTAGTCATGTGGTGATGGGCTGGTCTATCAGAGTGAGAGCTGAGCATTCTCTGCCTTATCCATAGCTTACTCTGCCTATTCCTTTTACTTATATATTTCCTAGGTCTCAAGTGACGGCGTCTCTTCCGTGGATTGACCTCCCTACTGCCAACCTAGAGGTTGGCAGATTGGGAGCCAAAGCATCACATTTTTCCTTTGCCCCTCAACTTTCCCTTCATAATTGCTGAGGGGCACAGGGCCTTGAGTGGGACTTTGGTTTCCCGGGCGTTTCCGCACCCTCCTCAGCTCCCCGCCTTAGAGTGGCTTCGGTCACCTGGGCTTTATTAGTGGTAAGCAGGGAGGGTTTTGTGGGGCTGCTCGGTTATGGCCTTAGCCTTGCTCGGGACCTTGGGGCTGCACGGCCAGACAGCCTGGGGAACAGCAACAACAACAATAACAACTCAAATAGGGCAGGACCGAAGGATGAGGCAAGAGTTGCTACACTGCAGTACCAACGAAGAAGTGATCAAGGGCGAAGAATGAGAGATCAGGTTTAAGGAAGAAAAAATCACAGCCAGATGCAAATAAAAATGCACTACTGAGGGGAATCGAGTCAGCTTAGCCGCACCAGCGACCGAAGAGACAAATCAGGTCAGGAGCCAACAACCAAGCCAGGCCAACTAAGAGGGCCCGACAGGGTGGCATATGATACAAGTCGCCTAGAGGACAACCAGATGAGACAGAATAAGAACAGAAGAGGAAAAATATATAAAGTACAGTATGTATGTATGTATATATTTATTAGTGGCCCCTCCATCATTGACGAACATGCCTATTACATAAGGCACCCTCTTCAATCACTCATCCGCCGTAGTTTGAATCTACCGCGCAGAGCATTGAAAATTTGAGGAGCCTTCATCATGAGCGCACGCAACCTCACTCATGGCTTCAGTCATTATGAATTGGGTTCTCACTACGAAAAAACTTCGTAAAAAATAAAAACAAGAAGAAAATCAGAATAACTATTCAATAAGCTTTCCATCATATCGTGGATGTACTTGTGTGGATCTTTTGACCAGACGCTACTGCAGGCGTCATTCTTCCTTCTCTGCTCTGCGCTCAGCCTGCCCGGACGTGTCTCCCCACGCTCCGCGGGTTCCGCATTTGTTGCGTCCCTAGTGAGGTTTTTCTCATTTGTTTACTCCGGGATGTATCGAGTAAGGTTAGGATATGCGTAGCAGGAGTGTCCTGGGCTAGTTGCCCGCAGTGCAGTGTATTTTGGGTCGTGTGTTTGGGGCATCTATTTCGGATGTACCCTCGTGGTCCTGTTGTGGACAGGTGAACTTTTTCACAGTTAGCTAGCTTTGTGATGCAAGCGGCATTCATTACGCGTTATTGCTTCCTTTTATCTTTCTGATGAGGTAGCGTATTTTTGCTGACGTTCCCAGCGTATTTTTCTTCACTTAGTGAAGTTTTTTCTGGGTCCCGAGTCAGTTCTTCCCTTTGCCGGAAGTATTTGCTACAGTGGTGTGTTGGCGGTGGTTCCTGTTGTGATATAATTCAGTGCTTTTTGTTTATATTCCGACATGTTACTGTTATCCGTCTGCCTAGGCCTAGCCAGCCTCTCGTAGCTTTACCACATATACAAGTGTTATTGATTTATTTTCTAAATATGTACTACTGTGTCATGTGTGTCCTGGTTTAGTTGTGTATTGGCTAATTCCACGGACTATTTATGTGTCCTGGGTTAGTTGTGTATTGGCTAATTCCACGGACTATGTTGGGCCCGGCGTTAGTTGTGTTTTGGCTACGCCTCGGTCCGGTGTTGCGTTCAGATGGTATCAGGACGGGGTGGGTTTTTTCCGGCGGGTTTTTCTCGGTTTCACCTTGATAACCCCGGCTGGTTGCCGAGTTTTGGCCACGCGTGGTTTAAAACAGGCTTGTTTCCCCGGCGAGTGGGTGTCTGTGGCTCCCCAGGACTGCGTCTCTGGGGTGCCTGTTTCAGGCTCCTTATGATTCCCGGCGGGTTGGCTGTACCCATCTAACAGTGTTCATACGGACACGTGTTCTTTGTAGTTTTTTCGGTTTTGCAAAGCCAATATAAAACTATGCTGTTGTTGTATTTCCTCCCCAGCGATCTTTTACAAAGAAGTGGGGATAGGAACAATAGGGGTTAACTTTTAAACTTTAAATCACCCGGCGGGTGCAACCTGGAAGGGTGGGATGACCGAATTTGCAAAATTCAGTTTAGTTGACCAGACAATTGAGGGATGCATTGTGTATCGCCTCCTTCAACATACGGCGCTTTAGGGCACAATTGGGGTTAACGTTTTTTAAACTATTATTCACACCCGGCGGGTGCTCCTTGGAAGGATGGGAATAACGAATTTACAATTCAGTTAGTTAACCAGACAATTGAGGGATACGTTTTGTATCGCCGCCTTCAACATACGGCGATCTAAAAAGATACTTCGGGAGAAGTTAGATCTCGTATATTTGTCAGGCTTCCCAGTTTTTTATCTACGAGATAATTCGGGGGCCGGCGTCTTTTTTAGTTTTTTTTTTTCCAAAATTGAATCTTGAAACAAACACCACCGGAAAGACTTAATCAGTTATAAACGCCATGCTGGTCTTTATATATTATGTCAGAGGGTATTCATAAATCTTTTGGACAAATTAAGATATTCTGAAATCTTTTACTTAGGAAACCCCACCGCGTAGCGAGCTGTAGTCGTTGAGTATTACGTCTCGTTACCCGGCGGGTTATTTAACACTTGTGTGCGAACATGATTGGGTTAACCTTATGAGCATTAATTCCTGGAAATTTTCTTTTTTTCCAGAGCTGGGTCCCGGCGGGTCTATGCAGAACCTGGAGTAAGTTTCCCACCAGTCTCTGTCATGGCTACCTTTTCCCCGGTTTTTGCTTTATGCATTACGCCCTCCTGTTCAGGTATCCCTATTTTTGCGCACACCCTTTGTATAAAATGTGTTAAAATGTCTCGTTTGGTGTGGGTTACCTTTCCGGCGTTTTTCTCGTTGCTCCGAGAACACCGTTTTTGTTTACCGAGTTTTAGTCAGGATGGCTAAAATAGGTAAGTTACCCCGACGAGTTTGGTCGCTTGAGGGCTCATCAGAAACAGCGTTTTCTGTGGTCGAGCCTGGGATCAGGCTTCCTGTGTTATTCATTGCTTTATGCATTACGCCCTCCTGTAATGTCTCGTTTGGTGTGGGTTACCTTTCCGGCGTTTTTCTCGTTGCTCCGAGAACACCGTTTTTGTTTACCGAGTTTTAGTCAGGATGGCTAAAATAGGTAAGTTACCCCGACGAGTTTGGTCGCTTGAGGGCTCATCAGAAACTGCGTTTTCTGTGGTCGAGCCTGGGATCAGGCTTCCTGTGTTATTCCCGGCGAGGGGGGCTCCACACAGTTATCTAGGTGATCATGCTGACACCTGTTGGGCATGGTTTTCTCGGCTTTTCAAAGCCATTGAAACAATGCTGTCTGTTTGTTTGGTCTTTCCCTCCCGGCGACCTTTTTACAAAGAGGTCTGGGGCAGGTATAATTGGTTTGACATTGCATATAAAACCCGGCGGTTGTACCTTCGGGTGGTTATATTAACGGATTGGCGATTCGCGATAATTTGCCAAACAATTGATTGATACAATAGGGTATCACAGCCTTCAAGACGGCGATCTATGAGGGCTTCTGGGAGAAGCCGGATTAGAGATTAAGATAGGCTTAGACTTTTTATGGGATAAAAAGATGCCTGAATCTTACTAGTGTTTCAAGTGTAAAGGGATACTTGAAAGACTTCATCTTTAATAAAGATATGCTTCATCTTTATGAGGATTCAGAAGATATGCTTAAATCTTCTGGACAGGTAATAATAATAATAATAAGCATGTTACTTATTTCTCATAAGCGCCAATTTTTCCGAAGAATTCACTAGCGCTCGAAAAGAGAAAGAAAAAAGAACAAAAATCAATGCATCAAAAGAAGGCTCATATACAACACACATTTAACAATCACCAGCAGTGGCAAAATAGCCTAAACTCTATAGCCATCTGTCATGACACCTCTCTCAAGATCATAGCTTCTCTCAAAGAGAAAAGTCTTAAGTTGTCTCTTGAAGCATTCAACAGAACTCAGTTGTCTCATGGACAGCGGCAACCTGTTATACAACCTCGGAGCCATGTAGGAGAATGACCTCTCAAAGAAAGAAGACTGCTGGAAAGCCCTTGGTTCATCAAGACGAAAAGGGTCATTGTCATGACGCACAACTACACCATGGTGTGCCGGTGCGCGCCTGAGCAGCTCCGCAAGGTACCTAGGCTCACCAAATTTGAGAACCTTAAAAGTCACCAAACACAACTTAAATTCTATTCTTGCTCTTACTGGCAGCCAGTGCAGTTCTATGTGAAGAGATGTAGTAGGAGTTCTAGGTGGAACACCAAAAATTAGTCTTGCGGCCCTGTTAAGAACAGACTGAACTTTCTTCAAAATATAATTTGGAAGACCCACCAACAGGGCATTGCAATAATCAACACGAGAGAAGACCAATGAGTGAACCAACGTCAGAAGGCAACGTCTGGTTATAAACGGCTTCACCAAATAGAGATTTCTGATGTGCAAGTAACAACTTTTAACTATCTGGTTTACATGCTCTTTGAAATCTAATCGGGAGTTCACATATACACCCAGATTTCGAACAGAGTTGGCCGGTCGCAGCTGAGATCCACCCACATTGATGGAGAGGGCACCTACCATATCATCAGCTCTTCTATTTCCTCGGATGATGAGAATATCAGTTTTACCATCATTTAGTTTAAGTTTTCTCGCTCTCATCCACTTCTTGATATCAGACATCAACAATTCCATCTTACTCCGTATATCAACTATATTTGTGATTCTCACATAAATCTGGGTGTCATCTGCATAAAAGTGAAAGGTGACATTATGTGCACGAAGCAGAAGAGACAAACTGCTAATATAAATTATAAATAGGATAGGACCCAAAACTGATCCCTGCGGAACACCATACTGCAGGGGTGTCGAGTCCGAGACCACTTGATTTACCATCACACTCTGGGATCTACCTGACAAGTACGACCCAAGAAGCAAGAGAGCGGAGTCACGCACACCACAATCATAAAGATCACTCAATAACAACTCGTGATCCACTGTGTCAAAAGCCGCAGAGAGATCAAGCAAGACCAATAGTGAGGCCACACCATTGCAAATGTTCTCAACTAGATCATTATGTACTCTAATCAATGCTGTTTCAGTTGAATGATGCTGTCGGTAAGCAGACTGAAAAATTGGGATAGTTTCATTCTGCTGAAGTAGTGGTTGTAATTGGTCAAGTATTGCACGCTCTAATATCTTTGATATGAAGGACAGGTTGGAGACAGGACGATAGTTCAACATGTTCTCAACATCAAGTCCAGGTTTCTTTAGAGTAGGTCGGAGTAGTGCATGCTTTTCAGAATGTGGGAAGCTACCTTCAGAGAAGCACTTATTAATTATTTTGGAAATAAACTCAACTGTGTGATCATAAACTCTTGGTAGCTTGGAAACATTTATGGGATCCAACGGGCAAAATGTTTTATTGAGGTTTCTTATGTAGGACGAGATCATGTCCACCTCTACTGAGTGAAAGGATGAGAGGACATTATTAGGAATGTGTCGGGGTTGGAGTACAACTGAAAGTTCTTCACCAACAGAAGCATCATCCAATTCCTGTCTTATGCGAGTTATCTTGCCAGCAAAAAATGCCACAAAGTTGGCAGCCAACTCGGCATCAGGTACAGAAGGTCTTAAGCTGACTCTTGTTTTTCCAAGTAAACTGTTTACAATTGAAGCCAACCTCCTCTGGTCGTTACCACACGAGTCAACTTTTCCCTGATAATACACTTTCTTTTCATCTTTGATTTTGTAGACCACAGCTCTTCTGGCTGACAGGTATTGCAACCATGTAGAGTCTGTTTTATTTTTCCGCCATTCACGTTCAGCTCTTCTACGCGCTCTTCTAAGAAATTTAACTCGAGTGCTATACCAGGGCGAATCATCTCGTACTATGATTTTCTTCTCTACTTCTGGACAGTGATGATCGAACACTAATTTAAGTGCATTTCCATGTACCTCCACCAGCTCATCTGAAGTAAGGTTGGAAGTATCAATACTTCCCAAGTACTGTTTTACTTCACTGCTAGCCAAATTTAGGTCTGCATTTTTATAATTTCTAAATCTGATTACTTTTTCATGTGTGAGTGGCTTAGGGAAATCAAAGCTGAAAGTAATCAAAGCATGATCAGAGGTATTAGGGTCAGCATTCTCAACATCAACATCCAGAACACCACCACAACCCACAGGAGAGAAAACCAAGTCAAGGGTGTGTCCTAAGATATGAGTTGGGTGGGACACATGGTTTACAAAATTGTTCTGATCAGTCAACTCAAGGAACTCAGGAGAGAATGGCTTCAGATGAGGGCTGTCAACCCAGTAATTAAAATCTCCACACATCAAAAGTCTTCCAGTTTTAGCAGAAAATTCCTCGAGAAACTGCCCAAACTCTTCCATAAAACCCCTATCTGTGCCACGATGGCCAGGCCTATAGACAACTGCCATTCTTAGAATTTGTTGATGGAGTTTTATTTCCACTTCCAACAGTTCATAATAAAGAGGGGCTGGGTTATGGCTTATTTGCAAGATATTCACCAGAGATGTGGAGTAGACAACTGCCACTCCACCACCCGGATGATCTCCCCTAGGCCTAGGAACATTTATTATGGAATGGGTTTTAGGCAATGCCGCCTGGATAATATTCAGATCTGACTCGAACAACCAGGTCTCAGTGAGACATAATACATCAAGGTTACGTTCATCCAAGATCTCGCAAATATGATCCATTTTGTTACGCAAGGAACGAACATTCAACAGACCCAGTTTCAACCGGCTCCCATGTGCATTTTTCAGTTTTTTGAACCTACAAAATCGGTGTTCTCAATAACTTTATTTCTCTGAGCTGTCATTAAAGGACAATTTCTACTTGAGGCGAAATGATTTGGCAGCTCCGTAACTGATGTGGAGCTCATACAATTTATACATTTGGGAGAAGTCCTGTTGGTGCAGTCTTTTGAGTTATGAGTACCAGCACAGAAGTTGCATTTTGGATCCTCATTTTTCCGATAACACCTGTCACTGGTATGACCAAAGCCCTGGCAATGGTAACATTGTGTTACCCAGAAGCGATCGTATGCACGACATCTCACAAGTCCAACATACACAGAATTGCCATCATCCACAATGGAAGAGCGTATTTCAGGTGACATTTTTACTACCGCAATCTTAGTGTGTGCATCACTCTTTTGCTTAGTGAATAGCAAATTCATAGCTAAGCCATCGTCGACCAGGGACTTTATTCTTGGGTTCTTGTTGAGGATGCTGGGAATGATCTCATTATCCTCAGCGTCATTAGCAATGCCTACCAGAGTCATTTTTGGCATCATCTTCTTTGGTTCGGAGACACTGAAGGCACTGTCCACCCCCAAATACTGATTGATGGCCCTTCCTGCATCTTCTTTGGCTTTCTTGGATGGAAGTCGTACCACCAGTACACCTGACTCAGTTCTAGTTAACTTGTTAACCGGAACCGAAGCCAAAGCAGTCTCGATTGCCTTTGTATCTGGTGGGCTTACTGGCTCGGAGGATCGGTCTTTTGGCTTTACTACCAGGACCTGATGGTCCCAGACAGTTTTTTTCTTTCCACCATCTACCACCTCAGTGGTGCGTTTGGTCGGCTCCTTTTTGGTCTCCGCTGTTTCCCTCACTACCTTTTCCTTGCTCTTCAAAACCTGCACTACATTCTTCTCAAACTCTCTTTTCTCTTTTTCTCTCTCTTCCACCTGCTCCTTCATGATTTCTTCCAATGCATCCACCTTAGCATTCCCCACCCTTGTCCACTCATCTTTCTCCTCACTTATTACTCCCTTTACTTTCTCACTTAAATGGCCCTCATACTCCTTTAGTTGCTCCTTGAGTGCCATGTTCTCTGCCTCCAGCTCATCTACTTTCCTTATCACTGCATCTAGGTTAGCAATTAATGGCCCATCTGCAGTTGCTACTGAACTGGCTCCACATATTTCTGTCAGTGACTCCACCTTCACACCTATATCTCTCCTCCAATTCTCCATAACTCCCTTCCATCTTAACAGACCCATCATCTGTCTTTTCACTACAGTCAATTGATCCTCCACTTCACCACCCTCTGCCAGAAATCCCTCAAACTCGTAGCTCTCTTCATCTCCCAATAAACTCTGCCTCCGTTTGCCTTGGCCGGCCATTGTTTATATTTATGTAGCCTACAATTAAAAATATACAAAACACTTAATAAAATTTAGAGTAAAATTAAACTACTACCTGGGATAAACCCAGGTAGCGCCGCCCCCGTTTGTGTCACCCTATCTTGAAAAAAGAATAAATGGAAAAAATAAATAGAAATGGGTGTTTGCGAGGTCACCACGAGCAGGTGGGGTACGACTTGATTACCTTCCAAAGAAGGTAACCCAACCGAGGTGTCGCAAGTACTAGGCAAAGATGAAATGTGAAAACTTTAACCGTGTTTTGGGCCTTCAGCAGTAGCAGATACGTCACTCGGAAAACTAAACCTCATTGGTTACGATACCGCCACTGCGCAAAGGTAAAGATATGCTGAAATCTTTACTATGAAACTAAAGGAAAACGAAAAGTAGTGGTGGAGTGCTACGGTTCGTTGACCGGCGGTTTTGTGGCACATATTTTGTACCATTTTTTGGGTGTAACCCTATGAGCATTAATCCCCGGAAATTTCTCTTTCCAGGGCGGAGTAC
Source organism: Paralithodes platypus (assembly GCA_032716605.1). NCBI lineage: Eukaryota > Metazoa > Arthropoda > Malacostraca > Decapoda > Lithodidae > Paralithodes > Paralithodes platypus. The sequence goes on from CM064486.1 coordinate 46,011,224, forward strand.
CGGTGTTGCACCAGGTGACCAGGTAGTTCCCGGGGGCGGGGTAGTTTTCCCCCAGTCTCTGTCATGTCGGCACTTGAACCTCTCATTGCTGTATGTTCAACGCCGTTAAGCTCAGGTATCCCTATCTTATTTTTATTTGTTAATGAAATAATTTAATAACTGAATCATAATAAACATATATATTTTCTATGATTATATTATGATAATATTGTGTTTATTTATGGTGATTTATTTTAATACAATTAAATATAAATTAAATTAATTAGTATACTTTATGATTTTGCTCACCAGCTCTGCTTTCAATGTGTTAATGAGCTATGGGAGCTTTTAATTATCATAAACCTTTACGGGACTTGAACGAGGGCTCCCATTCAGAGAGTATACCGAGCTCGCAAGCGAGGGACAGCCACAGCCAAGGTGTATGGCGATACTCACAGTCCTGGCAGGACAGAACACATCCCTTTGTGATTCAACTAGTGCTGACGTCCACCGGGATGCCGATGTACCATCTTCTATCCCAGTTTTAACATGGCAACATGTGGAGGTCCCGGCTTCGGCGGGATCTTCCCATGATAAGCCAGACTTAACGGATGAAGAACAACGATCTCTGGTCTCAGAGATGGAGGTTGAAGAGTCCAGTCACCTTCTAGGCGACTCTCAAGGTACTGTCGAATCTCCACGGAGTTCGTCATCGGCTAGGTATGTACCGGCGGAAGAGATTGATGGACTACTATTGAATGCACTTAATAGGTTCTTTGGCCCTACGCCGGAAACTCCTTTTGATACGGGAGATCCGCGATATCGACGAATGTGCGACCTCTGGCTACATCCTTTGCTTTAGCTAAAATACCTAACCATCCTCTTGTGTCAGATCCAATTTCCAATGTGCCAAGCACAGCAGCTCTCACTACTTCCACTGTGCGAGTCATATCAGACATATCTCCCCCTCCTTTAGACAAGGTGCCAGTCAAAAAACAGGAGCTATGCCTCTTTTATACGGGCCGGATGAGTCAGGGGTAGCAATGTTACGGAAATGTTTTGGATGTTCATATTAAGGACATTCCAAGTTATTATAACCATGACTTATTCTTCCCACCAAATCCCTCCAGAACGCCATTCTTGGTTCTCTCTTCCGGTTTTTGGTGCCGGCGGAGTCCCCTCTGCTTGGCTGCCACCCCCCAAATAATCAATTTGTGCGAATTATAAGCTCCCTTTAGCACGCCTTCCCCAGCTTACCTAGACCGCGAGTTTAGGTTAAGAGGAAAAGCGTTTATATGGTTCCCAGCAAGTAACAAAGTCTCTGTTACGCTCTTCTCAGGCAATAGAAGCCGCGGAAGTCAGGAAAGCCATTGAACTTACCCGGCGCTTGCTTCTCCAGACTTCCATCCAAGTCTTTAGGAGATATTCGGACGGCCTTATTAGAGGCAGTTCGAGCAAGGCAGGATCTGAGGATGTTCTTAGTGAAGAAACTTCTTGACCGTATTGCAAGCCAAGTAGTTCTGTCTCCAGTTCTAATTCCTTCTTTGATTTCACCAGCAGTTTGGAAGACTGTTTTCAATTTGGCACAAGCATTCAAGCAAGGTCCCCGCAAGCCCTGATGCCCTTGTTAGAACAAGGGATCAGGGTCTGGTGGTATCTGGGCGACTAACTGGTGGTGGCAGAAACAGAAAAGTTACGCATCATTCATGTCTACGTTACGTTAAACCATCTCAAATCTCTAGGATTCAAGGTCAACTTAGTAAAAGTCAAACCCTTGTTCCCCCACGAGTATTTCAGGGGATAGGGCTGGTCGAGGACACAGCTTCTCTCACTCTGAGTCAGAGTGTGGACACTCGAAACAGATTTCGCAAAAACTTTTTATGTTTCTCCACAGTCTGACTACGACACAGAGACTTTGGGAATCTCTAGTCGGTTCTCTCAACTGGGTTCAGCTAACTGTGAAGTTGGGCCGGTTGTAAGTCTAACGTTTAATCTTGGAGGGCAACAAATTTTTCCCACTATTACCGGCGGGGATAGTATGGCCTATCCCAACGTTATTACACAACTTACTAGCAGTTTGCGCGACGAGATAAATGTTGCACGCAGTCATGTCATGAACCTCTCCTCCGCCGTCGGTAGGGTGGACATGGATGCGTCAGGAATGATAGGTTGGGGCTTTTAGTCAAACCTCGGGCATCAGGGTCAAAGGTTTTGGTCCCATTTAGAAATCTTCCACATCAATGTCAAAGACTTACTAGTCCCCTTATCTGTCCTTCAGGCTCACGGCTCTGCTTTACGGGGCAAGTCGGTGGCCTTCAGAATGGGCAATCTGAATGCGGTTCACTGTATTCAGAAACAAGGGTCAATGAGATCTCGGAAGTGGCTAAACGTGTCAGAAAAGATTTTTATACTAGCCAACAGGCTGGACATTCATCTTCACGCATCTTATCTCCCAGGCGTAGCAAACGTCTGGGCAGACGCTCTGTCTCAGAGACAAAGCACAACAGTAGAATGGGCGCTCTTGCGTGTGCGGAGCATTACCATCCACAAGTGGATTTGTTTGCGTCTGAGAAGACTCACAAACTCCCACTGTACCTCACCCGCCGGACGATAACGCCGGCGGGCGGACCCGACGCTCTGATGACGGACGAGAACAGGTTGAGTTCCATTTATCTATTTTCCGCCGCCAGACGCGTCTCTAATGTGCCACGTAGTCAACAAACTACAGGATTAGCGAGGCGTAGTCTCGCTAATCGCGCCCCTGTGGCCGGCGCAGTGTGGTACCAGCATTTGAACACGTGGTGCCCGCACCCAGTGTCACTCCCGGTCGGGTTGTTCCACTTAGAACACAATTGGCAACCTAGAAACCTCGCGGACTTGTTCATTATGGACATTCAGAAGGCCAAGTGGCTAGCACCATATGGTAGCGACGTGACCAAGATATTCACAAATCAATATACCCAGTCTACAAAGCGACAGTTTCAATCGCATTGGCAAGCTTTTACGTCTTGGATTCTTAGAACAAAACAAACTGTGCCCTCGGTGGCGTTGGTTGTTAATTATTTAATTTATCTGTTCATGCAGAAACATTTATCTGAAAGTTATTTATGTGGGCAGGTTTTAAACTCCGCCCACCTCCCCGTCAGCTCAGGCCTACATGGTCTCTGGACAAAGCATCGTCGTTATTCTCGTTCCCGTATTTACCAAAGACTACAGATTTTACAAAAGGGCAGTATTCCTTATGGCTTTGGCTACCGGGAACAGAGTATCTGAGCTGGCGGCGATGAGCAACACACCTAATTGCCTCAGGTTTAATAGGCTTCATGAGTGTATTCACATTGCACCTTCCCCAGGATTCATAGCCAAGAATGAGCACAGTGAACACGTGTTTTCAGAGTTCACGGTGCCGGCGTTAAAAAGGGGAAAGGTGCACCATCTTTTTTGTCCAGTGCAAGCTCTAACCAAATATTTAAGAGTGGCACCTCTAAATCACCAGGGTGCTTTATGGGTCGCAAGTCCGGGTGAACGCTTGATGGAGCGTACACTGGCTTCTCTCTTGGTCGAGGACTTTAAAGAGAAGAATCCCGGCGTTGTGGGTAAGACCCACGATTTACGCAAGGGGACAGCCTCTTTACGTTTCCTTAATAATCTTTCGGTGGAAGTTATTAAGTCCACACAGTTGTGGGCCTCTAATCAGGAGTTTTTGACTCGATACCTTTCAGTAGCTCTGGACAAACCTTCCTTGCCATGTATAGCTTTACGGCAGAGGGTCTAGGTGGCCCTTTTAGTCACGTTTTGTTTAATTTCTAGAAAAAGGGGGGGGGGGGTGCAGTCAGTGTGACATAGGACACCCTAGACCCCTCCGGAGTATGTGTTCGGAACATACGAGCTGTGATACTGGTTGTAGGCATTGTATTATAAAATTTCTCTGTAGTATTCATTGCAGGAAATTGTGCTAAAGGCCAATAGTAGTGTTACAACAATTCTTGTTGTAAGTAGCTTTGGCTGTGAAGTAATAGATTTTTGAGAAATCTCGGTAGTTGCAACTACGACTTTTACTTTTGAAGTAATTACTTCTGCATAAGTACACGAGTTCAGTACTTCTACGAATGTACAAGAATTCATTTATGTTTGGTTATATTTTTAGGAATATATCCACTAGTTAATGGGGTTTATATGTGCACATGTAAACTTATAAGTTTTTAGTTGTTGTTGTTGTTGTTGTTGTTCCCCAAGCTGCCTGGCCGAACAGCCCCAAGGCCCCGAGCAAGGCCAAGGCCATAAACGAGCGCCCCCACAGAACCCTCCCTGCCGACCACAATAAAGCCTGGGTGACCGAAGCCACTCCATGGCGGGGAGCTGAGAGGGTGCGTAAACGCCCGGGAAACCGAAGCCCCACCCAGGGCCCTGTGCCCCTCAGCAATTATGAAGAGAAAGTTGAGGGGCAAAGGAATAATGTGACGCTTTAGCTTCCAATCTTGGTAGATTGGGAGGTCAATCCACGGAAGAGACGCCGTCACTTGAGATTTAGAAAATATATAAGTAAAAGGAACAGTCAGAGTAAGCTATGGGTATGGCAGAGATCGCTCAGGTCTCACTCTGATAGACCAGCCCATCGCCAGATGAGTGTTTGAAGAGGGTGCCTTATGTAATAGGCATGTTCGTCAATGATTACGGGGCCACTACTAAGTTTTTAGTTTTCACCACTTACTTTAAGTGGGGCGCCTTCTAAACTAGCAGATCTGTGCACAGAGTCTCAAGAGTTAACCCTTTTTCAAGCAGGCTTCTTTGAAGCACGCTCCTGCTTGTACCCCTTTTTGAAGATTTAGGCTGTATAAAGTTTATGCACCCGAATATCTCTTTTTTACAAAAGTAAGAATACTATGTGGTTGTTTGATTATCTGCTTTTCTAGAGTTATGATATGATTACGAATGTCCCCCTCCACTCTTAGAAATCAGGCATGTTCGTCAATGATGGAGGGGCCACAAATAAATTATAGGTTTGACTCCTGTAAGGAGATAAAGAAAACCTAATATTTAGTAGTGGCCCCGTAATCATTGACGACTGGGGCCCTCCCGACCATCCCCTTCCCATTCGTTGATGTATTAAGGATTTTGGTTTACTTGATATGTCAGTGAAGGAAGAATGACGCCTGCAGTAGCGTCTGGTCAAAAGATCCACACAAGTACATCCACGATATGATGGAAAGCTTATTGAATAGTTATTCTTGTTTTCTTTTTATTTTTATTTTTTACTAAGTTTTTTCGTAGTGAGAACCCAATTCATAATGACTGAAGCCATGAGTGAGGTCGCGTGCGCTCATGATGAAGGCTCCTCAAATTTTCAATGCTCTGCGCGGTAGATTCAAACTACGGCGGATGAGTGTTTGAAGAGGGTGCCTTATGTAATAGGCATGTTCGTCAATGATTACGGGGCCACTACTAAATATTAGGTTTTCTTTATCTCCTTACAGGAGTCAAACCTATAATTCAGGCCCAATCCCCATTTTTTTGGGGGGAGGGGGGCAACTCAAGACAGTGCCCGAATAGGGACAACGCAACAAAAAACAATGAACACACAAAAACAAACAACAAATTCACACACATCTAGGTCATCCACGAGAAGACCCAGAAACCAGGGTCACCAAGGTCCCTCCAGCACTACCCCGACCACCCGGAGAGGTTAAAATCTCAGCAGGCAGACATGCAGCGAAGCCCTACCACCACAAGCCCACCCACAACACTTCCAGGCGCACCCTTCATATAAACTGTCTCCCCGGGCCAGGCGTCTGATGGACTATTATCTAGTCCAACTTACGCCCGACCCCTTCCCCCAAATGACCACGTGTTCACTCATCTATTCACAAGCATTCTCCATTCATTCCTGTTTATCACCACTTCCCTTGCCTGATCTATAGTCATTCCTCTATCATCCAAATCTTGTCTTGCACAGTCTCTCCATCTCATTGGGGGTCTTCCGGCCATTCTATCTCCTCTTGTATCTGACTCACATATTCTCTTTGTAAGCCTTTCATCTTCCATTCGTTCAACATGACCATACCAGCTCAGCACTTTTCTATCCACTCTGGCCGACAAATGTTCCTGCTGTCCCACTCTCCTCCGTATTTCTTCATTCCTCAATCTGTCTCTACGAGTAACTCCACACATACTCCTCAAGCAGCTCATCTCCATCACATCCAGCTTTCTTCTCTCCTTTTTCTTCAGAGCCAATGTCTCAGCCCCATACATCACTGTTGGCACAATTCCTTGATACATTACACTTTTTACTTTCATTCCGAGATTTCTCACCTTCCACATACTTCCCATTGCTCCGAAAACCTTCCTTCCTTCACACACTCTGTTTTACCTCCATTTCCATACCACCACTCCTGCTTATCGTTCCTCCTAGATATTTAAAAAACTCTACTTGTTTTATTTCCCCATCCAGCCTCACATCTAGATTCACCCTACGATCACCCCTATTACACACTATTACTTTACTTTTTATTGATGTTCACCTTCAGTTTCCTCCTCCCACAAACCACATTAAACTCTATGACTAACCGCTGCAGTTTCTCCTCAGAATCTGCCACCAATGCTGTGTCATCAGCGAACAGCAACTGATTCAACTCCCAATCTCTTAACGACATCCATCAACATACCCATATTCCTCACCAAGCCCTCTATAACCCATCATCTCCAGACATCACCTTTTGCTCCCCAGAACTCGCCCCCATAACATCCTGGAGGGTGGTCAGAACCTTAGGCTCTGACCACCTCCCGATCATTATCACCACCAAAACCAGTCTCACCCCAGCTAGCCACAAACACACATACACCAATTATAAAAGAGCTAACTGGGAAGCATTCACAAATAAGACAGAACAACACTTCACAACTCTAAACAGTACACCCATCACTAACATCAACAATGCTGTACACATACTCAATAAAACTATCCAAAACGCTGACAAGAAACACATTCCAAGAGGTAACAGAAAAAGACACAACCCCAACTTCACACCAGAAATTCAAAACCTCATCAGACAACGCGACATACTGAAACACTCCCCAGCACCCCACACACAAGACATCACACAACAAATTCAAGCACTCAACACCCAAACTAACAACAAAATACAAGAACAACAAAAACTCGCCCCCACAACATCCTGGAGGGTGGTCAGAACCTTAGGCTCTGACCACCTCCCGATCATTATCACCACCAAAACCAGACTCACCCCAACTAGCCACAAACACACCAATTATAAAAGAGCTAACTGGGAAGCATTCACAAATGAGACAGAACAACACTTCACAACTCTAAACAGTACACCCATCATTAACATCAACAATGCTGTACACATACTCAATAAAACTATCCAAAACGCTGACAAGAAACACATTCCAAGAGGTAACAGGAAAAGACACAACCCCAACTTCACACCAGAAATTCAAAACCTCATCAGACAACGCGACATACTGAAACACTCCCCAGCACCCCACACACAAGACATCACACTACAAATTCAAGCACTCAACACCCAAACTAACAACAAAATACAAGAACAAAAACTAAATTGGAATAACTTCCTACAAACACTTGATCACAAAACAAACCCCAAAAAACTCTACAAAACACTAAACAGCATCACACTTTTCCAACAGCAACACAACACAATCACATGCTGCAATCACAACAACTGACCTACTCCTTCATGTAAACAACAAGCAAACACTCCATCAATCACTTTTCACATGTCAGCCACCTAAAACCTCACAAAGACGACCGACGTGTCATCCGACGTAAGAGACAATTCCCCACAGACCCTGACTATACACCCTTCACCAATCACCAGACAAAGCATATCATCAACAATCTCAAGCACTCACCCGCCTGTGACCTAGACAACAAGCAACATACACCTCAGACACCTGGGACCACAAGGCATACAAGCACTCACTAACATATCAAACTACAGCTATTCACACAACACTACCAGACATTGGAAGATGGTAATCATCACATTCCCCAAACCCAACAAAGACCCCACGCTACCCTCCTCGCACCGCCCCATCACACTTCTTTGCTCCCCCTCCAAAGTCATGGAACGCCTAGTATTACAACTAATTACACCGCCGTGGGGCCACCTCCCGAGGCTGCCAACCGCGGATGGCTGCCGACCCTCCACAGCCGAAGACAAAATCAACGACCAGTGGAGGAAAACCGGATGCCGGCCGCGGGGAGCAGTTTCGGGAGCCAAACCGTCACAACCATCCCCTGCCCCCTCCCTGGGGGCACGGGTCCTTGGAGCGGCTTCGGTCGCGCCGGGAATTTCCACACCTCTCACACCACACACACATCACACAGTTTTTCCTACACCGAGAAATGACTCTCCGGCTGTCATTTCTCGAAGACTTCTTCTAGCCGGAGACATTGAGAGCAACCCAGGACCCACGTTCACATACATATGTCCAACTTGCTCAAAACCCATCACTTCGAGTCGCCATACTAAGGGTTCAGTTCTCTGCAATTCATGTGGGAACTGGACCCACTTCACCTGCACAACACTTGCCTCCAAGAAACACTACACAAACACCTGGACCTGTTCCTCATGCCCCTCCCTCTCCCAGTCAAATCCCTCGCCTAAAACCCGTCCACCTCTCCTCCCCAACCCACCTAACCTTCCCATATCATCCACTCCCCCCCTAAAACCCGTCCACCTCTCCTCCCTAACCCACCTAACCTTCCCATACCATCCACATCCTCAACTCAACTCACCACACCCCATCCTATTCCACTTCCATCCCCATCTCCTTCTCTCCAATCCCCTCCCCCTCCTCACCCATCCCAACCCCCAGCCCCTCCCTCACCCCCACCCCCCCCATCACCCCCACCCCACCCCATCCTCGTGCAGCAGCACCCAACATACATCGTGCACATAACATTAACATTCTTCAACTGAACATAGATGGCATCAACACAAAGAAACACGAACTCTCACACTTCATCAAACAACATAACATACACATTGCCATCTTACAAGAAACAAAACTCCGCACAACACAAAAAACACCCACATTTCATAATTTCACCACCATCAGACAAGACCGGGCTGTCGGCGGGGGCGGTGGACTCATCACCCTGGTACACAAAGAAATATCATACATAGTAACCAGTGTACAAACCAAATCACTCCTCCCCCCAAATGATAACACAACAGAAATACAGTCAATTAAAATACGCACTGGCAACAACTCCAACATAACCATCATAAACACATACATCCCTCCCCAACATCCCCTACAGTACCAAATGAATACAGACCACACTTACAACACATCACAAACACCCCACACACCCCACACATCATCCTGGGTGGTGACTTCAACGCCAAGACGTCGGCCTGGTTTGTCGACAACCCCGACACAGACAGAGGGCTGGTACTACAAAACCAAACCGATAACCTCATCATCCTTAACGACATCCATCAACATACCCATATTCCTCACCAAGCCCTCTATAACCCATCATCTCCAGACATCACCTTTTGCTCCCCAGAACTCGCCCCCACAACATCCTGGAGGGTGGTCAGAACCTTAGGCTCTGACCACCTCCCGATCATTATCACCACCAAAACCAGACTCACCCCAGCTAGCCACAAACACACATACACCAATTATAAAAGAGCTAACTGGGAAGCATTCACAAATGAGACAGAACAACACTTCACAACTCTAAACAGTACACCCATCACTAACATCAACAATGCTGTACACATACTCAATAAAACTATCCAAAACGCTGACAAGAAACACATTCCAAGAGGTAACAGAAAAAGACACAACCCCAACTTCACACCAGAAATTCAAAACCTCATCAGACAACGCGACATACTGAAACACTCCCCAGCACCCCACACACAAGACATCACACAACAAATTCAAGCACTCAACACCCAAACTAACAACAAAATACAAGAACAACAAAATCTAAATTGGAATAACTTCCTACAAACACTTGATCACAAAACAAACCCCAAAAAACTATACAAAACACTAAACAGCATCACACTTTCCAACAGCAACACAACACAATCACATGCTGCAATCACAACAACAGACTCTACTCCTTCATGTAAACAACAAGCAAACACTCTCATCAATCACTTTTCACATGTCAGCCACCTAAAACCTCACAAAGACGACCGACGTGTCATCCGACGTAAGAGACAATTCCCCACAGACCCTGACTATACACCCTTCACCAATCACCAGACAAAGCATATCATCAACAATCTCAAGCACTCACCCGCCTGTGGCCTAGACAACATAAGCAACATACACCTCAGACACCTGGGACCACAAGGCATACAAGCACTCACTAACATATCAAACTACAGCTATTCACACAACACAATACCAGACATTTGGAAGCATGGTATCATCATCACTTTCCCCAAACCCAACAAAGACCCCACGCTACCCTCCTCGCACCGCCCCATCACACTCCTTTGCTCCCCCTCCAAAGTCATGGAACGCCTAGTATTACAACTAATTACACCTGACCTACCCCTAGCTCCAACACAACATGGCTTTAGGCCACTGCACTCCACAAACACTCTTCTCACAGACCTTACACAAAGAGCTTTCGACGGCATCAATACAGCTAGACCACCACAGATCACTATTAGCCACACTCGACATTAGTAAAGCCTTCGATGCCATCCCCCGCCACAACCTAACAAACAAAATCTACAACACAAACATGCACAACAACACAAAACGATGGCTGGCCAACTTCCTAGCAGGCAGATGTGCACACGTATCTTTTGCCGGTCAGTCATCTAAAATCAGAAACTTTCCAAACGGAGTCCCACAAGGATCCGTCCTATCGCCCGCACTCTTCAATCTGTACATGCACGATATAACTACACCCAATACGCCCCAAATAAACTTAGCCTCCTATGCAGATGACATAACACTCACATGCACACACCATGACCCAAAAAGAGCAACAGATCTCCTTCAACCCTATCTCAACACACTACATGGCTGGTGCACTACAAACAGACTTAATCTAGCCCCAGCCAAATCCACCGCAACCCTGCTCACAAGTTGGACAGGAGAACACGAATACATCCCTCAACTCACCATAAACAACACACCCCTAACACATACACACACACCCAAAATCCTAGGAGTAACATATGATACTCATATGACATTCAAACAGCACACCACAAACATTAAAAAGAAACTGACACCCAGACTTAACGCCCTCAGGTCACTTGCTCACACAAAATTTGGACACAACAAAGAAACTACCACCACAGTATATAAACAATACATAAGATCAGTGATGGAATACGCAAGCCCAGCCTGGGCTTCTAACCTAGCTGAAACACATCATAAGACCTTACAGACTATTCAAAACAAAGCCCTGAAGATCATTACAGGCTGCACAGCTACTGCACCCACAGATCACCTACATCAAGAAACCAAAATCCTCAAAGTCAAAGACCATCTGGACATGAGAGGCACTCAATTCCTGGCAGCAGCCTCCACGAACCAAGACCACCCACTAAACTACATGGCAACACACCCACAGACACCAAGAAATATCAAAACAACACCCAGCACACGGTATCACACACAATTATTGTCCTCTCTCCCTCCCTGCCCACCCCGAACCAACTTCCAGAAGCACATCCATACTCATATCTCTCACCGATCCATCCACTCACTCACAGACAACACACAGCTGCATGCACGACCTCCCGAAATCCATCCTTCCGAATCCTCCCTTCCTCGCGAGGACAGAGTCCACCTGGCCAGGCTGAGATGCGGACACCATCCAGCTCTCCTGAGCTATCAGAAGAGACTGGATGACTCCGTTGTCGACGCCTGCCCGGGATGTAACACAGCACCCCATACCATTAAACACATCATAGAAGACTGCATTTCACACAACCACTTACGCCAACAACACAATCTACACTCAATGAGAGCTCTGTGGGAAAGCCCGATCGTGGCCATGGCCTTTCTCAGGGACTCGGGGCTGTTCGGCCAGGCAGCTTAGGGAACAACAACAACAACAACTAATTACACCTGACCTACCCTAGCTCCAACACAACATGGCTTTAGGCCACTGCACTCCAACACTCTTCTCACAGACCTTACACAAAGAGCTTTCGACGGCATCAACTCAGCTAGACCACCACACAGATCACTATTAGCCACACTCGACATTAGTAAAGCCTTCGATGCCATCCCCGCCACAACCTAACAAACAAAATCTACAACACAAACATGCACAACAACACAAAAAGGTGGCTGGCCAACTTCCTAGCAGGCAGATGTGCACACGTATCTTTTGCCGGTCAGTCATCTAAAATCAGAAACTTTCCAAACGGAGTCCACAAGGATCCGTCCTATCGCCCGCACTCTTCAATCTGTACATGCACGATATAACTACACCCAATACGCCCCAAATAAACTTAGACTCCTATGCAGATGACATAACACTCACATGCACACACCATGACCCAAAAAGATCAACAGATCTCCTTCAACCCTATCTCAACACACTACATGGTTGGTGCACTACAAACAGACTTAATCTAGCCCCAGCCAAATCCACCGCAACCCTGCTCACAAGTTGGACAGGAGAACACGAATACATCCCTCAACTCACCATAAACAACACACCCCTAACACATACACACACACCCAAAATCCTAGGAGTAACATATGATACTCATATGACATTCAAACAACACACCACAAACATTAAAAATAAACTGACACCCAGACTTAACGCCCTCAGGTCACTTGCTCACACAAATTTGGACACAACAAAGAAACTACCACCACAGTATATAAACAATACATAAGATCAGTGATGGAATACGCAAGCCCAGCCTGGGCTTCTAACCTAGCTGAAACACATCATAAGACCTTACAGACTATTCAAAACAAAGCCCTGAAGATCATTACAGGCTGCACAGCTACTTCACCCACAGATCACCTACATCAAGAAACCAAAATTCTCAAAGTCAAAGACCATCTGGACATGAGAGGCACTCAATTCCTGGCAGCAGCCTCCACGAACCAAGACCACCCACTAAACTACATGGCAACACACCCACAGACACCAAGAAATATCAAAACAACACCCAACACACGGTATCACACACAATTATTGTCCTCTCTCCCTCCCTGCCGACCCCGAACCAACTTCCAGAAGCACATCCATACTCATATCTCTCACCGATCCATCCACTCACTCACAGACAACACGCAGCTGCATGCACGTCCTCCCGAAATCCATCCTTCCGAATCCTCCCTTCCTCGCGAGGACAGAGTCCACCTGGCCAGGCTGAGATGCGGACACCATCCAGCTCTCCTGAGCTATCAGAAGAGACTGGATGACTCCGTTGTCGACGCCTGCCCGGGATGTAACACAGCACCCCATACCATTAAACACATCATAGAAGACTGCATTTCACACAACCACTTACGCCAACAACACAATCTACACTCAATGAGAGCTCTGTGGGAAAGCCCGATCGTGGCCATGGCCTTTCTCAGGGACTCGGGGCTGTTCGGCCAGGCAGCTTAGGGAACAACAACAACAACAACAACAACAAAAACTAAATTGGAATAACTTCCTACAAACACTAGATCACAAAACAAACCCCAAAAAACTCTACAAAACACTAAACAGCATCACACTTTCCAACAGCAACTCAACACAATCACATGCTGCAATCACAACAACAGACTCTACTCCTTCTTGTAAACAACAAGCAAACACTCTCATCAATCACTTCTCACATGTCAGCCACCTAAAACCTCACAAAGACGACCGACGTGTCATCCGACGTAAGAGACAATTCCCCACAGACCCTGACTATACACCCTTCACCAATCACCAGACAAAGCATATCATCAACAATCTCAAGCACTCACCCGCCTGTGGCTTAGACAACATAAGCAACATACACCTCAGACACCTGGGACCACAAGGCATACAAGCACTCACTAACATATCAAACTACAGCTATTCACACAACACAATACCAGACATTTGGAAGCATGGTATCATCATCACATTCCCCAAACCCAACAAGGACCCCACGCTACCCTCCTCGCACCGCCCCATCACACTCCTTTGCTCCCCCTCCAAAGTCATGGAATGCCTAGTATTACAACTAATTACACCTGACCTACCCCTAGCTCCAACACAACATGGCTTTAGGCCACTGCACTCCACAAACACTCTTCTCACAGACCTTACACAAAGAGCTTTCGACGGCATCAACTCAGCTAGACCACCACACAGATCACTATTAGCCACACTCGACATTAGTAAAGCCTTCGATGCCATCCCCCGCCACAACCTAACAAACAAAATCTACAACACAAACATGCACAACAACACAAAAAGGTGGCTGGCCAACTTCCTAGCAGGCAGATGTGCACACGTATCTTTTGCCGGTCAGTCATCTAAAATCAGAAACTTTCCAAACGGAGTCCACAAGGATCCGTCCTATCGCCCGCACTCTTCAATCTGTACATGCACGATATAACTACACCCAATACGCCCCAAATAAACTTAGCCTCCTATGCAGATGACATAACACTCACATGCACACACCATGACCCAAAAAGAGCAACAGATCTCCTTCAACCCTATCTCAACACACTACATGGCTGGTGCACTACAAACAGACTTAATCTAGCCCCAGCCAAATCCACCGCAACCCTGCTCACAAGTTGGACAGGAGAACACGAATACATCCCTCAACTCACCATAAACAACACACCCCTAACACTCTCTCCCTCCCTGCCCACCCCGAACCAACTTCCAGAAGCACATCCATACTCATATCTCTCACCGATCCATCCACTCACTCACAGACAACACGCAGCTGCATGCACGACCTCCCGAAATCCATCCTTCCGAATCCTCCCTTCCTCGTGAGGACAGAGTCCACCTGGCCAGGCTGAGATGCGGACACCATCCAGCTCTCCTGAGCTATCAGAAGAGACTGGATGACTCCATTGTCGACGCCTGCCCGGGATGTAACACAGCACCCCATACCATTAAACACATCATAGAAGACTGCATTTCACACAACCCCTTACGCCAACAACACAATCTACACTCAATGAGAGCTCTGTGGGAAAGCCCGATAGGGGCCATGGCCTTTCTCGGGGACTCGGGGCTGTTCGGCCAGGCAGCTTAGGGAACAACAACAACAACAACAACTCCCAATCTCTACCATTCTTTCCTACTAAACCCAATCCTCTTCTCATAGTTCTCATTTTAACCTCCCTCACCATACCATCCATAAATATAGTAATCAGCCATGGTGACATTACATACATACTGTACATACATAACATTTTAAGACTGAGTGCTCCACACATTCGTGCAGTTTCAGTCTCTTGTCCTAATGGCAGCGTTCCAGGCACCCCTGTTAAGGGCGGATTCACTTGTCAAGTTTTTGGATTTGAGATCGGCACGTATAGTCGATCCCAGGTCTTCCTCAGTCCACCCCTTGGTGCACCTCCCTCCACAATCACAGACCTGCATCTTTTCATCCATTCTCTCCACATGCCCATACCATCCCAGTCTACTTGTACGCATATCCTCGCTAATACTCTTTATACCTAAACGTCTCTTCAGCTCATCATTTGTTATTCTATCCTGCAGCCTGGCCCCACACATCCATCTCAACATTCTCATCTAATTACGTTCCATTCTGTTGACATCTTCTACTTTAACGGCTCAATCTACAATGCATAACCTTGGTTTTGTTAATATTGACTCTTAAACCCTTGCTTGCCATGCCCTCTCTCCATCTTCTGAATTTGGCCTCAGCATCTTGCACATTGTCAGCTATTAGGACTAAATCGTCTGCATAAAACAGTTCCAACGGAAGTCCGGATCTAAATTCTCTAGACAGTGCCTCCAGGACCATAATAAAGAGGAGGGGGCTTAACACTGAACCCTGATGAACTCCAACTCGGACTGTAACTCCTCACTCAGTACACCTTTCACCCTCACAGCAGTTCACGAATCCTCATACATCTTCATTATCACAAGCACCAGCCACTCTTCCACACCAAGTTTCCTCATAGCCCACTGCACAACATCTCTAGGCACCCTGTCAAAGGCCTTGACGTCTACAAACACAAAGTAAAGATCCTTACCTTTTAGTAAGTATCTTTTCTGTATCTGCCCGACTATGAAGATAGCATCGGTTGTACCATGTCCTGGCATAAAACCAAACTGCATATCATCAATGGAGATGATTTGCCTGATCAAACCCTCAAAGACTCTCTCACAGACCTTCATGATTTGGTCAAGCATTTTCAGGCCCCTATAATTTCCTCTATCTAGCACATCCCCTTTTCCTTTGTATATATTTACTATTACACCTTTGTGCCAATCCTCAGGGATTTTTTCATCTTTAATAATGGTGTTTATCATCTGTGACTAAGCTGACACTAGTCTCCCCTGAGGCTTTTATCATCTCAGCGACAATGTCAGAGCACCGTAGAGCTTTACCGGAATTACCGTCCTTCATTTTGTTGATTGCGTCGCTCACTACAGCTGGTGTTATCAAAGGAGGGGTCCAGATATTGGTTTTTCGATACTAAGCTGTTCCTTATTCCATTGAAACTCTACATTTAGCAATCGTTCATAGTGTGCCTTTCATGCTTCTCTGATTAGCAATCGTTCATAGTGTGCCTTTCATGCTTCTCTGATTTCATCTGCATGGGCGCATGGGTGGACTGCGTCTACTTAGACCTTTCCAAAGCGTTCGATAAGGTACCACATAAGAGATTGTTATCTAAGCTTGAGACGATAGGGTGTGTCAGGGGGAGTTTGCTGAAATGGATGGGGAGCTATTTAACAGATAGAGATATGAGGACCAACATTAGAGGAACTTACTCATCGTGGCGGAAAGTTGAGTGTGGTGTGCCACAGGGATCTGTGTTGGCACCTCTCATGTACGTTAATGACCTGCCGATAGGCATAAACTCCTACATGTCAATGTTTGCAGATGACGTAAAAATTATGAGACAAATAACAAATAGAAGTTGTTGTTGTTGTTGTTGTTGTTGTTGTTCCCCAAGCTGCCTGGCCGAACAGCCCCAAGGCCCCAAGCAAGGCCAAGGCCATAACCGAGCGCCCCCACAGAACCCTCCCTGCCGACCACAATAAAGCCTGGGTGACCGAAGCCACTCCATGGCGGGGAGCTGAGGAGGGTGCGGAAACGCCCGGGAAACCAAAGACCCACCCAGGGCCCTGTGCCCCTCAGCAATTATGAAGAGAAAGTTGAGGGGCAAAGGAAAAATGTGACGCTTTGGCTTCCAATCTTAGTAGATTGAGTAGGTCAATCCACGGAAGAGACGCCGTCACTTGAGATCTAGAAAATATATAAGTAAAAGGAACAGTCAGAGTAAGCTATGGGTATGACAGAGATCGATCAGTTCTCACTCTGATAGACCAGCCCATCACCACATGACTAGAACCCAATCCTCTCAGCATCAGCTAGGAAAGGCCCTAGAAAGCCACCTTTGGCGGGGGGATACCTCCCCTATTTCAACCCCTTTCGGGGTTGGGCACCCGCCCACAAATAGAAGTAGTTGTGAGGAGCTGCAAGGGGATTTAATATTATATACGAATGGAGCACCAAGTGGAAAATTAAATTTAATATAAGTAAATATCATGTGTTAAATATGGGAAGAAGTGTGAATAGACCAAATTGGGAGTACAGGATAGAAGATAATATAATTAGCAAGGCCAAAAAAGAAAAGGGCTTAGGGTTGATTATACAAGATAACTTGTCGCTAAAGAAACATATCAACAAGCTCTTTAGCCGAATGTATGCAATGGCCAGGAATATGAAAGTTGCTCTGAACTACTTGGATGAGAATATGTTAGCAAAAATTATAAAAAGTATGATTAGACCAAGACTGGAGTATGCAGCAGTGGTGTGGTCCCTGCATCTTAAAAAGCATATTCACAAGTTAGAAAGAATCCAGAGAGCAGTTACTAGATTGGTTCCAAGTCTCAGAGAACTGCCATATGAAGGGAGGCTAGAAAAATTAAATCTACGGAGTCTAAAGGAGAGGAGAGGGGAGACATTATAATGATGTACAAATGCACCCTAGGGCTGGAGAGGCTGGATAAGGAGGATATAATAATTATGGATACAGGAATAACAAGAGGCCACAGCTACAAAGTAAAAATAGGTGATGGGCTGGTCTATCAGAATGAGTGTTGAGCGTTCTCTGCCATACCCATAGCTTACTCTGACTGTTCCTTTTACTTATATATTTTCTAGATCTCAAGTGACGGCGTCTTTTCCGTGGATTGACCTCCCTACTGCCAACCCTGGCAGATTGGGAGCCAAAGCGTCACATTTTTCCTTTGCCCCTCAACTTTCCCTTTATAATTGCTGAGGGGCACAGGGCCTTGGGTGGGGCTTTTGTTTCCCGGGCGTTTCCGCACCCTCCTCAGCTCCCCGCCTTGAGTGGCTTCGGTCACCTGGGCATTATTAGTGGTAAGCTGGGAGGGTTCTGTGGGGGCGCTCGGTTATGGCCTTGGCCTTGCTCGGGACCTTGGGGCTGCTCGGCCAGGCAGCTTAGGGAACAACAACAACAACAACAACAACAACAACAAAGTAAAAAAACCTACCTGCAAGAATGATATCAGGAAGTTTAGCTTCCCCTATAGATGTATTGACAAATGGAATAGGCTCAGGAGGGGGTGGTAGGGGCAAGGAACATCCATATTTTCAAGAAAAAATTGGATGAAAGTAGACCGAGAGACAGAACAACACGAGCTTAGCTAAACTCCTGTAAACTACAATTAGGTAAATACAATCTTTCCATTATTGTTTCTAACACACTGTTCACCTATAATATGCCTACTGTCATTTTTAACTCGCCTAGCTAGGTTGAAGATCCCATTAGGATTGTCAGTGTTACACACTTGTTAACCCGGGAGCTGCGGGGAGACTCTTAAGAGTTCCCCCGGCGCACTGCGGGAAGACTCTTAAGAGTCAGAGAAAATAAAAATCAACTTTTGACATCGAAAAAAAAATATTTTTTAATATTTTTTTTTTTTATTTTTTTTTTTTTTGGCCCCTGGCCATGCAAAATCTCAGTCCTCTACCTCCCCTCCTTCCCACTTTCCTCCTCCTTCAGTTATCACCTATTTCCCTGTTATTCCCTTATTCTGAGGTATATTTTCGTGCTAACATTAGAAATCCGAGGGTGTGGTCATCACTGATAGCAAGCGAGTGCAAGAGAGAGAGAGAGTATCGATCGACTGTGTCTCAGTGGCCTTGGGGGAAATTGGCGGGAAAGCAGATTGCCTCACCCATACATTATACAACTCGCGGGCTATATCTCCGATTTTGACCATCCAAACGCCGTTTTCACTCGTTTTATTGTTGTTTCAGGTTAATACCTTTATAATCAACCCATAATAGGCGCATATGGATAAATATTAATGCTATTAATGGCACAATGAATATTTTAGTGACGGAAACACCTCAAATACGTCAGCACAGGGGGACGTTTCCAATTACCCCCATGCGCACTTCAGAGGTTAAGGACCAGGTCCTTAATGCCTTTTTTAGCATTGTAAATAACTCTTCTGGCAGTTCGTTTAGCTGCCTGGTATTCCTCCTTACTGCCTCCCTTCTTCCATGCTTTGAAGCATCTCCTTTTCTCTTTCACAGCATGTTCTACCTCATCGTTCCACCACCAGGAGGTCTTATTCCTGGGGCGACCCTTCGTTTTCCCACAGACTTTGTCAGTGGCAGCGAGAAGGCTATGCTTAAGGAAATTCCATTGACTGTTTACATCACTAGGCCTAGCTTCCTTATTTCTATTAATTTCCTCCAGTTCACTATGAAACCTATCCCTAACTTCTTTGTTCTTCAGCAGCCACAATCTCCTTTTGGGCATGTATAACTTCTTGCGCTCAGTATCTCTGTACTGTATAAGCTTATGTCGCACACAAGTACCTTATGCTGAGGGATACATTCTTCGCTCGGGATGACCTTTATATCCCGAACCAGTTTCCAGTCTTTCCTGTTAACCAAGACGTAATCTATCTGGCTACTGGAGACACCATGGTTATATGTGACCAGATGGCTCTGTCTTTTCTTGAACTTCGTGTTACACACAACCATGTTGAATGCAACGCAGGACTCCAGTATATATTCGCCTTCCAGATTCCTCCTTCCGTAACTATTTCCTCCATGTACTCCGTCGTATCCATCTGCAGATGCTCCCACGTGACCATTCAGGTCCCCTCCCAGGATTGTTATTTCATTTTCCGAGAGGCCTGAAATGACACTGACGGTGTCATTCCAGAAGTCCTCTTTTATCTCTTTCTGTAGGCCAGCCTGTGCAGATATCACATTCAGAATTCTTTCACCAACTTTCAACTTCAAAACAATCAGCCTTTCATTAACTCGTAATCTGAAGCACACTTTCCGCCCACCCTTCAGCCACCAGAACACCCACTCCTCCTTTCGCTTTATCAGTCTCAACCCCCTTCCAGTAGATCCTATATTTTTTCTTTCTTCCAACAATCCACTGTACCCATACCCTTTCCAGAGTGTTTATTGGGCACAGCAGACGTCCACTCGCCTCCTCTCACACATCTCGGCCACTTCATATGCACGCAGATTCAAACTACCAACATTCACACTAGCAAGTCTGAGATTGTGGGGGGCATTTGTCCATATCCTGTGCGGTTTTGGATCATCGGACTTACGTTCTTTCTTTTTAGGTTTAGTTATAATTGGTGATTAGGCTGGCAAATGCCCCCCCCCATTCACTCAATTCACCATTTCCTACTCTAACACACACTGCTCCCTTCATAAAAACTCTCAACTGTTTTTAACAAATTTCCTCCAATTTCATAAATCCTCAACACCTTCCACATTGCTTCAAAATCTACTCGATCATACGCTTTTTCCAAATCCATAAAAGCCCAAATATCTCTAAATACTTCTCGCATAACTGTCTTACTGCAAAAATCTGATCCACACACCCTCTTCCCCTCCTTAAACCGCACTGTTCTCCTATTGCAACTTCCATACACTTTATTATCCTCTTTATCAACACCCTGCCATACAGCTTTCAAACCACTGATAATTATAAACTAATACTTCTATAACTTGAATACTCCTGCCAATCTCCCTTCCCCTTGTACACATACAACAAAGCACACATTGAAGAGTCTCACCAACCAATCTAATTTCACATCTCCACCCTTTTTTATACACTCCACAGCAATACCATCCAAACCTTCTGTTTTTCCTGCTCTCATTTGTTTCACTGCTTCTTTCACCTCATTTTCCTCAATCCTTTCATTCATTCCCTGCCACTTGGGTTTAGCAAAGATTAAAAATACTCATCATATCTTTTCCTCACTTCAACTCCTTCCACTAGTAATTCTCCCTTTGCATCTTTCACGGACTCTTCCCTCTTTTGTCTTCCTTTCCTTACTCTATTTACCTCCTTCCAGAATATCTTACGTTCTTCAATATTCTCACTCAACCTTTGACCCCACCTTTCGTTTGCATCTTTTTTTGCTTCTCTAATTTTCCGTTTTGCCTCTCTCCTTTTCTCCTTGTACCTCTCCCATACCTCAACACTACCATCCTGTAAAACCCTCTCAAAACACTGTCTTTTCTCCTCAACTGCCTTTCTCACTATGTCATATGAAGAGGAAAGAAAAACTACACAAAATTAGTCAAGCCGACAACGAAAGGTCAATGGGAGAGGGTGAGAATCCTGCCCCATCAAGCCTCCGTTGCCGGCCCTGAAGCCCTCCTACCGCGACAAGGATAGTACCAGCGGGGTCCATATGCCCAAACCATTAAATATATATATTATATGCTTTTTCTTCTGCCAAAATGCCTGATCTTAATAATTAAAACAAAAACAAAATTATGCTGTCATACATCATATGATCTGTCCCCAGCATGATACCAAATGTTGTCCACAAGAGTGCCGATGTTGTTCAAAGCCTGGGGAATATTGGAGGGTGCTGCATGTAGAGCAAGAGCTGTGTGCCAAGACGTGATGTGTTCTATGTTCATTCGTACTCGATCCTCTATCGCCTCACCAATGAAGGCTGTCGTCCCCTTTTTTCTGATAAAAATAAAAATATACAGTACATTGAATTTGAGATATATAATATAGTATTCTATATGACATACAGGTATCATGGAAGCAAGTTACAGCACATCATCTGTCAAGGTTAACAAAAGCTGTATGCTGAAGAAAGGGTTGCAGGAATGTCATGGCTTCGTTAAAATCACACTGATCTTAAAACTGAAGGTTCTACCCGTACTACAAACATGTGTCAGGCACAAAGCCAGACCATGAGTGTCAGTTTGACACTCACACATTTTCGTTTTAAAGAGCACATCCAATTTTCCAGTGTGTTAATTAATTTCTGACCATAATGGCAACTCTCATCATCCCTATTTTGAAAGGCACTTCCAAGCTTGTGCAAAGGTCAGTGTTGGTTAGCTGATGGTTTTGATTCATACTGTGCAATTAACTGCAGAAGCTGTTAAACCAGTGATCACTCCTTTCTTGGTCTGCCCTCAAGTGTCAAAGCAACATACAGTATGTACTGTACTATACTGTCATGTTTTATCTTGACCTGATACTACATCAATCTTAGAACTTCCCACAATTCATTATAGCCTACAAACATACTACAGTATATTATACATTACATACCGGTATACAATAAATACACCTAAAACTGAGAGACAATGAATACAATTTTCCCAAGATGGGACTTCACTACATTCCGCTTAGGCTACACCAGAATCCTATTTACTGCTAGGTGAACAGAGGCATCAGGTGTGAGGAGACTGCCCATTCTTTTTGTACTGCCTGAGAATCAAACTTAAGTTCTAGCAGTTGTGAACCAATTATGATAACCAATGCATTACATCGGCCACCCCCAGAAAAAAAAAAATATATAGGAAAAGTGGGGATTGGGCCTGAGTATATAGATAGATAGATAGAATGCATCACAGATCACCCAATAGCTCACACAACTTGTCTTATTATTCTATAACAAACCTTGAGTATCTCACCCAAACAGATCAGGATACTTATGTCATTGTGGGAGGCTCAGTATCAGCAGTATACAGTACAGTAAACCCTCGCTACGTCGGACTAATTGGGGGATACCCAGTCCGTAGTCTCCAATTTTCAGAGATGTCCGAACTCCAGCTTGTGTCCGATCTGAAAGAGGAAAAAAAACGACCTCACGAGCGGATTTCCGAGTCAACCATGAAAACAGAGACTACGGACAAATTACCACCTCAAGAGGCAAGTCCGCGTCAACATAGAAAACGGAGACTACCCTATTCGTACCCTAGATTTCAATATATTTTTAATATTTTAATATAATAGCACATACAGTACAGTAGTTTATATGGAACCATATGTATTGTACAGTACATTATAGTGCTGCACTGTAATGTACTGTACACGGACTCACCCCTTCATTGAAAACAGTCCATTCACTGTCCTTCTCCACCTCACTGTCCTTACCTAACTCTAACTTCATCTATTGTATCTTTTGATACCTTTTGATGTGTTCGCCACTCTTCTAGCGGCACCAAGGAGCGTGACGCCCCTCGTTATGGGTGGTGATTTGGTGCAGTAGACTGTTTGAAGCGACAGCTCGCTCCCTTGCGAGGATGGGCTCGTCTGGCACTTTTTGCAGTTCGACATCGAGGGCTCTCTTGAAGTGGTTTAACGAGATGTCCCTCATGTCTCTTACTCGCCGTGGGAGTTTGTTGAAGAGACGTGGGCCTCTGTGTGATAACCAGCCCTCTCGCAGAGAGCCCATAGCACCCCTGTTATTCATCCGGGGGATTTCGCATTCCCAGCCTCTCCTATCACTGAATTTCATGACTATCGGAGTATGTAGGTTTGGTAATAATAATAATAATAACAGTTCTTAAAGCTAGCGCATGCTAAGCTAGCTAAGGATAGCTCAATAAGGCCGATTAGGCGTATTTCCATTGGGGTCCTGTACTACTACCCCATCCCTTTGCTCATGAGGGATGGTAACGACTCAGTGCTTGTGAAAAATCTTTAATGCGCCGAGCGTGGGCGCGAACCCGGGCCTTCTGGGTGGAAGTCCGAGACGCTAGTCACTACACCAAGCGAGCCACTAAACCCTCTGCGATTTTCCACGTGTATATTATTAGGTAACGTTCTCTTCTACGTTCCAGTGAGTACAGATTCAGTGCTCTTAAACGCTCCCAATAGTGTAGCTGTTTTATCGAACTTATATGCGAAGTGAAATTTCTTTGTACACTCTCTACGTCATTTATTTCACCTGCTTTGTATGGGGATGTTAATACGCTACAGTATTCAAGCCGCGGTAGCACTAGAGATTTGAAGAGCGTTATCATAGGTAATTCACCGCGCGTTTTAAAAGTACGCAGAATCCAACCCGTTAGACGTTTCGCAGCCGCAACTTTGACCTGGTTATGTACTTTGAAACCCATATTTTCAGACATTAATACCCCAAGGTCTTTCACACTGTCTTTCCGTTCTATTATGTGGTTAGATTCTGTTAAGTAATTTGTAATTTCTTTAACACCATTATTATCTCCGTACCGTATTAATTGGAATTTTTCTTCATTGAATTGCATGTTGTTTTCCCTGGTCCACTGGAACACTACATTCATGTCTTCCTGCAGTCGGCCCGTGTCCTCTTGTGTATTTACTATCTTTCTTAATTTTGTGTCATCAGCAAAAGACGACACCGTACTGTGTCTGGTGTTGGTATCTATGTCGCAAATTAGTAAGAGGAACAGAAGGGGCGCTAGCACTGTTCCTTGGGGCACTGAGCTTTTGACATCCGAAGGCTCAGATGTGACTTGGTTTACTGCTACCGGGTACTGATTGTTTTCGGTTTACGAGGAAATTGTATATCCACCGTCCGATTTCCCAGTTATACCTTTTGCTTTCAGTTTGTGGGCTATTATACCATGGTCACATTTATCAGATGCCTTAGCAAAATCGTTGTAAATGACATCCACGTTTTTGTTTTCTTCTAGCGCTTTAAGAATTTTGTCATAGTGTTCCAAAAGTTGTGAGAGACATGATCTTCCCGCTCTGAACCCATGTTGACCGGTGTTGTGTAGTTCATTTGCCTCCATGAATGTTGAAATTTTGCTTCGCAGGACTCGCTCGAAAACTTTAATGATGTGAGAGGTTAGAGCTACCGGGCGGTAGTTTTTTGGTAGTGCTTTACTCCCTCCTTTATGCAGTGGGGCAATTATTGCGTTTTTCAAGCTATCTGGTATGTCACCAGTGTCTAGACTCCTTCTCCACATTATAGCCAGGGGTTTTGAGAGGTTTTCCTTACATTTCTTCATTAGGATCGAATTCCATGAGTCCGGGCCTGGTGCCGAGTGGGATGGCATGTTGGAAATGGCCTCTTCTATGTCTTTTGGACCGAAATCAATATCCAGCATCTGGGGGGTTTCTGTAGGGGAGGTTTCCATGAAAAATATATTTTGGTCTCTGATGACTTTTGTTTCATCAGGCTCACTGAATGCCATTTCATACTGCCTGCTTAAGAGTTCGCTCATTTCCTTTTTGTCCCCTGTGAAAGAGCCGTCCCCTAGGCTCAGTGGGCCGATGTTTGATGTTGTTCTAGCCTTTTGTTTGGCGTATGAAAAGAAGTATTTGGAATTTTCCTTTATACCTGTAATAGCTTTCCTCTCCTCTTCCATATGTTGTAGTTCATATGATATTCTTAGCCTTTGTTCAATTTCCACAATTTCTCTATCTATTTCGGCCTTTTGCCTATCCTGTAGATTTTGATGTGTGCGTCTTTGTGCGAGTAATTTTCTTCTTCTGTACAGCCTCCTCCTTTCCCGATCTTGTTTGCTTCTTCGTCTTGTTTGTCTTGCAGGTATATGGTGGCTACAGATTTGGGTCATGGTTTCTGTTATTAGGACTAGACATTCTGCTGGTGTCAGGTTATTCATTAAATCTTCCCAGTCTATTTCCTCCATTTCTTGATTTACCTCTTCCCACCTAATGTTTTTGTTATTGAAGTTAAATTTGCTGAAGGGGCCGGTTTTTGTTCTCGATTCTGAGGTTGTCTGTACACTTGCTAAGGTTGTTTTGATCTCAATTAATTTATGATCTGAGTATGTTGTGTCCGATATGTTAATGCTGTGTACTAGAGAGTCATTGTTAGTGAAGACCAGGTCTAAGATATTTTTTTCCTGTGTGGGTTCAGCAATATGCTGGGTAAGACTAAAAAAATCGCAAAGTTCAAAAAGCTTTCTCGTATTTGTATTTGTTTCTCCGGTGTTATTTGCCACTACCTGGTTTTCTAGTTGTCTCCATTTAATGTTTGGTAGGTTAAAGTCTCCTAGCCATATAATATTTGGTGTTGGGTTCCCCAGGGTTTCCACTTCTGATTTTATTTTGTTGAGCTGGGTTTTGAATTCTTCTAGGGATGAGTCTGGAGGCCTGTATGTAACAATAACTGCTAAATTTAGGGATTCTATTTTAACTCCAAGTATTTCCACCACTTCATTACTGTTATTTAGGAATTCAGTACATATCAGTGAGTCATGAATGTACAAGGCTACACCTCCATGTGATCTATGCGTTCTGTCCGCCCTATGTAGGTTGTAACCAGGAATCCATACCTCACTATCTTCCTGATCTTTAATGGGAGTTTCTGTGAGAGCCGCAAATATAGCGTTTCCTTCTTCTAGCAGGCCCCTAATAAATGGTACTTTGTTCGTGGTTCTATTTTTTAGGCCTTGGATATTTGCAAACAAGATTGGGGAGGGATTGTTTGGAGTACTATGTGCACCTAATAGTCTTCGGGATGTATTTGCCACTCTTGGGAGGCCAGGAGGTGCTCGAGGTGTTCTATGTGCTCTTCCATCTCCCTCAGTCTCTTCATCTTCATCTGCCATTTCCCTCCTTGTCTTTTTCCTCTGTCTCGTTCTCGCATAGCTAGAGAGTTTTTTTGGCTACCATTCGTGTTAGGTCTAGCATATCTCCAAGTCCCTTTAATATGAAAAGCTGGGCATTTCATATTGTAGCAGGTCCTTTTCTCAAGTGATGTCTTGCAAAGGGATGGGTGGTGGTATTTGCAGATTTCACCAAATCTACAGTACATTTTCCATGACTGGTTATGTTGTTGCAAATTTTGGGATGAGCAAATCTACATCTATCTATCTATCTATATGCTCAGGCCCAATCCCCATTTTGGGGGTAGCCGACTCAAGACAGAGCAAGAACAGGGAAAACACAAAAACAACGAATAAACACAGATAAAAAGCACAAACTCACACACATCCAGGTCACCCAGGAGAAGACCCAGAGACCAGGGTCACCAAGGTCGCTTCAGCACTCCCCCGGCCCCCGACCACCGGGAGAGGTTCCGATCTCGGCAGGCAGACACGCAGCGGAGCCAAAGCCACAAGCCCTCCCACCACACTTCCAGGCGCACCCTTCATATTAATCGTCTCCCCAGGCCAGGCGCCTGATGGACTATTATCTAGTCCAACTTGCGCCCGACCCCTTACTCCAAATGACCACGTGTTCACTCAACTATTCACAAGCATTCTCCATTCACTCCTGTCCACCCCCACTTCCCCTGCCTGATCTATAGTCACTCCTCTTTCATCCAAAGTTTTTCTTACACAGTCTCTCCATCTCAATGGGGGTCTTCCTGCCCTTCTATCTCCCCTTGTACCTGACTCACATATTCTCTTTGTAAGCCTTTCATCTCCCATTCGTTCAACATGACCATACCAGCTCAGCACCCTTCTGTCCACTCTGGCTGACAAATGTTCCTGCTGCCCCACTCTCCTACGTATCTCTTCATTCCTCAATCTGTCTCTACGAGTAACTCCACACATACTCCTCAAGCAGCTCATCTCCATCACATCCAGCCCTCTTTTCTCCTTTTTCTTCAGAGCCCGTGTCTCAGCCCCATACATCACCGTTGGCACAACAATTCCTTGATACAGTGCACTTTTTACTTTCACTCCGAGATTTCTCGTCTTCCACATACTTCCCATTGCTCCGAAAACCTTCCTTCCTTCACACACTCTCTGTTTTACCTCCATTTCCATACCTCCACTCCTACTTATCGTTCCTCCTAGATATTTAAAACACTCTACTTGTTCCAATATTTCCCCATCCAGCCTCACATCTAGATTCACCCTATGCTCTCCCCTATTACACACCATTACTTTACTTTTATTGACGTTCACCTTCAGTTTCCTCCTTCCACAAACCACACCACTCTTTGACTACCCGCTGCAGTTTCTCATCAGAATCCGCCACTAATGCTGTGTCATCAGCGAACAGTAACTGATTCAACTCCCAATCTCTAACATTCTTTCCTACTAAACCAAATCCTCTTCCCATAGTTCTCCTTTTCACCTCCCTCACCACATGTATCTACATGACTTCCCATTATATTCGCCCTTTTGACCAAAGTAGCACCTTCTTTCCAGATAATATCTGCACACTGGTGTAGACAACCCCAGTAGGTGTGGCTGGGGCTGAGAGGGGTTATGTGATGAGCTAAGTGTGGTTGTGGGTGATAGTGGGCTTGGTGTATGGGTGGGTGAGGCCTGCAGGGGGGTGGAGTTACGGGTCTGTTGTAGGTGGGCAGGTGGCAGTGGTGAGGGGGGAGGCGATGTGGAAGGGGAGCCTGATATGGAGGCTTGTTGCATCCTACGTTCATCCTGCAAATGTATTTGATCAACAGCAGTAGGGTGGTCAATGGCCATAGATGGGTTTAATGTGGGGGTTTTCTGGGTCTGGGGAGGTGTGGGGAGCTGTGTGGCAGGGTGTGTGGGTTGTGATACTGGTATGGGCCGTGAGGCCCCAATAGTTCCCCATTTTCTGTGAAAAGTAGCTATGCCTTGGCTATATATCGGTCTATCTTGTACTTCTGTATTTTCTACAGTCTGTATGACTGTCCTTCTCCACCTCACTCCCCTTCTCCATCTCACTGTCCTTCTCCACCGAGTCCACCTCACTCCCCTTCTCCACCTCACTCCTCTTCTCCATCTCACTCCCCTTCTCCACCTAACTGTCCTTCTCCACCTCACTCTCCTTGACCACCTCACTCCCCTTCTCCATCTCAAGTGATATCGAGGTCACCTTACGCTAAAGCTTCTCTTTGGGAGGCATAACGGGAAAATGCACGGAGTAGATGTGTAACACAACAGCTTCTAGTGCATACTGACGCGTGTCGGTCCAAGCGGGTGACTCGGGTCCCGGAATCAAAATGACGTCTCCCCGTTTTGACGGACATTGACCCTTATTTTCCGGGGACGAGAGCAAGTCATCCAACACTGCTCGAGACTGTCGGACATACCTCGGGAACATACGAGATAGACGAAGTACATTGGACGGTTATGACGGACATTTGCCCTTATTTTTCCGAAAACTGAGAGTATCTTCCGACACTGTTAAGAGTCTGTCGGAACAATATCGGAAAGGTCCGGCAACTGGGAGGACTTGTCCGACCGGCCGATGCCGATCCGGCAAGTACGGGTTTCCGACATTAAAAAGGTCCGACGTAGCGAGGGTTTCCTGTACAGTATTCAACAAATATAATATTCATATCTAAGTTTACTTTACTTAAATTGAGCTTTTTAACACACAAGGAATAAACCTGATTTCAATGGATCATTTAATAAATCAAAGCTTCTGTCCTACCTCTATACATTCTACTTATAAATTAAATTACTTATACATGTCCAAAAGCATAAATTGATTTTTTTTAATAAAAGCTGTATTGTGCATCTTTACTAACAAATCTGGGTTTTGTGCCATCTCCTTGACTCTATCGGTGAGTAGAAGGTTGAGCGTGTGGTTACACTGTTGGTAGAAGTGGTTGACCAGCTCCACACCACCGCCGGGGAACATACCATGAGCCATGCCGGAGTAACCCAACATCTCCGCTCCTGATCAATTAACAAAATATGTAAGGTAATAAATTATCTCCATACCTGGTATCACACAACCTGTTTTCCCTCACCTTTTGTCATTAACACAGGTCTGATAACTAATGTCTGTACAGTTTAACCCTACTGGCCCGGGCAGCATGTTAAAATGACACCGCGGCAGATGGGCAGGAACCCGGGTGTCCTGTTAAAATCTGTAAGCTTGAAAGCCTATTCAGCTTGGTCTGAACGCCGTGCATCCGACGTATGTAAACAAAGCCGATCGTTGCGTCACCGCACCTCCGAAAACAATAAGGAGACGTCGGATCAATGTTATTGTTGTGACGTCAGACGAAATTAGTGTCTGAAAAGCTCCGATATTGTCAACATCGCGGAAAAATTTGCTCCACTGAAATCGTCATCACAACTGAACCAGTTGATTTACAGAGCTCTACTCAATGCCAGTCTACAGATTGAAAACCGCACTACATTTATAGATGTGTGGGAAATTTCTAGCAGTTAAAATAAAAAAAAATACGGTAGCCTAGGCCTAGACGTTTTTCGGCCAGATCGCCCGGGTACCCCGCACTGTCATTAGGAGGGCTAGCCCGGGCCCGGAGGGTTAAAAAATAAAATAAAAAATAAATTAATAAATTTTCAGTCTAGTATCTAGATGTGTGTGAATTTGTGTTTTGTTGTTTGTGTGTTCATTGTTTTTCTGTTGTGTTGTGTTGTCCCTGTTCGGGCTCTGTCTCGAGTCGCCCACCCCCAGATTTTTTGTTTTTTTAAATAAAAATGGGAAATGGACCTGAGTAAATAGATAGATAGATAGTATTAATTACTTGTGCAAAAGATTCCAGAAATGTCGGGAAAATGCTGACCGATGAAAATTGACGACAAAAGCTCCTTTGAAATACTCTCTTAACCCTTTATCTGAGGGGGATTTCCCGCTATAATAGGGTTCATTCAGTCACTCCTGATTGCTTAAAAAAGTGCCTGAATGAAACGAACAGTTTTCAACAAAAAACTAGAAGGAAACAGCTTTCAAATGATACCAGAACAAGCTCTGTAGCTCATGGGGTACTGGTGCAGCGTTACTGCAGATATCAGCAATATTCTCTAAAAATAAGTAATTTTCCACTACATTTGTCTTTGGCAACACTGAATAAGTGTAGCGAGACATGGTGGGCAGCGCTAGTGTCGCGGTGAACCACCCGCTGAACGGATGAGGGCCTGCCGTGCTCCTGATCACTCACGCTCGTTTCCACAGGCTTTAACCCTCCTGGCCCGGGCAGCATGTTAAAATGACACCGCGGCAGATGGGCAGGAACCTGGGTGTCCTGTTAAAATCTGTAAGCTTGAAAGCCTATTCAGCTTGGTTTGAACGCCGTGCGTCCGACGCATGTAAACAAAGCCGATCGTTGCGTCACCGCACCTCCGAAAACAATAAGGAGACGTCGGATCAATGTTATTGTTGTGACGTCAGACGAAATTAGTGTCTGAAAAGCTCCGATATTGTCAACATCACGGAAAAATTCGCTCCACTGAAATCATCATCACAACTGAACCAGTTGACTTACAGAGCTCTACTCAATGCCAGTCTACAGATTGGAAACCGCACTACATTTATAGATGTGTGGGAAATTTCTAGCAGTTAAAATAACAAAGATACGGTAGCCTAGGCCTAGACGTTTTTCGGCCAGATTGCCTGGGTACCCCGCACTGTCCTTAGGAGGGCTAGCCCGGGTCAGAAGGGTTAATGGGCTAATAATTCCAGGATCGTTCCATAATGGGTCTCGCAAGGAAAGGGTTAAATCTATGTACTGTAATCATCATAATTTTGTATTATTATATTTTGTCTATGTATATGAAGGAGACATAAATCAAAGGTGCCTGTAACAAGTGTCTCCCCCAAAGTTGAAAAAGTGATAGTCGCTATTTTAGCTATCTATTTATTTATTGTTGGTGTACCTGTATTGGAAAGAAGTGTGGTGTGCTTCTTTAGTGTAGCTTCTCACTACTGATACTTACGATATTTTTCATGTGGTAGGAAATAAACAATGTGCTATAAAAACCTATTGAAATATGAATAATAGTACTGTATCTTATGATCTTGACACTATAAAGGATAAAATCAGACATATATAGTACAGTATACAGTAAGCACAACATAGTAAAGCTTTGAAAATTAAGTCAATTAGAGCATTTTTTTGTTTTAAATTACCAGAATAGGACCGTAAAGTGGGGTAACTTCGGACTTGGGTCATAACTTCGGACATCGGCGATAATAAGTAATTAGACATTGTCATTATATAATGGATTTTTTTTTTTTTTTTTTTTGTGGGGTCCGTTTAGGGAAATGGCAAAGGAAGAGCATGTAAAAGTCCTAGGGAACTGACATGAGAATATGTACACGAAAAAAATATTATATATGTGACGAAAATATGTACATTTTTCGCTACCCTGCCAAACTTCTATCACCCTGAAGAAATTTGTTTGTATGAAAGATGTTGTGACTGATATAATTTTGTAGTAACATTACCAGAGACAACATCCACCAAAGGAAATTTGTTACACTTGTATAACGCTCTAGCTAGAACAGTATCATTTAACCGATTGTGTTTTAAAAAAAAACACACGGTAACTTTGGACATGGAACAAAACAATCGTTTGTTATTATTTGCCCTATGAAAATCATTCATAATACTTGTACATCATTAACATGGTGGTAAAAGATCAAATCATCATTCTCCGAGTCCAAAAACCCATAAAAATATGATACTATGCTAACCTATTTATGTATTTCGGATAATTCTGGATATATAATATATATAAATTAAGAGAGGCATATATCTTGTCCAAAAAAAAAATTATCTGCCGAAAGAAACACCAACAAATACGTTATACCTATAAAAATGCTCAAATTCATAAAAGTGTATATGCATTGATATATTATACATACCTATATATTTTCACTAGGCCTAGTTAATTTTCAAGTTATTGATTTGACAGTATTGGTTATTTTTCCTGCTCAATATTTTCTAGGAGTGAGCTCGATTCCTAACGAGAACAGATCCAAACAGAATATATGTTAAACATCGTATATATCCCCCTCCTATACTGATTATACAGGC
Source organism: Paralithodes platypus (assembly GCA_032716605.1). NCBI lineage: Eukaryota > Metazoa > Arthropoda > Malacostraca > Decapoda > Lithodidae > Paralithodes > Paralithodes platypus. Next base: position 46,044,378 of record CM064486.1, read on the forward strand.
CTAAAAGTATTGACTGTGCATTTTTCACTATAATATCGGACAAGAATAAGCAGCAATAATAAAATATTCATATAAAATAGTAGGAGCCGAAAAATGAATGAAATAAGGCCACGAACATAGGTCCGAAGTTCTCCTCCGTTCGTCCGAAGTTATCTCAGCTTTCTTGGCAACCATTTTCTATAAGAAATCACCTATGTCCGAAGTTAGCCATACAGGTCCGAAGTTATCAACTTTTCAAGCAAACTTCGGACATCATTTAGGATAAGGATAGCTCTCTTCTTATGGGGGATAATTTTAGGAGGCTTCCTGGATTACGGCGCACTATCACCATACATCACTTGACCTAGTTAAATCTCTATAATGTGTTTACACTCAGGAGAAATTGTTAAAAAACATCGAAAAATGTCCGAAGTTACAGCATTTTACGGGATGTACTGCAGATGTGACAAATATAGGAAACCTACATTTGCTTAGCTATGGAAGAAACAAATGACACTGAGGAAGCAGTTCCTCGTCCATCGCACATGTCACCACTATTGCCCTAGGATGTGTATTTATCCCCAAGATAAACTGCACCCATAACTACACAAATACAAATTCAGACACAGCCTACTTATGCTATGACTGTTATTGATGTTGGTAATTAGTTGTGAGGAAGACTGAATGCTTAGCTACAAAAAGATATATATATGGAATAAGAAAGCTGTGAATGAACTAAATGAATTTTTGGAGACGGGAAGTAATCAGTGAGACAGATACTGTATTACAATGTATGTGTTGAGAAGATATGAAAAGTTTGATTGAAGAGGAACAGATGAAATATGAGCTGCATAAAAGAGAAAATATGCTGCTGCAGGTGAAACAACAAGAGGAAAGTGTCCTGAAGTGCACCGTCACATTCCTAGAGAGTTTTGGCTAGTTATCCCATCTGTAAAACTTCATCTGGTGTGTTAGTGGCAGGGTTTAATGAACTATAACTTATGCAGCATTGATGCACTCAAGATATGTGTGGGAGAGGAGGGTGGAACAACGCACATCAAGGAAACTTGGAGGAAGAAGAATTATGGAGCGAGTAAAAAATATATTAAGTGTACAAAGTAACAAATTATTTTTGTCATGCACCTTCAGAGATTTCTCAAGAGGAAGCAAAATGAATGATCCTAATTATTACTGTAATCACTGAATATTAAAGTTGCTGTACCGGTACTCTCTTTAAGTTAACTACAGTAATGTTAAAGTTATTGTATGTCTTGAATTACAAAAAACACAGAATAATGGTAAACTAATAAAGTCTTACAGGTATCATTACTTCTACCAGTTCAATAACTGACCTTGAACAATAGCCTCCTGTGACCATCCATGTGAGTGTACAAACGGTAGGGCAGCATCCAGAATCTGTTGTCGTACTTGGTGCTCCCCGTCCTCTGTGTCCGAGTGAAAGTCTGCCTCAGGAATTTCATGGTCTTCAGGTTCATCTCTTTTGATCTTTTCACTTTTATCAGCTACCCATGGTGATGATGAGGTTTTTATAGTACACACAAATTCTGCAAGAGAAATTTATTACTGGTGTAAAATATTTATTACCAATATATCATAGCAAAACGATATCACAGAATATAACAGATATAAATCCCCTCCATGTTCCTCTCATCCATCAGCTGGCGCCCCTCTTCCTAAACAGGCTTGGATGGTTTGGGCAAGTGGAGAGGATGGATAAACCAAATTGGGTGAAAAGATGCAAGTTTGTGAACATGGAGGGAGCTGCACCAAAGGGTAGACCAAGAAATAAGTGGGATCAGACCATTCGGTCTGATCTTGAATTAAAAAACCTGATAAGTGAGACAGCTCTATACAGGGCTGCCTGGAGCACTGCCATTAGGATGTGAGACTGGAACTGCACTTTATGTGGAGCACTCGACCTTATTTATGTGTATGTATTATGTAGATAGAATTCCTCTCCACAGCTTACACACAATCTCAGTCTATCTCACAAAGCTCCCTTACATATTTTCATACTTCCTACCTATCCCCTTCATAATTTCCCCGTCCACCACTTACACACAAATTTTAGGCAGTAATCCCTCCATCATATATATTTTAACCCACCTTATCACTCTGCATTACCAGTGCCTTTCTACCTTGCTCGCTTCCTTACATCTACAGTTTATCTTATAGACTTGCATATTTATTTTCCTCTTACACTTTTATATCTCGCACACCCTTTCTAATCCTTTAACATCTCCCTATTGACTCTTAACTATTTCAGTACAGGTGATGCCATCTTGCTTAATCATCAGACGATTGCATGTGGCTTAGGAAGGATATCTAGTAAGCAGAGATACCAATATATCTCTATTAATTATTTGACTATCATAGATCTTACCTAAACATGCTAAAATTGTCTAATGATAGCCAGAATAAAATATAAAATGTCACCCGTTCTGTAAGTGATAAGCATTTTTACACCTTGAACCAGCAACTCTCCAACCCAAGAGTGAAACATTATTCTCAGTCTCTCTTCTATTCAACTGCTGAGCTCTGGAACTCTCTCCCAGAATCAGTCTTTCCCTCTTCCTAACTTAAATTGCTTCAAACTCTGTGTGTCCAGGCATTTTGGCTCAAACGTCCCTTGATTTTGGCCCTGTCACTCTTTCGACTCTGGGGGAGGCATTCGATACAGGCAGTTCTGCCTTTTGTCTCCCTCACTCACATAGAAGAAAAACAAAAAAAATAGAGTGACAAAGTGTCCCTCAGTTTGTGAAATCACCTGTTCTTACTTACTGGCATATCTTTCCAACCATTGTTTATTTCAGAATCAATTGTAATACTCCTGCATTTTACGAGACATACAGTAGGCACCATGATGTAATGAACAAAATAAAAATGTCCCTGTATCTATTCTCAAAGGATATTGTAAATAATAAACAAAATATATAAGGTCACTTTATTTGTTAACCTCTGAAGTGCGCATGGGGGGTATGAGACACCACACTCCTGTGCTGACGTATTTGAGCTGTTCCCATCACTAAAATATTTATTTTACCATAAATAGCATTAATACTTATCCATATGCGCCTATTATAGGTTGATTATAAAGGTATTAACCTGTTACAACAATAAAACAAGTGGAAACAGCGTTTGGATGGTCAAAATTGGCGATACAGGCCGGGAGTTACACAATGTATGGCTGAGGCAACCTCCCAGCCCACCACTTTCCTCCAACTCTGGAGAGAGACTGTCGATCGATACTCTCTCTCTCTCTCTTGCACTCGCTTGCTAACAGTGATGACAACGCCCTGCTACCAACTCGCTAATGTTAGCACGAAAATAGACCACAGGAAAAGGGAATAACAGGGAAAATAGGTGATAACTGAAGGAGGGGAGGAAACTGGGGAAGGAGGGGAGGTGGAGGAGTGATATTTGGCATGGCCCAGGGGCAAATATTTTTTTTTTTTTTTTTTTTTTTTTTTTTTTAAATTGATTTTTTTCCCCCTGACTCTTAACCCGGCAAGCGCGATAGGCCTCACGGAAGGCTTCCTATAGGGAACGCGATAGGCCTCACGGAAGCAGGACCATAAAAAAAGACTTCCATAAAAAAAAAGGGCCTATCAAAACAAAGGAATTTGTCTCTAGGTGAGATAATTCCCCTCCAGTACTCATCCATGTAAATCTCACCCACCCCCCTCCCCTCCTTCCCCACCTTATTCCCCCCTCCCTCCCCTCCTCAATTATCACCTATTTTTCCTCTTATTATCATCATTTATCGGTTATTTTTCTCTCCCGCGATAATGTAGCACAAGTGGGTTGCATAAAAGATCGTTATGCAACACCCAGACACCGGCACACACCGCCCCGCTCTCCTCAGTTGACTCCCAGACAGCGAGAGGGGAAGGCTGCCTGTCTCTCTCTCTCGCCTGAGATTATGACCGGGTGGCCAATATCTTCGTTTTTCACCACCCAAATGCTTTTCCCACTTATTTTAGCACTCTTGAAGGTTCATATATACATCATATATGTAAAATAAAAGCATACCGAAAACAAATAATGGTTTATATTGTAAATATAACGAATTCTGTCAGAATCCAGGGCTAGAAATGCACAAATAACTACCCTAGCACCTACTGTCATATCGCGCTTGTCAGGTTAAGAGTCTTCCCGCAGTTCCCGGGTTAACAATACTGAAAGTTTTAATTATTGCTACAAATTAATGACAAAATATCACAATTCAGCTATACTGTATATACCATACACTATTAGAAGCAAAATGTTATCAGTATTTAATTATACCAGTACTAAGATTCCTTGGCACAATACTGTAGTATGAATCATAGCTAGACGTGAAAGTAAGAAATAGTGAACTGTTTTAACTATCGGTAACTAAAAAAGAGAGCCACATGAACAATTGTGTCAGGGTTTTTGCTTGTCACTATCACTCCTTTCTAGCTAAAACGACGCAGTAAAAGTGATGAGCGGATATTAAAACGCTGGGAAAAGGCCACTGTAATACTCATGTACTCCAAATAAACTGGATGGCTCATTACTCTCGTGATTTGATACTGCCACAACCACTCCTTTTTTTCATCTAATGTGCATAGGGATTAGGGAGCTGAAGGTTTGGTTTAAAAAATTGTACATTGGTAGGATAGAGGGAGGGGTAGACCGAGAATGAGGTGGAGGGATGGAGTGGAGAGATGTATGGGGAGAGGGGGATGGGTTGGGAGGAGTGACGAGTGTTGTCGAGGAAACAAGGCGGCCTATAAGATGTTTGTTTGTGGCCACCCCGCCAGGGATTAGGGCGTCTGGCAATACTGTAGATATATAGATAGATAGTAGGATAAGCTTGACTATTTACAGCAAAAACAGATAATTTAAAGATTGTGGACATATTATGCTACCAGTAATCAAGTTTTTACTCAACATACAATCCATATTCATCAATTTGATACCACTTCCAACTGCCATCCAGCAAATTAATTGTTAGCATAATACAATACAAACAATGAGCCTTCCATATTCTTGCAGTGTAGTTCAGTGGTAAAGCTTCCTTATCTTGTAGCTACAGGGAACTCTCTTACAGAACCAAAAAATAAATAAATAAATAAATAAATAAATACAAAACAAAATAAAACACCCAGGAAGTGCCTCAAACAAAAGCCTAGCTAAATTTCTTTGTTGATTTATCTCTCGTAAGTGATAATTTAGTAAGCCCTTCTGTATTTTCTGTTTGATGATGACATCTTGGGTATTCCAAAACATAGAATAAAAAACTCAGTCAACAGCTGCATCCCTCCTAACATTATAAATATGAAGTACAGTACTGTACCGGAAATCCTCACTTAGTCTCTCATTTTAAGTTGTCTCATTATGACATTGTTTATTACATAGAGGGGGGGGGGGGGGGGATAATTAAAATATATATATAATGTATATTGTGGAAGGATGGAGTGAGGAAGTATATGGATGAAGGCAGTGCTGGTTGGGAGGAAGGGCGTCGACTGACTGGGGACAGAGGTTCATGGGGGCGGTTCGTTCGTGGCCACCCCTTCGGGGATCACGGCGTCAGGCAATAGATAGATAGATAGACTTCATTATTAAATTATGAATAACAAAAATATGAAAATCTGCGTTAAAGTTTAGTTTTAAGGAATGTAACGACAAGCTTAAATGAGGAATTACTGTAAAGTACTGTATCAATGCCAGGAAGACCAGAAGTAACATTGGCCACATTACAAATGGAACACCACCTCTCACCAATACAGTAAAGTATATGATATTTTTAGCTATAAGTACCCGGTAATATACAGATGGGACTTGATTCCATCTAAGAGCTTACATTGTTCAACAAGGCAATCAAAGTTCAACAAGTAGAAAGAGTAAGGATCTTACATAACATTACCGGTAATAGACTTTGACAATATTTTGAATGGTCACGATGACCCATATCAATCAAACAAATCAAACCAAAAATGTTGGACTGTTAACTTGGACATGTGGCTTCTGTAAGCATCTCTATTCAAGTGAGCTTTTCCTTGTCTGCTGCCACATTATTCATTACTGTAAAGCTCTACACAAGCTTGCCCTCAATCCATTGTTTCAGAGCATTCCAGATTGGTGTGACTAAGAGTTATGCACTGTCAATTAAGCAGCACTACGCTATTCACAACAATTTACCACATTTTCTGCCTATTAGACACACCAGTGGCTTTGACACACCCCAATTTCATCAATGATATTCTTAAAAATAAAATTGACAGAAAACAACTTTTGTATTGCTGGGATTTTTTGTTTTGTCATCAGGCTACGGTACACTCGAATACCATAGTTTATAGCCCACTCATAAGAATTTGTATACCCTATGTTTTTCTGTATGCAATTATTTCAACCTGGATTGACCTTTGGATATACAGTACAGTAAAAGTCCGATAATCCGACGACCGATAATTGGAATCTCCCAATAGTCCGAATTTTTGAAAATAAGGCCAAATCCAAATTCACCCGATAGTCCGAATTTCAAAAAGTCCCAAAGTCCCCTTTTTGAGGCATTAGGCCACCCAAAGCCCATCCAAATAACACATAATGGTACACACACATATCATATGTTCATGAAATCACTTTAAAAGTTTACCATTATGTGTCATAATGGATGTATAGCATTATATTGTGCATACTGTATGTATAGCCTATATTGTGTTCAGGTTTTCGTCAGGCCATTAACTCTTCCCGCCCGGGCAGCATTTTAAAAGGACACCGCGGCAGATGGGCAGGAGCCCGGGTGTCCCCTTGTAATCCGTAAGCTTGAAAGCCTATTAAGCTTGTTTTGAAAGCCGCACATCCGTCCGACGCACAGCTGGTCGGAGGCGACGCGCGCACCTCCGAAAGCAAGCAGACGTCGGAGCTTTGTTGTTGTGTGGTCTGCTAAGACAGATTTAGTGTTGAAAATTGTGTCATATTGCTAACATCGCCTCGAAACTCTCTCCACAGAATTCGTCATCACAACTGAACCAGTTGACTTAAGGGGACCGACCGGTTATTTACTAACTTCCAGGCCTTACTTCCAATGTAAATGCAATTTGGCACAGGTGTATTTGACCATAAAACTAGGTCAACAAAAAAAAAAAAAAAAAAAATCTTACAATTTAGGTAAAAAAAGGTTGCAAACTATAGCACTACTTTGACCCATTCTACTCCTACAGAAATCCCTATATCACGTGCTGTATGTGATCAAACAACTCACAATAGGTGTCTGTCGTTGCTATAAAGAACATTTTATATATTTTGTGTATTTTGGATTTACCTGTAGGTGATTATGAATTAAGGTGAAATTATTTTGTAGAATTTTACGACTGTGACAACATGCTGCAACCAAACAAAGTTGGCTAGAGTAAATTGGCTTTATAGGACTTGTAGTGCTTTTAATTACCTTTCCAATGGTATATACACCATTCCTATAGGCCCAATACATATTTTAGAGTAACATCCGAAAGTGCGACAATATAGGTTCTGAGAAAAACAAGTCATGTGCGACAATATGGGTTCTGAGAAAAACATGTGAAAGTCTAAGGAAATTAGGTGAACATTTTTACTTTTGTTTTTTAGATTTACAATATTTTACGCAGGAACATGGCAAAGTAGAAGATAAAGCATATGGGAGGTTGTAGAGTAGCTTACGCTCTTTCGATTTATATAGGTATGCTTCTCGTACGACCAGTAGTTACTGAGCTGTTAATTTCAAAGTTCGCTATATAACGTTTTTAGAATTACAGGAAAAGTTTGGAAAACATAAAAAAAAACTATTTCCAATGGGTTTTCACTAATAACATTTCACTGGCTTATGAAGGGATGTTGACTCTTGTTGCGTAAACACCTATTGGTATTTTCAGGATTTCGAGTTTTTTAAGCCTAAATTAACCGGTTGGTCTCCTTAAAGAGAGCTCTACTCAACGCCAGTCTACAGATTGGAAACCGCAGTACGTTTAGAGATGCGTGGGAATTTTCTAGCAGTTAAAATAACAAAGATACAGGTAGCCTATTAAATACGTTTTTCGGCCATATCGCCCGGATCTCAACGTCCTTAGGAGGGCGGCCCCGGGCGGGAAGGGTTAATACACAGGTTCATAGGGGTAAATTCCAATAATCCGAAAAATCAGGTAATCAGAACGAGGCACGGTCCCCTGCTATTCGGATTAGAGGACTTTTACTGTAACTTGCTTTTCAATCAATAATATACAGTATATGGTTTTGTAGTTGATTTATAGAAAATTATACTCATAAATTGGTTTCCAGAGATCTATCTAGCCTATCTATCTATTGCCTGACGCTGTGATCCCCGAAGGGGTGGCCACGAACTAGCCGCCCCCATGCACCTCTGTCCCCAGTCAGTCGACGCCCCTCTTCCCAACAAGCATCGCCTTCATCCATATACTTCCTCACTCCATCATTCCACCTCTCCCTCTCTGGCCTTCCACCTCGCTCTCGTACACCTTCTTAGTCATTCTCTCGCTTCCCATACGTTCCATATGGCCGAACCATCTCAAGGTGTTCCTTTTCACACTTTCCAGCACATCTACCTCCACACCACACCTCCTTCTTACTTCCTCATTCGTTTGTCTATCCCTCCATGTAACTCCGCACGCATTTCTCAAGTAACTCATTTCCACCCCTCTCACTCTTGGTCGGAGTCTCTTCTCAAGCTTCCATGCTTCGCTTCCGTAAGTCAGTGTCAGGATTACCACACTGTCATGCAAGGACTTCTTCACTTCCATACTGACCACCCTATTTTTTGTTACTGCTTTCAGCGTTCCTACAACCCTCTTCCCCTGATGCACCCTCTCCCGCACTTCTTCATCCATAGTCCCATCTTTACTCAACACACTGCCCAGATACTTAAATGAGCTGACAATCTCCATAGCCTGACCGTTCAACTTCTCCTAACACTCTGTGGCTTCACCCCTTTCGAAGACCATAACCTTACTCTTCCCCGCATTTACCTTCAGATTCCGTTTTTCGCACTGTTCCAAAAACATTTACCAGACCCTGCAACTTCCATTCATTATCACTCATCAGAACTGTATCATCAGCAAATAGCAGTACAGGCAGCTTCCACTCATTTCCCTCCCTTATCAGCGATACACCAACATCCACAGCTCTTCCTTGTATTTCTTTCATGACTCCATCCATATATACAGTAATAAACCACAGGGACATCACACACCCCTGTTTCAACCCAACATTCGGGTCAAAGATATACTTCCATAATTAGAAATAGGTGAAGTCCACAAAATGTTATAAGTGAGCCAGAGACTATGGCATCCGAGTGTACCTTACTTCACAGTACTGTTGGTTTATCAATCATAAGTATGTAGTCGATTCCGAATCAATAAGGGAGTTTGAAAGTAATCTTGATAATGCATGGGGAAGACAAGATTTGAAGTTTGATTATAAAGCAAAAATACAGAATAGTAAAAATGTTGCGTCTGCTACCGCCGCCGCCAACACCGTGAACGACCGCAGCAGTGCAAGTACTGGTACTGAGCTGGATACACAGGCCTAGTTTGCCTTTTTCCAGAGGATTTACTGTAAGAAACTGTAAGAAATATCTCCCCCAAGTTCTCATTTCATCCTTATTTCTTATATCTTTATATTTTATGCAGTACCAGTTTCACATAATCTATTTTACAGGTATTATAAAATGTAAGAAACCATAGCTAAAATTATTTGGACAGTGAAGACACCAGTTCTAGTACTGTATGTTATACATTGCAGTAATAATATAAATCACTCAATGCTGATATTGAATATGACAAAAACAAATTAGAATAAAATATGGAAAATGGAAAGATGTGTATATTGGTACAGAATTGGTACATTTTGGATTTGTTAAGAGAATTGTTTCTAATAACCGAAAACAAAAATAAATAGGAATTCTTTGTTCCCAAGGATTCCAGATTTATGGCTGAGCACCTGTATTGGTGGAGTAAGCTATGCATCATCGAGAACATCTTAATTCTCCTAAAGTTTCTATAGAATATAATATATTTTCATTTGTAAGCATGCATTCAGTGAAATAATTAAAACTATCTATCTACTGTATTGCCAGACACCTTGATCTCTGAGGGGGTTGGCCACGAATGAATCGTCTTCATATTTTTTTTGTCTTTTCTATAGGCTATTCTAACTACTGTACTCCCTCTCGGGCATAGGCTTAGAGCCTTTACACTACACCGCTGAACACGGTGAGGCCCGTGAGGTCTTGTTCCAGTCTAGGGAGTGAGACATGCGAAGCACCTCGGCTCGAAGCAACTCCATCTCTGAAGCTGTTCCGCCTCTGCGCTTCACCGTCTCATCCCCCACACTCGGACCCTCACTCTCAGAACGCCACCTATTGAGCAATTAACTCACTAGGCATTGCCCCCCTGTAACATATTTTGAATATGGGAATATTCATACAATGCTATTTAATCAGGGAACAATGAGGGTATTTGTTTGGCATTTCGGCGCTGTGGTAATGCACTGAAACTAGGTACAGCACAAATTCCATCCCAATAATATCTTCCCATTGACATATTAGGTATTGAACTGTTAGAATGGCAATGGATGTGAATATAGTCTGTAACCAGTGTTTTCATTAGCTCACCCATGCTGATTAGGTGCGAGCATATACTGGTACCGGTACTTCTAAAAATGCAACACTGGTCTAACACAATTATAATGTCCACCACTGTAGTGAGAAGTGCAGCAAAAGTCCATGACCTCAGGTCAATAAACCTTTTGGGTGGTGTGGAAAGGTGAATCCCAAACTTCACGCGCACTAGTCACATGTATTACCACTCAACCACGCCGGTTCTCTATCGACTTAATAATAATGAAAATCGTGTGATTTTCTAGAAGTTTAAAAATTGCAATACTGTACTGTATATTATATGGTCATACACAATTTTGCAGTGCTGGATGGGAGGAGGGACGTCGACTGACTGAGGACAGAGGTGCATGGGGGCGTTTTGTTCATGGCCAACCCTTCGGGGATCACGGCATTCGGCAATAGATAGATAGATAGATACACAAACAAAAAGTTACATTGGTGTATACCTTATAATATAAATACAGGTACAGTACCATACAGTAAATATACAGTACCAGTACCGTTGTTGTTGTTGTTGTTTTTCCCCAAGCTGCCTGGCCGAACAGCCCCAAGGCCCGAGCAAGGCCAAGGCCACAACCGAGCGCCCCCACAGGACCCCCCCTGCCGACCACAATAAAGCCTGGGTGACCGAAGCCACTCCATGGCGGGGAGCTGAGGAGGGCGCGGAAACGCCCGGGAAACCAAAGCCCCACCCAGGGCCCTGTGCCCCTCAGCAATTATGAAGAGAAAGTTGAGGGGCAAAGGAAAGATGTGACGCTTTGGCTTCCAATCTTGGTAGATTAGGTCAATCCACCAGTACCGTAAAACCGTGTAACTTCGGAAATTTTTAGAGTTTTTTTAACGATATCTCCTGACTGTAAACACATTATACTGTAGATATATAACTAGGTCAAGTGATGTGTGGTGATAGTGCGCGGTAATCCAGGAAGCCTCCTAAAATTATCCCCCATAATAAGAGAGCTATCCTTATCCTAAATGGTATCCGAAGTCATCTTGAAAAGTGGCTAACTTCGGACATGTATGGATAACTTCGGACATGCAGTGATTTCTTATGGAAAATGATTGCCAAGAAAGCTGGGATAGCTTCGGACAAGCGGAGGGGAACTTCGGACGTACTGTACGTTCGTGGTTTTATTGCATTCATTTTTCGGCTCCTACTATTTTATATGAATATTTTATTATTGCTGCTTATTCCTGTCCGATGTCTTACTGGAAAATGCACAGTCAATACTTTTAGGCCTGTATAATTAGTATAGGAGGGAGTTATATATGATGTTTAACAAATATTCTTTTTGGATCTGTTCTCGTTAGGCATTGAACTGATTCTGCGTACTTTTAAAACACGCGGTGAATTGCCTATGATAACGCTCTTCAAATCTCTAGTGCTACCGCGGCTTGAATACTGTAGCGTATTAACATCCCCATACAAAGCAGGTGAAATAAATGACGTAGAGAGTGTACAAAGAAATTTCACTTCGCATATAAGTTCGATAAAACATCTACACTATTGGGAGCGTTTAAGAGCACTGAATCTGTACTCACTGGAACGTAGAAGAGAACGTTACCTAATAATATACACATGGAAAATCGCAGAGGGTTTAGTACCAAACCTACATACTCCGATAGTCATGAAATTCAGTGATAGGAGAGGCTGGGAATGCGAAATCCCCCGGATGAATAACAGGGGTGCTATGGGCTCTCTGCGAGAGGGCTGGTTATCACACAGAGGCCCACGTCTCTTCAACAAACTCCCACGGCGAGTAAGAGACATGAGGGACATCTCGTTAGACAACTTCAAGAGAGCCCTAGATGTCGAACTGCAAAAAGTGCCAGACGAGCCCATCCTCGCAAGGGAGCGAGCTGTCGCTTCAAACAGTCTACTGCACCAAATCACCACCCATAACGAGGGGCGTCGCGCTCCTTGGTGCCGCTAGAGGAGCGGCGAACACATCCAAAGGTATCCAAAGGTAACTCACTCTTAGAAAATATTGAGCAGGAAAAATAACCAATGCTGTCAAATCAATAACTCGAAAATTAACTAGGCCTAGTGAAAATATATAGGTATGTATACTCTATCAATGCATATACATTTTTATGAATTTGAGCATTTTTATAGGTATAACGTATGTGTTGGTGTTTCTTACGGCAGATAATAAAACAAAAATTGACGAGATATATGCCTCTCCTAATTTATATATATTATATATCCAGAATTATCCTAAATACATAAATCGGTTAGCATATTATCATATTTTTATGGGTTTTTGGACTCAGAGAATAATTATTTGATCTTTAACCACCATTTTAATGATGGACAAGTATGAATTATTTTCATAGGGCAAATAATAACAAACGATTTGTTTGTTCCATGTCCGAAGTTACCATTTTTTTGTGTGGAAAACACAATAGGTTAAATGATAGTGTTCTAGCTAGAGCGTTATACAAGTGTAACAAATTTCCTTTGGTGGATGTTGTCTCTGGTAATTTTAATACAAAATTATATCAGTTACAACATCATTCATACAAACAAATTTCTTCAGGGTGATAGAAGTTTGGCAGGGTAGCGAAATATGTACAAATTTTCGTCATATATATAATATTTGTTTTGTGTACATATACTGTACTCATGTCAGTTCCCTAGGACTTTTACATGCTCTTCCTTTGCCATTTCTCTAAACGGACCCCACAAAAAAAATAAAAATAAAAAGCGTTTCCATTATATAATGACAATGGCTAATTACTTATTATCGCCGATGTCCGAAGTTACGACCCAAGTCCGAAGCGACCCGGTTTTACGGTAGTTTTTCTCGATCTTATGACAATATAGGTACAATTGGTTAAGAGGCCTTCTCAACAGCATCTACAGCTCTTACTAATACACAATGCATCATATCTAATGAGCACAGTGCTGTCTCTACCACCTTCTTCTCATGTTCAGGAGGCATGTTGGGCAAAACTGTACCAGCCACATATACATTCATGTCAACGCCCTTCCCTCTCTGGACAGGACTCTCAAGCTCCTGAAGCTTTAGTTCATAATGGGACTTTGATAGGTTGAGACCTTTCTGAAGCAATGATAGATATTCATTCTGCAGATATGGAATAACCTCTTTAATTCCACTCATGTTATTTTGATCACGGACAAATGTAAATATAAGGAAATTGAGAGCCTGCATTATGCAATCACTCCACTCTAACAAATCTGTCTGTTCTGCTTCAGGTAGGCAACACGCCATTTGTATCAGCTTTGTTAGATTCTTTCCACTGAAATTTGAATCTGGATTATCTTGTCTCAAAGATAAGGCTACATTTTCTTTCAGTTCATGGATGACTAACCCTAAGGCCCCAGCATGTCTCACAGTCAAGAGCAGAGTGTGGATAAGCTTTCTTCTACCTGCAGTGTCAAACTTGCCACAGTAAGGTCTAAACACTTCCAAAGCAAGAGTTCGCAGCTCTCTATTCTCACAGTATGTCATGACTTTAATCAATAGCTGGGGAAAGGAAGAATGAGCTTTGGCTTCCAGGCATTCACTTGGTAATGACTTCTCTTCAAGCTTACTTAACAGGACTTTAGCTAATATTAATCCTTTATGTACAGGTAGAGGTTCTTTCTCTTGCAATAAGTTTACTACAAGAGGTAAGCAGCTGAGAAAAACATATTGGTTAGAATAAACTTGAGGAAGGATGTCAACTGCCATATGCTGACCTAGAGTACAATAGAAAAAGCATGAGAGAGAGAGCTGAGACACTTCATTATTCCTCTGCACATCACAACCCTCCTGTTCCTCTACTTTATCTTCAGTCACACCTTCTGCTTCATCGTCTTCTTTTACTTTAGTTGCTAAGACTGTTTGAGAGGCATTCCAAACAATTTTAGAAAATAACTTAAAAGGATCATTTAGAAGACTAGCAATCATGGAGGTAAGATGAGCACATGTACGATACAGTGCATTTTCATCTTCTCCTTCATTGCAATACAAATCAAGAAGAGATAGTGGTTTGTGGTAAAGCTGAAGAAGAAACACGGCAAGATAATCTCTGGAATCAACCTTCCCTGACCAAACTAGATCACCTGATAATACTTTGTGATAAAAGGCTTCATAGAAATGCACAAGGCACTCAAAGTTTCTCGAGACCTCTTGGATATCTGGATGGAGATCTAAAACTTTTCTCTCTTTTCCTTCCAAGTTGTAGTTAGTTGGTATATTCAACATTGCAAGACGTGAATAGAGTGTATTGAAAACCCACGAGAATGTGACTGGGCGTGTAGCCTGTGATACTTGCCGCATCAGTACCGTCTGGATGGGGCGTAGCATTATGCGAAACTGCAAAGCGGAGTTATTCATTTCCAGCTCCTCCAAAAAAACAAGAACGGCTTCCTTAGGGTTTGCAACAGAGGCAATGTAAACCAGTAACTCCTCTATACACTGCTCCCGATCAGTACCAAGATCTTCTACCAACAGTTTGGTTATGATTGGTACAAGTTCCAAACTATTGTCTACAAGATATTGATGGTGTCTCTTTTCTTTAATTTCACAAACTGCACTATCAAATTCACCATCGTTTAATTTGTCCCAAAGGATAGAGCCAAGACTTTCTTGGTTTACATCTATATGCTTAGCCTGAGTTTCTGGATCACCTGGTACTTCCATTTTTATTTCTTGCATTTCTGTCTAGCTCAAATTTGAAATGTCTACTGAAAAAATCTGAAATAAGATAAAAAATATAGATGACTGCTTTGGTTCTTCTAGATCAAGTCTTCAAATCCTGGAGTGCCCGATTTTGGTCAACTCTTCTCGATTCACCTTCCGTCTGAAAATAAGGAAACACTTTTTCAGTACAGTATATCTTTTTCAATAACTATTAGCCAATAAAATAGCTTCAAATTGCATTTATATATTAAGAGTAAAAAGACATCTTGTTTATTCAAACAAAATACAATAGCTACTGAAAAGTGATTCCTTTATATTTTCATACCAGTTTAGGAGATTACTGAAGAGGGTCAAAACCGGGACTTCTTAGAGCTTAAGACGAGAACTGTTTCCCTTAACATTTAGTTTACTGCACTTCGTGTGGAGCATTCCGTCTTTTTAATTTGTGTACAGTATGTACATCATCATCATCTCCAATGCCTTGTTTTCCCTTGGGAAACCCCCACTAAAGAATGGCCATGACAGAAACATCTCCAGGCTACTTTGTCAAGACATGCTTCCTTTGCCCGTGCCACAATGCCCCTTCCACTACGTGGACATTTGTCCTCAATATATATTTCTACTTTCTTTTCCCATACCATAGGTGGTCTTCCACTACTAGCTGTTCCACTCACCTGACTCTCATATATCTTTCTTGGCATTCTGTCTTCATCCATTATCTGAACATGACCATACCACCTCAAAGTACTGTACAGTACTTCTCTTTATCCGATCAACCACTCCACAATCAATGCCCAAAGCTTGCTCTTCCATTCCAAAGGACTCATACACTTCCCTATTATTTGGCCCATCTAGCCTATTCACGTCAGCTGCCATTCTGAAAAAGCTCATCTCCACAGCTCACAGTTTGGAGAGGTCCTCGTCACTTGCTGTCCATGTCTCACTGCCATACGAGAGTGTTGGGAGCAGCACACTGTTTCTCAGTGACTTTTTCACTTCTTGGCTAGGATAACCATTCTTCCTTTCAGCATACTACAGTAAACTTCCGTTAATCCGAAGGGCAGCGGACCGGTCCTCGTTCGGATTAGTGGATTTTTCGGATTATCGGACTTTACCCCTATGAACCTGTGTATGACGAAAACATTGAGGCATTAGGCCACCCAAATGACACAATGGTGCACACACACATATCATATGTTCATGAAATCACTTCAAAAGTTTACCATTGTCATTGTAGCCTATTACCTACTTCAAAACATTCAGATTAATGGTCAAAGGAATCTGCTGCTATAAACGTCTTCTTCTTCTTCCGTCTACTAGCGAGTTTGTCTTGCTCTTGAAGATCAGATCAGATGTGGTTCGGGAAGTAATGCCTTAACAACGGCACTTCCCTGAGAGGTTCTTGTAATTTTTATTTTGTGATTTTCCTTTTGTGACGTGCTCTGTTATATTATATTGTATTGAAAGCACCCTTGGGACGCTCCGATCACTGAACTATAAATAGTAGCGTATCGGAACGTCCAAAGGTGCGTTTTCAAGCTCAAGACTAATACGTCCAAAGGTGCGTTTTCAAGCTCAAGACTGAATGCGCTTGCAGAAAATGCGGTGCAAGCCAGTAGCGCATCGGAGCGTCCCAAGGATGCGTTCAAGAGCAAAACAAACTCTCTAGCAGACGATGTGGTGTTTACGTTTATATCAGTAGCTTCCTTTGACCATTAATCTGAATGTTTTGAAGTAGGTAATAGGCTACAATGACGATGGTAAACTTTTAAAGTGAATTCATGAACATATGATATGTGTGTGCTCCATTATGTGTCATTTGAGTGGCCTAATGCCTCAAAAAGGGGACTTTGGGACTTCTTGAAATTCGGACCATCGGGTGAATTCGGATTTGGCCTCAAATTGAAAAATTCGGACTATTGGGAGATTCGAATCATCGGTCGTCGGATTAACGGACTTTTACTGTATCAAGTTATCCAATTACCTTTCTCCCTTGCATTTTTCTCTCTTTTCTCTCACTCTCCATTTTACCATATTTGCAAAGTAGAGCTCTCAAATACTTGAAACTTTCAACCTTAGGACACTAGGTTAGGGTGTTTGGTTAGGTCATGGGTCGGCAACCTGCGGCTCTTTCAGGACACTTGTGTGGCTCCAGAAGCTTCAGAAATAATAATTTATCCTATAAAACGAAGGCATCATATAACACATTCAAGGCAACACTAGTTTTGTTTTATTCAAATTCGAAAAGATATTTAGTCACCAATCTAGAAATGCGAGACATATGTCTTTGCTAAGCTTTGTGAATACAAGTAAATTAAACAATATAACTATAATTTGTTTTGTTGAGAAGTAGGGTATTTTCTCTTTTTCTGAATTACTGTAGATTTTGGTTTGAGAACTATTTTTTTTTGTATTGCGGCTCCGATAGCACAACATTTCTATGAAACTTTAAATAAATGGCTCTTCTAGCTTTAAGGGTTGCTGACCACTGGGTTAGGTTAATGACAATTTGGTGTTACGAGGAACCTGCACTAGCTGGTATTTACCTAATTGTTTACCTAATTGTAGTTTACAGGAGTTGAGCTAAGCTCGTGTTGTCCCGTCTCTCAGTCTACTTTTTATCCAATTTTTTCTTGAAAATTTGGATGTTCCTTGCCCCTACCACCCCCTCCTCCAGCCCATTCCATTTGTCAATACATCTATAGGGGAAGCTAAACTTCCTGATATCGTTCTTGCAGGTAGGTCTTTTTACTTTGTAGCTGTGGCCTCTAGTTATTCCTGTATCCATAATTAACATATCCTCCCAATCCAGCCTCTCCAGCCCCCGGGTGCATTTGTACATCATTATCATGTCTCCCCTCTCTCTCCTCTCTTTTAAACTTGGTAGATTTAATTTGTCTAGCCTCCCTTCATATGGCAGTTCTCTGAGACTTGGAACCAATCTAGTAACTGCTCTCTGGATTCTTTCTAACTTGTGAATATGCTTCTTTAGATGCGGGGACCACACCACTGCTGCATACTCCAATCTTGGTCTAATCATACTCTTCATAATTTTCGCTACCATGGTCTCATCCAAGTAGTTCAGAGCAACTTTCATATTCCCGGCCATTGCATACATTCCGCTAAAGAGCTTGTTAATATGTTTCTCTGGCGACAAATTATCTTGTATAATCAACCCTAAATCCTTTTCTTTTTCGGCCTTGCTAATTATATTATCTCCCATCCTGTACTCCCAATTTGGTCTATTCACACTTCTTCCCATATTTAACACATGGCATTTACTTATATTAAATTTCATTTTCCACTTGGTGCTCCATTCATATATTTTATCTAAATGGTAGGTAAGGGTTAGTTTTGTATCCCACCTACTGAGTACTAGGAACCCGCACTAGCTGGTAGGTTACGTAGGTAAGGGTTAGTTTTGTATCCCACGTACTGGGTACAGTACTAGGAACCCACACTAGCTGGTAGGTAAGCGTTAGTTTTGTTACTTTTGTATCCCACGAACTGGGTACTAGGAAGCCACACTAGCTGGTAGGTAAGGGTTAGTTTTGTATCCCACCTACTGGGTACTAGGAACCCGCACTAGCTGGTAGGTAAGTGTTAGTTTTGTTACTTTTATATCCCACGAACTGGGTACTAGGAACCTGCACTAGCTGGTAGGTAAGGGTTAGTTTTGTATCGCACCTACTGGGTACTAGGAACCCGCACTAGCTGGTAGGTAAGTGTTAGTTTTGTTACTTTTATATCCCACGAACTGGGTACTAGGAACCTGCACTAGCTGGTAGGTAAGGGTTAGTTTTGTATCGCACCTACTGGGTACTAGGAACCCGCACTAGCTGGTAGGTAAGTGTTAGTTTTGTTACTTTTATATCCCACGAACTGGGTACTAGGAACCTGCACTAGCTGGTAGGTAAGGGTTAGTTTTGTATCGCACCTACTGGGTACTAGGAACCCGCACTAGCTGGTAGGTAAGTGTTAGTTTTGTTACTTTTATATCCCACGAACTGGGTACTAGGAACCTGCACTAGCTGGTAGGTAAGGGTTAGTTTTGTATCGCACCTACTGGGTACTAGGAACCCGCACTAGCTGGTAGGTAAGTGTTAGTTTTGTTACTTTTATATCCCACGAACTGGGTACTAGGAACCTGCACTAGCTGGTAGGTAAGGGTTAGTTTTGTATCGCACCTACTGGGTACTAGGAACCCGCACTAGCTGGTAGGTAAGTGTTAGTTTTGTTACTTTTATATCCCACGAACTGGGTACTAGGAACCTGCACTAGCTGGTAGGTAAGGGTTAGTTTTGTATCGCACCTACTGGGTACTAGGAACCCGCACTAGCTGGTAGGTAAGTGTTAGTTTTGTTACTTTTATATCCCACGAACTGGGTACTAGGAACCTGCACTAGCTGGTAGGTAAGGGTTAGTTTTGTATCGCACCTACTGGGTACTAGGAACCCGCACTAGCTGGTAGGTAAGCGTTAGTTTTCTATCCCACCTACTGGGTCTAGTAGGAGCTGGACTTAACCGCCCGTGTACCTAGTCCTTAATCCCTCAGCACAACCCCTGCACATTATGCCGCCCGAGAGCGGCCCTCTGCAGGTCCAACAAAGTTAACGTAATAAAAATTAAACTGCCCTCGCAGATTAGACCTTACCGCTTACATTTCTGGCGCAGTAAAAAAGTGAGAGCTAGTTTTGGGTAGAATGTAGAGTTCGGGCGTACCGCCAGCCTTGTTTACACTATGCGGAGTGGCGTCGGACGCTTGCCATAATGTTCCCGCCTATTTTGACTGCCTTTGGATACAATATGTTGAGACCCCCTCACCCCTCCATGACATATTGTCATCATCATATATATTGCCAGCAGGGGGCAAATAACCAAAAAAATTGCCTTCAAAATAGACGCTAACTTAACCACGGTGATCGACAAATGTAAACATGACGGCGGCGGCGGCAGACGCTTGCATTTAAGTTCCCGTCTATTTTGAATGCCATTGGATACAATAATATGTTGAGGGGGGTTTGCACCCCCCTCACCCCCCAAAACATATTGTCATCATCATATATATTGCCAGCAGGGGGCAAATAACCAAAAAATCGCCGTCAAAATAGACGCGAAGTTAACCGCGGCGATCGCCCTATGTAAACATGACGACCGTACGCCCGGAATCTACAGCCATCCCCTAGTTTTTCACACTTCCCGTCAGTTTTATAATTGGTTTTCTGTTTTCATTGTACCTAGTAAAGTAGTAATGATACATTCACTTACCATAACAGTACTGTATTGAATACCAAAAGTTGGGAACAGTATGTACAGTACAGTAGTATGAAAATGACTGCCGTTGGATACAATATACCCCTCACCCCCCTCACCCCTCCATGACATATTGTCATCATCATATATATTACCAGCAGGGGGCAAATAACCAAAAAAATTGCCGTCAAAATAGACGCTAACTTAACCACGGTGATCGACAAATGTAAACATGACGGCGGCGGCGGCGGACGCTTGCATTTAAGTTCCCGTCTATTTTGAATGCCATTGGATACAATGGAGGGAGTAAAGCACTACCAAAAAACTACCGCCCGGTAGCTCTAACCTCTCACATCATTAAAGTTTTCGAGCGAGTCCTGCGAAGCAAAATTTCAACATTCATGGAGACAAATGAACTACACAACACCGGTCAACATGGGTTCAGAGCGGGAAGATCATGTCTCTCACAACTTTTGGAACACTATGACAAAATTCTTAAAGCGCTAGAAGAAAAGAAAAACGTGGATGTCATTTACACCGATTTTGCTAAGGCATTTGATAAATGTGACCATGGTATAATAGCCCACAAACTGAAAGCAAAAGGTATAACTGGGAAAATCGGACGGTGGATATACAATTTCCTCGTAAACCGAAAACAATCGTTAGCAGTAAACCAAGTCACTTCTGAGCCTTCGGATGTCAAAAGCTCAGTGCCCCAAGGAACAGTGCTAGCGCCCCTTCTGTTCCTCATACTAATTTGCGACATAGATACCAACACCAGACACAGTACGGTGCCGTCTTTTGCTGATGACACAAAATTAAGCAAGATAGTAAACACACAAGAGGACACGGGCCGACTGCAGGAAGACATGAATGTAGTGTTCCAGTGGACCAGGGAAAACAACATGCAATTCAATGAGGAAAAATACCAATTAATACGGTACGGAGATAATAATGGTGTTAAAGAAATTACAAATTACTTAACAGAATCTAACCACATAATAGAACGGAAAGACAGTGTGAAAGACCTTGGGGTATTAATGTCTGAAAATATGGGTTTCAAAGTACATAACCAGGTCAAAGTGGCGGCTGCGAAACGTCTAACGGGGTGGATTCTGCGTACTTTTAAAACACGCGGTGAATTGCCTATGATAACGCTCTTCAAATCTCTAGTGCTACCGCGGCTTGAATACTGTAGCGTATTAACATCCCCATACAAAGCAGGTGAAATAAATGACGTAGAGAGTGTACAAAGAAATTTCACTTCGCATATAAGTTCGATAAAACATCTACACTATTGGGAGCGTTTAAGAGCACTGAATCTGTACTCACTGGAACGTAGAAGAGAACGTTACCTAATAATATACACATGGAAAATCGCAGAGGGTTTAGTACCAAACCTACATACTCCGATAGTCATGAAATTCAGTGATAGGAGAGGCTGGGAATGCGAAATTCCCCGGATGAATAACAGGGGTGCTATGGGCTCTCTGCGAGAGGGCTGGTTATCACACAGAGGCCCACGTCTCTTCAACAAACTCCCACGGCGAGTAAGAGACATGAGGGACATCTCGTTAGACAACTTCAAGAGAGCCCTAGATGTCGAACTGCAAAAAGTGCCAGACGAGCCCATCCTCGCAAGGGAGCGAGCTGTCGCTTCAAACAGTCTACTGCACCAAATCACCACCCATAACGAGGGGCGTCGCGCTCCTTGGTGCCACTAGAAGAGCGGCGAACACATCCAAAGGTATCCAAAGGTATCCAAAGGTAAGGTAATAATATGTTGAGGGGGGTTTGCACCCCCTCACCCCCCAAAACATATTGTCATCATCATATATATTGCCAGCAGGGGGCAAATAACCAAAAAAATCGCCGTCAAAATAGACGCGAAGTTAACCGCGGTGATCGCCCTATGTAAACATGACGACCGTACGCCCGGAATCTACAGCCATCCCCTAGTTTTTCACACTTCCCGTCAGTTTTATGATTGGTTTTCTGTTTTCATTGTCCCTAGTAAAGTAGTAATGATACGTTCACTTACCATAACAGTACTGTATTGAATACCAAAAGTTGGGAACAGTATGTACAGTACAGTAGTATGAAAATGACTGCCGTTGGATACAATATACCCCCCCCCCAATGATATATTGTCACCATCATATATATTGGCAGCAGGGGGCAAATAACCGAAAGAATTGCCGTCAAAATAGACGCGAACTTAACCGCGGCGATCAACCTATGTAAACATGATGACCTTACGCCCAGACACTACATCCATCTCAAATTCTGTATAGGAAAGACTACTCCTAAAGAGTGTCGGTGAACCAGCCACTATACCCTGACAATTGTGATTATATTTTGATGTATTTTTACTTAATTTTATTGTATTAACCCATTGGCTGCGGGAGACGCCTCTTGAAGTTTGTATAATCAAGTGCGAGTGAGTGGGAGCGCGGCAGGCCCCCCATCCTCTCTCCAGCCAGCCAGCCGAGGCACTGAGGAGTATGAGCCATACTCTCGCTAAACATACAGCGCTGCCAAAGGCAAATGAAGTGCGACATTAGCGATAATTGCTCAGTATTAGCTAATGTCTGTGGTAGCGCTGCGGGTGAAGCCCACGCGCTACGAAGCTAATTCTGGTGTAATTTTGAAGCCATTTTCTTCTAGTTTTTGGCTGAACACATTTAAATTCACTCGGACACTTGCTTAATCAATTAGGAGTGCCTGAATTAGCCCTAATATGGTGGAAATATGGGTAAAGGTTACTTTTTGGACTGATAGTGATTTCAGCACAAAAAAAATCTTTGCGTTTTTCTTTCAGATACAGTGTTGTCATATACTGAAGAAGAGCTGAAATGAGTATTTACCCATTATCCAACAGTCTAAAAATACGCCCCCCACTAGTGGAGAGGGCTATGAGTATCAGGGAAAATGAGGGGTTAAAGGGAATATAAGACGAAAAATAAGCTGTACAGTATTTGGCTATAACCGTTTGCCGTGGGATACAGAATAAGTTGAAGTGGGGCAAGCCCCCCCCCTCACCCCCACAGGATTTATTGAAATCCTCATCTATGTAGACAGCAGGGGGCAAAATCATAATTTTCCCTAACTAACCCTATTATTGGATAATGGGTAAATACTCACTTCCGAAGGTCCTTGGATAATAAGTAAACACTCACTTCCGGAAGTCCTCAATATATAAATCCACTGGATATGAACGAAAATCACGTACATGCAAAACAAATCGAAAGACGTATGAGTCATCCAGCTGAAGACGCCATCATGGGTACACTAGGCACTAGTCAGCCATACTCACCTTCTTGTCCAATATATTGCATTATACATACATACATACATAACATTTTAAGACTGAGTGTTCCACACATAAGTGCAGTTTCAGTCTCTTGTCCTAATGGCGGCGTTCCAGGCAACCCTGTTAAGGGCTGCTTCACTTGTCAAGTTCTTGGATTTGAGATCGGCGCGTATAGTCCGATCCCAGGTCTTCCTCGGTCCACCCCTTGGTGCAGCTCCCTCCACAATCACAGACCTGCATTTTGTCACCCAATTTTGTTCATCCATTCTCTCCACATGTCCATACCATCCCAGTCTACTTGTACGCATCACCTCGCTAATACTCTTTATACCTAAACGTCTCCTCAGCTCAACATTTGTTATTCTATCCTGTAGCCTGGCCCCACACATCCATCTCACCATTCTCATCTCATTACGCTCCATTCTGTTGACATCCTCTACTTTAACGGCCCATGTTTCTGAGGCATACGTCATTGCACTTCTAACACATGAGGCATACACCTTTCCCTTCAGGGGGAGAGGCATTCTTTTCATGGTCAGGATTGGCATCAATTCTCTGAACTTCCCCCAGCCACACCTAATTCTAGCAACAGTGGCAGCCTCGGCCCCACCACCGGCAGAGATGGTATCTCCTAGGTAACAAAACTTGTTCACCAGCTCCAAAGACTCATTTCCAAAATTCACAGCCACAGGATCATCACTTAACACAAGCTCGCCTTTGCACACTACGCACTCAAATTTCTCTATTTCTGACTTATCCTTCGGCAGGGGCCCCTTTATTCTACTACAGCGCTTACTCCCATGGTGTACCCAACATCGACAGATGCTACATTGAATTGAGTTAACGCCCACTCCCTTTCCACACACTGCACATGGGTATGCACCGCTCTTTTCCACATTGCCTCGTCTCAAACTACAATGCATAATCTTGGTTTTGTTAATATTGACTCTTAAACCCTTGCTCGCCATGCCCTCTCTCCACTTTCTGAATTTGGCCTCAGCATCCTGCATACTGTCAGCTATTAGGACTAAATCGTCTGCATAAAACAGTTCCAACGGGAGTCCGCCTCTAAAAACTCTAGACAGCGCCTCCAAGACCATAATAAAGAGGAGGGGGCTTAACACTGAACCCTGATGGACTCCAACACGGACTGCGAATTCATCACTCAGTACACCTTCACCCTCACCGAACTTCGCGAATCCTCATACATCTTCATTATCACACGCACCAGCCACTCTTCCACACCAAGTTTCCTCATAGCCCACTGTACAACATCTCTAGGTACCCTATCAAAGGCCTTCTCCAGGTCCACAAACACAAAGTAAAGATCCCTGCCTTTTAGTAGGTATCTTTCCTGCATCTGCCTGACTATGAAGATAGCATCGGTTGTACCACGTCCTGGCATAAAACCAAACTGCATATCATCAATAGAGATGCTTTGCCTGATCAAACCCTCAAGGACTCTCTCACAGACCTTCATGATTTGGTCAAGCATTTTCAGGCCCCTATAATTTCCTCTATCTAGCGCATCCCCTTTTCCTTTGTATATATTTATTACACTTTTGAGCCAATCCTCTGGGATTTTCTCATCTTTAATAATGGTGTTTATCAACTCAGTGACTAAGTTTACACCAATCTCCCCTGAGGCTTTTATCATCTCAGCGACAATGTCGGAGCAACCTGGAGCTTTACCGTCCTTCATTTTATTGATTGCGTCGCTCACTACAGCTGGTGCTATCAAAGGAGGGGGCCCAGATATTGGTTTTTCGATACTAAGCTGTTCCTTATCCCATTCAAACTCTACATTTAGCAATCGTTCATAGTGTACCTTCCATGCTTCTCTGATTTCATTTTCTGCATACACAATCTTCCCATTATCATCTCTAACACACTGTTCACCTATAATATCCCTACTGTCATTTTTAACTCGCCTAGCTAGGTTGAAGATCCCATTGGGATTGTCAGTGTTACACACTTGTTCGAGGACCAGGTCCTTAATGCGATTTTTAGCATTGTAAATAACTCTTTTGGCAGTTCGTTTAGCTGCCTGGTATTCCTCCCTGCTGCCTCCTTTCTTCCATGCTTTGAAGCATCTCCTTTTCTCTTTCACAGCATGTTCTACCTCATCGTTCCACCACCAAGAGGTCTTATTCCTGGGGTGACCCTTTGTTTTCCCACAGACTTTGTCAGTGGCAGCGATAAGGCTATGCTTAAGAAAGTTCCATTGGCTATTTACATCGTTAGGCCTAGCTTCCTTATTTCTATTCATTTCCTCCAGTTCATTATGAAACCTATCCCTAACTTCCTTGTCCTTCAGCAGCCACACTTTCCTTTTGGGTATGTAAACCTTCTTGCGCTTAGGATCTCTGTATAAGCTCATGTCGCACACAAGTAGCTTATGCTGGGGGATACATTCTTCGCTTATGGGATGTGCGGAGCTGCGCGTGACAGATGATTGGCTAAATGGGTGTGACGTCATCTAGGGAATTCCATTGCTATTGGTTGATTATTTCATATCACTTTAAAGTCGGTAGACAGTGTCCAGACATACGACTGTAGCGAAGATGGTGGCAGAGCCATTTATAGGGAGACTATTATTATCGTACTGTATTATATTAATCCCTTATTATACATTTCAGCCCGTAATGACATATATATATATCAATGATGTATACATCATTGATATGAAGAGCTCTACCAGACCAATTAGGCCTAAAAAGATCAATGGGACTACTGTCGGTCAAAAAGATAACCTTTTCCGAAATACGCCCACAGTGTAAGTGTTAACTAACTAAACTAGGCTAACTAACCAAGAAGGATGTAGTATCTGGACGTACGGTCGTCATGTTTTACATTAGCCTAGGTCATGCGCTCGCTGCTCGCATCTTATTTTCACTTTTGTTTCTTTTCTGGGTATTAGTTTATGACCAACCAGTTATGGGCCCCATCGATGATTATTGGTGTGTTATCACTTTCATGAACGATACTTTGTTGGTGTACATGTGTAATTACCGTCGCAAATTCACTATAAGTGAAATACGAGAAACTGTAAAAAATCCCTCCCTCTCGATGGCCGCGCCACAATAATACATAATGGCCGTCCTTCGGGAGCTCTTACGGTATACTCATGTGTAGCGGGTAGACCTGTACATACAGTATATTTCAATAATTTGGTAATGTTACAATATATTTTTTACATTTTACATTAATAAATAGTCTTCTAATACAGTATACAGTAAAAGTCCTTTAATCCGACGACCGATAATTCGAATCTCCCAATAGTCCGAATTTTTCAATTTGAGGCCAAATCCGAATTCACCCGATGGTCCGAATTTCAAGAAGTCCCAAAGTCCCCTTTTTGAGGCATTAGTCCACTCAAATGACACATAATGGAGCACACACATATCATATGTTCATGAATTCACTTTAAAAGTTTACCATTGTCATTGTAGCCTATTACCTACTTCAAAACATTCAGATTAATGGTCAAAGGAAGCTACTGATATAAACGTAAACACCACATCGTCTGCTAGAGAGTTTGTTTTGCTCTTGAACGCATCCTTGGGACGCTCCGATGCGCTACTGGCTTGCACCGCATTTTCTGCAAGCGCATTCAGTCTTGAGCTTGAAAACGCACCTTTGGACGTTCCGATACGCTACTATTTATAGTTCAGTGATCGGAGCGTCCCAAGGGTGCTTTCAAGACAACAAGACAAGGGTGCTTTCAATACAATATAATATAACAGAGCACATCACAAAAGGAAAATTACAAGAACCTCTCAGGGAAGTGCCGTTGTTAAGGCATTACTTCCCGAACCACATCTGATCTGATCTTCAAGAGCAAGACAAACTCGCTAGTAGACGATGCGGACATATGGTGTTTACGTTTATATCAGCAGATTCCTTTGACCATTAATCTGAATGTTTTGAAGTAGGTAATAGGCTACAATGATAAACTTTTGAAGTGATTTCATGAACATATGATATGTGTGTGTGTCATTTGGGTGGCCTAATGCCTCAATGTTTTCGTCAGGCCATTAATACACAGGTTCATAGGGGTAAAGTCCGATAATCCGAAAAATCCACTAATCCGAACGAGGGCCGGTCCGCTGCCCTTCGGATTAACGGAAGTTTACTCCATGTTATACTATGTTATGTTATGTTAGGTTAGGTTAGGTTAAAGATATTGTTCAATGTTTCTTAGTAAATAGGATCTTACCGCTCTTACCCTCAACCTCTCAGTCGAACGTCACTACACCTAGCGGTCTTTTTAGGAATCATGAACCAATCACAATGCTTCCCGTCACTCATGGAACCAATCACAGCCTTCCATCAAATTATCAACAAATCACACAGTCTTTCAGTCGTCACGTCACGCCCCTCGCCAAGCGAGGGCTAGGCTCAGTTCGAAGATGG
Source organism: Paralithodes platypus (assembly GCA_032716605.1). Taxonomy (NCBI): domain Eukaryota; kingdom Metazoa; phylum Arthropoda; class Malacostraca; order Decapoda; family Lithodidae; genus Paralithodes; species Paralithodes platypus. The sequence continues at coordinate 46,072,651 of CM064486.1, forward strand.
AGGTCGCATGTGCTTTGAGACAGATATTGGGGACGGATACCAGGACGTTTAATATATTCTTTAACGTTTCGCCACAGCCTTTCTATATTTTGTGTATGGATGGCGGGATTCTCATGATTCAAGGAAGTTGAGGCTGTGAGTCTCTTTTGCGGGGACTTCTGCCTGCCTGATTTCGACGATGACCCTGATGATCCACTAGAACCGATCAACCTCCTCTCAACCTACTGCAACCTCTCAACCTACTGCATCAACTTCTTCAGCCTCTCATTAACCCCTTATTGGCGGCGCTCGACTTAAGTCGTGCACCAATTTGCAGCAAGTTAGGAGCATTATTAAGGCTTTTAAAGGGTTAAAATCAAGTGCAAATGGCCGGGAGCACAGCGGGCCAGACAGCCGACTCCCAGGGCTTACCGCCGCCCATTAACTCATGTTCCCTGTGTTTTCGAGAGGCCGGCAGTGTAGCCAGTAGTGAGCATAGCTGGGAAAAATATACCGATATATGCTAAACTCCCATGTTCGTGGCATCACTGCAAGAGAACCACGAGTGCTACGTAGCTCGTTCTGGTCTCATTTTGAAGCTTTTAGCGCCTAGTTTTTTTGCTAAATATTTTTTTTTTCATGCAGGAGGGCCTGAATATGCCCAAATGAGCCCAAAACACCCCGCTAGACAAGGGTTAAGGTATGTTATTGTCTAGGGGACATATACTAGGTGTTAGGTCAAGGTTAGGTTAACCCGGGAACTGCGGGGAGACTCTTAAGAGTTCCCCCGGCGGACTGCGGGGAGACTCTTAAGAGTCAGAGAAAAAATAAATAAACTTTTGACATCGAAAAAAAAAAAAAAAAAAAAAAATTATTTTTTTTTGGCCCCTGGGCCATGCAAAATCTCAGTCCTCTACCTCCCCTCCTTCCCCACTTTCCTCCTCTCCTTCAGTTATCACCTATTTTCCCTGTTATTCCCTTATTCTGAGGTATATTTTCGTGCTAACATTAGAAATCCGGTTGCAGGGTGTCTCTTCAACAAACTCCCACGGCGAGTAAGAGACATGAGGGACATCTCGTTAGACAACTTCAAGAGAGCCCTAGATGTCGAACTGCAAAAAGTGCCAGACGAGCCCATCCTCGCAAGGGAGCGAGCTGTCGCTTCAAACAGTCTACTGCACCAAATCACCACCCATAACGAGGGGCGTCGCGCTCCTTGGTGCCGCTAGAGGAGCGGCGAACACATCCAAAGGTATCCAAAGGTAAGGTAAGGTCATCACTGATAGCAAGCGAATGCAAGAGAGAGAGAGAGAATATCGATCGACTGTGTCTCAGTGGCCTTGGGGGAAATTGGCGGGAAAGCAGCTTGCCTCACCCATACATTATACAACTCGCGGGCTATATCTCCGATTTTGACCATCCAAACGCTGTTTTCACTTGTTTTATTGTTGTTTCAGGTTAATACCTTTATAATCAACCCATAATAGGCGCATATGGATAAGTATTAATGGTACAATGAATATTTTAGTGACGGAAACACCTCAAATACATGCGCACAGGGAGAGGTGTCTAATTACCCCCATGCGCACTTCAGAGGTTAATGGCAAAACTTGGCTCGGATTTCAGGGATTTAGCTGGGGTGTGGGGGCGGCAGCCCCCACCCATAATACTAGGTTAGGTTAGGGTAATGTTAACCCCATTCTTACTGGGTTTTTCCACATTGAAAAACAAGAAAACCGGAACCAACTTTCGAAATGAGATTACTGTGATTTTAGACTCTGAAAATTTGAAAAACCCAAGCCAAGTATGGTCAAAACTTGGCTCGGGTTTTTCCATTTTCAGGTTTTGTATTTACCTAATTGTATTTACCTAATTGCAGTTTACAGGAGTTGAGCTAAGCTCATGTTGTCCCGTCTCTCAGTCTACTTTTTATCCAATTTTTTCTTGTAAATATGGAAGTTCCTTGCCCCTACCACCTCCTCCTCCAGCCCATTCCATTTGTCAATACATCTATAGGGGAAGCTAAACTTTCTGATATCGTTCTTGCAGGTAGGTCTTTTTACTTTGTAGCTGTGGCCTCTAGTTATTCCTGTATCCATAATTAATATATCCAGCCTCTCCAGCCCCCGGGTGCATTTGTACATCATTATCATGTCTCCCCTCTCTCTCCTCTCTTTTAGACTCGGTAGATTTAATTTGTCTAGCCTCCCTTCATATGGCAGTTCTCTGAGACTTGGAACCAATCTAGTAACTGCTCTCTGGATTCTTTCTAACTTGTGAATATGCTTCTTTAGATGCGGGGACCACACCACTGCTGCATACTCCAATCTTGGTCTAATCATACTCTTCATAATTTTCGCTACCATGGTCTCATCCAAGTAGTTCAGAGCAACTTTCATATTCCCGGCCATTGCATACATTCCGCTAAAGAGCTTGTTAATATGTTTCTCTGGCGACAAATTATCTTGTATAATCAACCCTAAATCCTTTTCTTTTTCGGCCTTGCTAATTATATTATCTCCCATCCTGTACTCCCAATTTGGTCTATTCACACTTCTTCCCATATTTAACACATGGCATTTACTTATATTAAATTTCATTTTCCACTTGGTGCTCCATTCGTATATTTTATCTAAATCCCCTTGCAGCTCCTCACAACTAGTTTTATTTGTTATTTGTCTCATAATTTTTACGTCGTCTGCAAACATTGACATGTAGGAGTTTATGCCTATCGGCAGGTCATTCACGTACATAAGGAACATGAGAGGTGCCAACACAGATCCCTGAGGCACACCACTCTCAACTTTCCGCCACGATGAGTAAGTTCCTCTAATGTTGGTCCTCATTTCCCTATCTGTTAAATAGCTCTCCATCCATTTCAGCAAACTCCCCCTGACACATCCTAGCATCTCAAGCTTAGATAACAATCTCTTATGTGGTACCTTATCGAATGCTTTGGAAAGGTCTAAATAGACGCAGTCCACCCATCCGCCTCTTTCTTGGAGTACATCTATCACCCTACTGTAATAACATAGCAAACTGGTAACACAAGATGTCCCTTCTCTGAATCCAAATTGCTTTGGGGTTATTATCTTCTTTCTCTCCAAAATTTTCATCCACCTCTTCCTAATTAGCTTTTCACAAATCTTGCATATAATACTAGTAAGTAAAACTGGTCTATAGTTTAGAGGGTCCTCAGGGTTTCCATTCTTGTATATCGGAATGATATTAGCTCTTTTCCATTCAACAGGAACCTGTCCTTTATCTAAGGAAGCTTGAATTATGTCCCTCACTGGCTCCACTAATTGCTCTGCACACTCCTTTAAAACCCAGGCAGACACTTCATCCAGTCCCATAGCTTTCCTTACTTCAAGTCCTCTCATCGCAGATAACAGCTCATCTCTAGTTATTTCAATCTTACTAAGACCACTCTCCAGTACTCCCGCCTGTGGTTCGTCAAAACCTTCCTCTCTAGTAAAAACTGACCCCAATTTGTTATTCATTACCTTGCACATGTACGATACATTTTCATACGTCCTAGCATCAACTCTTAATTTAGTAATTTGTTTCTTTACCTTCAACTTACAATACTGTTTATATATTTATAAAATAATCTAGGGTCACTTTCACATTTATTTACTATGTTCTTCTCATAGTTCATTTTAACTTGCCTAATTATGTTAACATATCTATTCCTCTCCTGTTTATATTTATTCCGATTACTCTCAGTGTTCCTTCTTCTTAATCTAGCCCAAGCTGCATCACGCCTACCCAAAGCTCTTTTGCATTTCAAATTAAACCAATCTTTCTGCTTAGCAAAATTTCCAGTTTTTTATCTTGGAACAAACAGATTGGTTCCTACTCTATAAATTTCGAGGAATCTACTATATTTACCTTGTACGTCTTGTTCCTTCAAAATAAGATCCCAATCTACTCCCTCTAAATATATTTTCAAGGATACATAATCAGCTTTACTATAATTTAATCTGTCATTTATGTAGTTATTGTCTAATCTATTGGCATTACTCGAGGTCAACTTCCATTTTAGTAATAGGTGATCACTTTTACCTACAGGACATAGATAGTTTATATCACTAATTTCGTGAGGATCTTTTCTAAAAATCAGATCGAGTTTAGAAGGTTCGTTATTACCCCTCATTCTTGTATTTTCCTTCACATGTTGTGCAAGTACATTTTCCGTAACCAACTCCACTAGCCGACTTCCCCAAGATCTCTGATTTGGCCCTGCATCTCCCGATTCCCAATCAACCTCATTACAGTTGAAATCTCCTACCAAGATCAATCGATTCTTCCTTAAAAGCAATCTTCTCAACGACTGAATCATATCCTCGACCATCTCAAACTCCAACTCCCTAATTCCTGATGTCCTGATGTGGCGGCGTCTACGCCGTGGGGCCACCTCCCGAGGCTGCCAACCGCGGATGGCTGCCGACCCTCCACGGCCGAAGACAAAATCAACGACCAGTGGAGGAAAACCGGATGCCGGCGGCGGGGAGCAGTTTCGGGAGCCAAACCGTCACAACCATCCCCTGCCCCCTCCCTGGGGGCACGGGTCCTTGGAGCGGCTTCAGTCGCGCCGGGAATTTCCACACCTCTCACACACATCACACAGTTTTTCCTACACCGAGAAATGACTCTCCGGCTGTCATTTCTCGAAGACTTCTTCTAGCCGGAGACATTGAGAGCAACCCAGGACCCACGTACACATACATATGTCCAACTTGCTCAAAACCCATCACTTGGAGTCGCCATACTAAGGGTTCAGTTCTCTGCAATTCATGCGGGAACTGGACCCACTTCACCTGCACAACACTTGCCTCCAAGAAACACTACACAAACACCTGGACCTGTTCCTCATGCCCCTCCCTCTCCCAGTCAAATCCCTCACCTAAAACCCCTCCACCTCAACCCACCTAACCTTCCCATATCATCCACTCCCCCCCCTAAAACCCGTCCACCTCTCCTCCCTAACCCATCTAACCTTCCCATACCATCCACATCCTCAACTCAACACACCACACCCTATCCTAATCCATTCCAACCCCCATCTCCTGCTCCCCAATCCCAACCCCCACCTCACCCATCCCAACCCCTCCCTCACCCCCACCCCCCCCATCCTCGTGCAGCAACACCCAACATACATCGTGCACATAACATTAACATTCTTCAACTGAACATATATGGCATCAACACAAAGAAACACGAACTCTCACACTTCATCAAACAACACAACATACACATTGCCATCTTACAAGAAACAAAACTCCGCACAACACAAAAAACACCCACATTTCATAATTTCACCACCATCAGACAAGACCGGGCTGTCGGCGGGGGCGGTGGACTCATCACCCTGGTAGACAAAGAAATATCATACATAGTAACCAGTGTACAAACCAAATCCCTCCTCCCCCAAAATGATAACACAACAGAAATACAGTCAATTAAAATACGCACTGGCAACAACTCCAACATAACCATCATAAACACATACATCCCTCCCCAAACATCCCCATCAGTACCAAATGAATACAGACCACACTTACAACACATCACAAACACCCCACACATCATCCTGGGTGGTGACTTCAACGCCAAGACGTCGGCCTGGTTTGTCGACAACCCCGACACAGACAGAGGGCTGGTACTACAAAACCAAACCGATAACCTCATCATCCTTAACGACATCCATCAACATACCCATATTCCTCACCAAGCCCTCTATAACCCATCATCTCCAGACATCACCTTTTGCTCCCCAGAACTCGCCCCCACAACATCCTGGAGGGTGGTCAGAACCTTAGGCTCTGACCACCTCCCGATCATTATCACCACCAAAACCAGACTCACCCCAGCTAGCCACAAACACACATACACCAATTATAAAAGAGCTAACTGGGAAGCATTCACAAATGAGACAGAACAACACTTCACAACTCTAAACAGTACACCCATCACTAACATCAACAATGCTGTACACATACTCAATAAAACGATCCAAAACGCTGACAAGAAACACATTCCAAGAGGTAACAGAAAAAGACACAACCCCAACTTCACACCAGAAATTCAAAACCTCATCAGACAACGCGACATACTGAAACACTCCCCAGCACTCCACACACAAGACATCACACAACAAATTCAAGCACTCAACACCCAAACTAACAACAAAATACAAGAACAACAAAAATTAAATTGGAATAACTTCCTACAAACACTTGATCACAAAACAAACCCCAAAAAACTCTACAAAACACTAAACAGCATCACACTTTCCAACAGCAACACAACACAATCACATGCTGCAATCACAACAACAGACTCTACTCCTTCATGTAAACAACAAGCAAACACTCTCATCAATCACTTTTCACATGTCAGCCACCTAAAACCTCACAAAGACGACCGACGTGTCATCCGACGTAAGAGACAATTCCCCACAGACCCTGACTATACACCCTTCACCAATCACCAGACAAAGCATATCATCAACAATCTCAAGCACTCACCCACCTGTGGCCTAGACAACATAAGCAACATACACCTCAGACACCTGGGACCACAAGGCATACAAGCGCTCACTAACATATCAAACTACAGCTATTCACACAACACAATACCAGACATTTGGAAGCATGGTATCATCATCACATTCCCCAAACCCAACAAAGACCCCACGCTACCCTCCTCGCACCGCCCCATCACACTCCTTTGCTCCCCCTCCAAAGTCATGGAACGCCTAGTATTACAACTAATTACACCTGACCTACCCCTAGCTCCAACACAACATGGCTTTAGGCCACTGCACTCCACAAACACTCTTCTCACAGACCTTACACAAAGAGCTTTCGACGGCATCAACTCAGCTAGACCACCACACAGATCACTATTAGCCACACTCGACATTAGTAAAGCCTTCGATGCCATCCCCCGCCACAACCTAACAAACAAATCTACAACACAAACATGCACAACAACACAAAAAGGTGGCTGGCCAACTTCCTAGCAGGCAGATGTGCACACGTATCTTTTGCCGGTCAGTCATCTAAAATCAGAAACTTTCCAAACGGAGTCCCACAAGGATCCGTCCTATCGCCCGCACTCTTCAATCTGTACATGCACGATATAACTACACCCAATACGCCCCAAATAAACTTAGCCTCCTATGCAGATGACATAACACTCACATGCACACACCATGACCCAAAAAGAGCAACAGATCTCCTTCAACCCTATCTCAACATACTACATGGCTGGTGCACTACAAACAGACTTAATCTAGCCCCAGCCAAATCCACCGCAACCCTGCTCACAAGTTGGACAAGAACACGAATACATCCCTCAACTCACCATAAACAACACACCCCTAACACATACACACACACCCAAAATCCTAGGAGTAACATATGATACTCATATGACATTCAAACAGCACACCACAAACATTAAAAAGAAACTGACACCCAGACTTAACGCCCTCAGGTCACTTGCTCACACAAAATTTGGACACAACAAAGAAACTACCACCACAGTATATAAACAATACATAAGATCAGTGATGGAATACGCAAGCCCAGCCTGGGCTTCTAACCTAGCTGAAACATCATAAGACCTTACAGACTATTCAAAACAAAGACCTGAAGATCATTACAGGCTGCACAGCTACTGCACCCACAGATCACCTACATCAAGAAACCAAAATCCTCAAAGTCAAAGACCATCTGGACATGAGAGGCACTCAATTCCTGGCAGCAGCCTCCACGAACCAAGACCACCCACTAAACTACATGGCAACACACCCACAGACACCAAGAAATATCAAAACAACACCCAGCACACGGTATCACACACACAATTATTGTCCTCTCTCCCTCCCTGCCCACCCCGAACCAACTTTCAGAAGCACATCCATACTCATATCTCTCACCGATCCATCCACTCACTCACAGACAACACGCAGCTGCATGCACGACCTCCCGAAATCCATCCTTCCGAATCCTCCCTTCCTCGCGAGGACAGAGTCCACCTGGCCAGGCTGAGATGCGGACACCATCCAGCTCTCCTGAGCTATCAGAAGAGACTGGATGACTCCGTTGTCGACGCCTGCCCGGGATGTAACACAGCACCCCATATCATTAAACACATCATAGAAGACTGCATTTCACACAACCACTTACGCCAACAACACAATCTACACTCAATGAGAGCTCTGTGGGAAAGCCCGATCGTGGCCATGGCCTTTCTCAGGGACCCGGGGCTGTTCGGCCAGGCAGCTTAGGGAACAACAACAACAACAACAACAACAACAACAACAACAACAACAACACAATCTACACTCAATGAGAGCTCTGTGGGAAAGCCCGATCGTGGCCATGGCCTTTCTCAGGGACTCGGGGCTGTTCGGCCAGGCAGCTTAGGGAACAACAACAACAACAACAACTCCCTCCATGCTCTGGTCTTTGGTGGCATGTAAGCTACTGCTATGTCTAGCTTTTTTCCTTCTATATCATTGAGTTCAACTGCCATTATTTCTGCCTTGTCATTATTTAACTCCACGTCCTTTGCTGTCATAGGGTTCTTAACTAATACTGCCACTCCACCTCCCCTTTTACCCTTTCTATCATATCTCCATATATTATATCCTTCACTAAACACTATGTTTCTGTCAAAGTCCTGGTTCAGCTTTGTCTCCGTCAAACAGACTATCTGTGGTTGATCTTTTCTTAATATATCATCTAACTCTACCTTTTTACTGTTTATTCCATCTATATTAGTGTAGTAGCACAGTATATTTGAATCCACCTCCTTGTTTCTCTTCCCTCTCTGCCTCCTACCAGGTTCACCTCCTCCTCCATCCCTTCCCTGACCTAGTTCCACCTCCCCTGCTAATTCTATTCCCCTCCCCCCCCCCCCTCCACAACCTCCCATACCCCCTCTCTTTCCCTCTGTTCCACCTTCTCCACCATATCCTGGCTCTTTAAAATATGTAACTTTTAAATATTGTATTTTCAGAGTTCCTCCAATATTACCGCTTTATTTACGTCTTTTACCCCGCAATTTCCCTGATCTTCATAGCCCTCCCCACTATCGAGGGCAGTGTCTGAAGATTGATGGATAATGGGAAAATACTAAAATGCGACGGTCCTTGGTATTAGACAACACTGTACAGTATATCAAAGATAAAAACAAAAACAACAAAAAAATACCTGAAAAACTTGTAACTGGTTGGTGATAAATTTTTACCTTTTTCTGTTATTTGCCCCCTGCTGGCAATAGGCCTATATATGATGATGATAATAAGTCATGTGGGGGTGCCTCAACCTATTATTGTATTCCACGGCAGTCAAAATAGACGGGAACATGATCCCGAACATACGGTACGCCCAAATACTACATCCGGTAAAAAACATCTCTATGTTCCCGTTTTCCTATCCTCAAGTAACCTATTAAGAACTGGTCAGGGGACTGGTTAGAATTTGTAGGATGTTTAAGTGAAGTGTGGAAATCAGTATTTACTGAGAAATAAGTCTTAAAATGCGCTATGTTTTACGGGAGGGTCTGTACGCCGCCACATACCTTACCCCCTGCACATGATTGCGCGGCCCCGCCCACTGCCCAAAATGTACAAATATTATATTAGATTAGATTAACCTAACCTAACCTAACCTAATATAATATAATATAACATAACAACATTTTTTTTGGGTGATGGGCTGGTCTATCAGAGTGAGAACTGAGCAATCTCTGCCATACCCATAGCTCACTCTGACTGTTCCTTTTACTTATATAGGCCTATTTTCTAGATCTCAAGTGATGGCGTCTCTTCCATGGATGGTCAATCCACGGAAGAGACGCCATCACTTGAGATCTAGAAAATAGGCCTATATAAGTAAAAGGAACAGTCAGAGTGAGCTATGGGTATGGCAGAGATTGCTCAGTTCTCACTCTGATAGACCAGCCCATCACCCAAAAAAAATGTTATTATATTATATTATATTATATTATATTATATTAGGGTTAGGTTAGGTCCCAAAGTCCCAATCTACCAAGATTGGAAGCCAAAGCGTCACATTTTTCCTTTGCCCCTCAACTTTCTCTTCATAATTGCTGAAGGGCACAGGGCCCTGGGTGGGGCTTTGGTTTCCCAGGCATTTCCGCACTCTCCTCAGCTCCACGCCATGGAGTGGCTTCGGTCACCCAGGCTTTATTGTGGTCGGCAGGGAGGGTTCTGTGGGGGCGCTCGGTTATGGCCTTGGCCTTGCTCGGGGCCTTGGGGCTGTTCGGCCAGGCAGCTTGGGGAACAAAAACAACATAAAATTTTTGCCTAAACTAGGCCTAGTCATTGTTTACCTGGGAAAGAGAGGGCAGGGACCCTGGGTGACCCATAGCACATTTTAAGACTTATTTCTCAGTAAATACTGATTTCCGCACTTCAATTAAACATCCTACAAGTTCTAACCAGTCCCCTGAACAGTTTTTAATAGGTTACTTGAGGATATTTGGACAAACTGGATTTTAGGTCACGTATGGGATATAATGTTCTAAATGTATACTAGGACTATAGCTTTGTCATAGAGTATTAGTCACCACAATATGTCTTTACCGCTGCATAGCCTATTAAATTATTTTTCCTTAGACTTTGTGGGTTAAATAAGGGTGATGCCGGCCATCTTGGATCAGCTGAGAACTAATATTTTTATTTTTTTTACCGTAGGCTAGTTCTAGTATTTTGTCATATTCTAGGTAGCATTCAAGGAGACCACTGCAGGACTCTTCTTCTTCTTCTTACCTCTGACCGGGTATAGGCTATCCTAGTGTTTACTACCCTATACCCCTTTGAAAGGACATTAGCCTAACCTAACAACCTTACCTAACCTAACCTAGTATTATAGGTGGGAGCTGCCACCCCCACTTTGACTTAGATTTTTGGTGTATTTGTCTGTGAAGTGGGTATTTTTCAATTTGTTGATAACCAAAATCCTCCATGCGGACTAGGCTATATGGAGAAAATTATGGCGAATCTAGGCTATTGGTGCCTATTTTCCCTAATAAATTGTTTCTCATAACGTCGCACTAGTGTCCTTGAATATTATCAAATCCAATTTGACCGGATATTTTAATGGGACCATAGGTAAACGTTTATCCTACATCCTTATCAACTAACCTAATGCAATACAAAAATTATAAAAATACATCAAAATAGAAGGTCAATGTTGCAAAATGCATTGTGCAAATAGCCTAGCCTAGTTATGCAATTTGAACAGCATACAGTAACATATGTCCATGGCAGGGATAATTGAATGTAGCTTCACAGTCATAAGACTGAAATAAAACAAAATTCAGCGTCATTAAGGTTTGTCGATAATAATAGCCTAGTAGGCTAATGTGAGCAAGCTAAAGTACTTCAATGAAAAGGATCACATCCTCAAGACAACTTCGGCGTGACACCCCGGTCCCGGGCACCTCATTTTAGGGAATAGGAATATATTTAGTATGACAGGTCTTATACCATTCCTCTTAAAACTTAGAGCATTAAATTGTACAATGATCATGTTCAATTCTCACCATTAGGCCTGGAGGCTGCCAAAATACGCAAAAATAGCGGACGAGTTTGCTTCACAACATTCATTTCTGCGCCCTATCTTCCAGTACCAACCTAACGCAACTATTGCATAAAGTTAGCTATGGTTATGATTCTATACATTTAGAATTATGAGACAAAAATACTTAATACTATAATAATAAGTCTGATTATATCGTTTAACCTCGGAATTGAGTAAATATAATAACCTATGAAAAAGTGTGTTGTGTTGTTGGCACTCGCATAAATTGGCTAACCTGAGAGAGAACTTCCAAGATGGCTGTGGCAAGAAATTCCAGCTCCTCCAGATGAAACAAGGTCCTCTTTTCTGCCGTTAACTCTGTCCAATGGCCGTGTGTTGCGGTAAGCCGACCCCCAGGGGCTGTACCGAGGGAAGATGATGAAGAAGGTGAGTTTGACACAGCTGCTGAGCCGGTCACCACGACACCACCACCATGGCAGCAGTAGGAGAGGGAGTAGTGCCAATGGTGAGGTTATGGTGGTGGACTCCAATATACCCACTATACCCTCCGCCTCACCACCACCACCACCACCACAGGACCTCGGCATTCAGGAGAAGACTGTGGTTAAGAAGAAAGCCAAGAGCGGTATACTCCAGACGATAAAAAAGAAAATCAGTGGCAAGTTCGACACCATTCAGAACTCTAACACCCCAAAGAAAAGCAAAAGTTTCGAGGGGCTGTCCAATAGTTTCGGCGATTCTTTCTCTCAGTCCATTAGTGAGGAGTCGTCGAGTGATGGACTGAACGCTAGTGGTGGTCAGTCTCATAAAGGGAAACATAACAAACGTGCCATCCGTCCCATACACACCACCATCACTAGACAAAACTCATCCTCTCATGTATTGACGGATTCTGAGAGTGAAGTATTAAGTAGGGGAGGTTATGGGGATACTAGTAAACCTCCCATTAGTAAATCCAGTGATCATGGACTCAACCAACAGTCTGCGTCGACCATTACTTCGATATCGTATGGAAGTGGCAGTCATTTGTTGGAGTTTAATAAGTTGGACCCCAAAACCCCCCTAGTGATAATAGATAATACGTTGGTAATAGGGGACAAAGTGAAGGCCCCATCCGTGCCACAAATTGTGTTAGATAGTGTTGTTAATGTTAGCAAAGCAAGTGTGCCTGCCTCAGAAACCTTGATCCCGGACCCACAAAAGAAGCCGGGTAGTGTTGAAAGGTTTGCCATATCAGAAACATCGTCACCACATCCCAACCGGACGTACAGTGAAGCCTGGGACCATGTTAACTTTGATCCCAGTAAAAGAAGCCTGGCCGAGGAACTCTTCAGACTTGCCAGGTTAGCGCCTCTTATTAGACTAGGGCTATAGGCTTAAGTTTTGAAGTTCACTCAGCCTCCACTGAAAAAATATATCACACCCGGTACTTCAAGACTCCTTATTACGTTAGGCTATTTCTTTAACTTTTTATCCTGTATCTGTAATAAACTAATATTGTCTTTAAGTTAGTTGTGGGCAGAAAACTAGGTTTAATTCTAGTTTCGCTTTCACAGCATACTCATAAATTTCTATGGCTACTTTAGAGTTTTCATATACCATACTTAATTCCTATATATGTCCAAAGCGGCGGAAATGCATTATAAGGAATTATACCTACTGTAAAAAAAAAAAAAAAAAAATCTCCCCATATGCGGCACCATATTAAGATAAGGAGAGAACAAGATATTGGGGGATGGAGGAGGGTTCTGCTTAAGCTATATACTTCAATTCTTTGTCTTTAACTATCCTTTCTACGACTACATAATTTCTAAACTAATTCTTAAATCTAGCTCTAGCTGTTTCTGGAGAAGTCACCGGTGCATAGGTGAGCTGGCTTTGAGAGGGGACAGCAACTCCACAAAAAGAAGAAGAAGAAGAGCTATTATGATTACATAATACTAGGTTAGGTTAGGTAACTTAGGTAAGGTTGTTAGGTTAGGCTAATGTCGTTAATGTAGTTTATTATCATTATATTACGTCTTTTACCCAGCAATTTCCCTGATCTTCATAGTTGGTCGGGAAGCTATGCCTTTACAACGGCGCCTCCCTTTTGTCGCTGTGTACGTGAAACTAGAATTTTACCGAAAACTAATTTTGGAGAGGTAATTATAAGAGTGAGAGAACTATTTCTTATTCCTAATCTGGCAACCTCTGCGTCATATGGTACCGGACTACCGGTACCAATAAATTTGTAATTTGTTTAGGCCTATAGGTCAAGAACTGCTCCCCTCTAGCCCTACTGTACAAATATGCATTAACCTGATCACAAATTAAGTAAAACTTGTATAGGCCTACAGTACAGTATATATTAACCCTCTCACGACCATATGACGCAGAGGTTGCCAGATTAGGAATAAGAAATAGTTCTCTCACTCTTATAATTACCTCTCCAAAATTAGTTTTCTGCCCACAGCTAACTTAAAGACAACTGCAGAGGTTAAAGTAACTAAACTAAAGGTTTCTAAATACCCCTGATGGTAACAAAGGCTTTAAAGTATCCCTAATAGGCTCAAAATTGCGTCAAGAATGTGAGAGGGTTAATATTTTTTGTATTAACCCTCTCCGACATATGACGCAATTTTTACACTTCCCAACCCCTGCCATCCCCTCCCCTCCCCACTCCCTGCCATCCCCTCCCCTCCCCACTCCCTGCCATCCCCTCCCCTTCCCAACCCCTGCCATCCCCTCCCCTCCCCAACCCCTGCCATCCCCTGCCCTCCCCTCCCCAACCCCTGCCATCTCCTCCCCTCCCCAACCCCTGCCAACCCCTCCCCCTCCCATCCCCCGCCCTCCCCCCCCCTTCCCAACCCCTGCCATCCCCTCCCCTTCCCAACCCCTGCCAACTCCTCCCCTCCCCAACCCCAGCCATCCCCACAACTACACAACCCCTGACATCCCCTCCCCTTCCCAACCCCTGCCATCCCCTCCCCTCCCCAACCCCTGCCATCCCCTCCCCTCCCCAACCCCTGCCATCCCCTCCCCTCCCCAACCCCTGCCATGCCCGCCGCTTCCCAACCCCTGCCATCCCCTCCCCTCCCCAACCCCTGCCATCCCCTCCCCTCCCCAACCCCTGCCATGCCCGCCGCTTCCCATCCCCTGCCATCCCCTCCCCTCCCCCACCCCTGCCATCCCCTCCCCTCCCCTCCCCTCCCCTCCCCTCCCCTCCCCTCCCCTCCCCTCCCCAACCCCTGCCATCCCCTCCCCTCACCAACCCCTGCCATCCCTTCCCCTACCCATCCCCTCCCCTCCCCTACCCCTGCTGTCCCCTGCCCTCCCCAACCCCTGTCATCCCCTCCATTCCCCAACCCCTGCCATCCCCTCCCCAACCACTGCCATCCCCTCCCCAACCCCTGCCATCCCCTCCCCAACCCCTGCCATCCTCTCCCCAACCCCTGCCATCCCCTCCCCTCCCTAACCCCTGCCATCCCCTCCCCTCCCTAACCCCTGCCATCCCCTCCCCTCCCTAACCCCTGCCATCCCCTCCCCTCCCCTCCCCAACCCCTGCCATCCTCTCCCCAACCCCTGCCATCTCCTCCCCACCCCAACCCCTGCCATCCCCTCCCCAACCCCTGCCATCCCCTCCCCAACCCCTGCCATCCCCTCCCCTCCCCACCCCAACCCCTGCCATCCCCTCCCCTCCCCAACCCCTGCCATCCCCTCCCCAACCCCTGCCATGCCCGCCGCTTCCCAACCCCTGCCATCCCCTCCCCTCCCCCATCCCCGCCCTCCCCTCCCCTCCCCAACCCCTGCCATGCCCGCCGCTTCCCATCCCCTGCCATCCCCTCCCCTCCCCAACCACTACCATCCCCTCCCCTCCCCTCCCCTCCCCTCCCCGACCCCTGCCATCCCCTCCCCTTCCCAACCCCTGCCATCCCCTCCCCTCCCCAACCCCTGCCATCCCCTCCCCTCCCCAACCCCTGCCATCCCCTCCCCTCCCCAACCCCTGCCATCCCCTCCCCTCCCCAACCCCTGCCATCCCCTCCCCTCCCCGACCCCTGCCTTGCCCGCCGCTTCCCAGCCCCTGCCATCCCCTCCCCTCCCCAACCCCTGCCATCCCCTCCCCTCCCCAACCCCTGCCATGCCCTCCCCTCCCCTGCCATCCCCTCCCCTCCCCAACCCCTGCCATCCCCCCTCCCCTCCCCTCACCAACCCCTGCCATCCCCTTCCCCTACCAACCCCTGCCATCCCCTCCACTCCCCTACACCTGCTGTCCCCTGCACTCCCCAACCCCTGTCATCCCCTCCATTCCCCAACCCCTGCCATCCCCTCCCCAACCCCTGCCATCCCCTCCCCAACCCCTGCCATCCCCTCCCCAACCCCTGCCATCCCCTCCCCAACCCCTGCCATCCTCTCCCCAACCCCTGCCATCCCCTCCCCTCCCTAACCCCTGCCATCCCCTCCCCTCCCTAACCCCTGCCATCCCCTCCCCTCCCTAACCCCTGCCATCCCCTCCCCTCCCTAACCCCTGCCATCCCCTCCCCTCCCCAACCCCTGCCATCCCCTCCCCTCCCCTCCCCAACCCCTGCCATCCCCTCCCCACCCCAACCCCTGCCATCCCCTCCCCTCCCCAACCCCTGCCATCCCCTCCCCTCCCCACCCCAACCCCTGCCATCCCCTCCCCTCCCCAACCCCTGCCATCCCCTCCCCAACCCCTGCCATCCCCTCCCCAACCCCTGCCATCCCCTCCCCATCCCCTCCACTCCCCAACCCCTGCCATCCCATCCCCTCCCCAACCCCTGCCATCCCATCCCCTCCCCAACCCCTGCCATCCCATCCCCTCCCCAACCCCTGCCATCCCATCCCCTCCCCAACCCTGCCATCCCCTCCCCTCCCCAACCTCTGCCATCCCCTCCCCTCCCCTACACCTGCTGTCCCCTCCACACCCCAGCCCGTCATCCCCTCCATTCCCCAACCCCTGCCATCCCCTCCCCTCCCCAACCCCTGCCATCCCCTCCCCTCCCCAACCCCTGCCATCCCCTCCCCAACCCCTGCCATCCCCTCCCCAACCCCTGCCATCCCCTCTCCTCCCCAACCCCTGCCATCCCCTCCCCTCCCCAACCCCTGCCATCCCCTCCCCTCCCCAACCCCTGCCATCCCCTCCCCTCCCCAACCCCTGCCATCCCTCCCCTCCCCTCCCCAACCCCTGCCATCCCCTCCCCTCCCCAACCCCTCCCCTCCCCTCCCCAACCCCTGCCATCCCCTCCCCAACCCCTGCCATCCCACCCACTCCCCAACCTCTTCTCTCCCC
The DNA here is from genome assembly GCA_032716605.1 of Paralithodes platypus. Lineage (NCBI taxonomy): Eukaryota > Metazoa > Arthropoda > Malacostraca > Decapoda > Lithodidae > Paralithodes > Paralithodes platypus. The sequence continues at coordinate 46,089,508 of CM064486.1, forward strand.
TCCCCCCTCCAATCCCTCCCCTCCACTCCCCAACCCCTGCCATCCCATCCCCCACCCCTGCCATCCCCTCCCCAACCCCTGCCCTCCCCAACCCCTGCCCTCCCCTCCCCTCCCCAACCCCTGCCATCCCCTCCCCAACCCCTGCCATCCCATCCACTCCCCCACCTCTGCTATCCCCTCCCCTTTCCAATCCCTCCCATCCACTCCCCAACCCCTGCCATCCCATCCCCAACCCCTGCCATCCCATCCACTCCCCAACCCCTGCCATCCCATCCACTCCCCAACCTCTGCCTTCCCCTCCCCTCCCCAACCTCTGCCATCCACTCCACTCCCCAACCCCTTCCATCCCATCCCCTCCCCAACCCCTGCCATCCCCTCCCCTCCCCAACCCCTGCCATCCCCTCCCCTCCTCAACCCCTGCCATCCCCTCCCCTCCTCAACCCCTGCCATCCCCTCCCGAACCCCTGCCATCCCATCCAATCCACTCCCCAACCTCTGCTATTCCCTCCCCTCTCCAATCCCTCCCATCCACTCCCCAACCCCTGCCATCCCATCCACTCCCCAACCTCTGCCATCCCCTCCCCTCCCCAACCCCTTCCATCCCATCCCCTCCCATCCCCTCCCCTCCCCTCCCCATCCCCTGCCATCCCCATCCCCTGCCATCCCCTCCCCTCCCCTCCCCAACCCCTGCCATCCCCTCCCCTCCCCTACACCTGCTGTCCCCCTCCACTCCCCAACCCATCATCCCCTCCATTCCCCAACCCCTGCCATCCCCCTCCCCTCCCCAACCCCTGCCATCCCCCTCCCCTCCCAACCCCTCCCCTCCCCAACCCCTCCCCTCCCCTCCCCCAACCCCTGCCATCCCCCCCCCCTCAACCCCTGCCATCCCCTCCCCAACCCCTGCCATCCCCTCCCCCCCTCAACCCCTGCCATCCCCTCCCCAACCCCTCCCCTCCCCTCCCCTCCCCTCCACTCCCCTACACCTGTTGTCCCCTCCACTACCCAACCTCTGTCATCCCCTCCATTCCCCAACCCATGCCATCCCCTCCATTCCCCAACCCCTGCCATCCCATCCCCTCCCCAACCCCTGCCATCCCCTCCCCTTCCCCAACCCCTGCCATCCCCTCCCCTCCCAACCCCTACCAGCCCCTCCCCTACCCAACCCCTGCCATCCCCTCCCCTACCCAACCCCTGCCATCCCCTCCCCTCCTCAACCCCTGCCATCCCGTCCCCTCCTCCACCCCTGCCATCCCCTCCCCTCCTCAACCCCTGCCATCCCCTCCCCAACCCCTGCCATCCCATCCACTTCCACCTCTGCTATCCCCTCCCCCTTTCCAATCCCTGCCATCCACTCCCCAACCCCTGCCATCCCATCCACTCCCCAACCTCTGCCATCCCCTCCCCTCCCCAACCTCTGCCATCCACTCCACTCCCCAACCCCTTCCATCCCATCCCCTCCCCCACCTCTGCCATCCACTCCCCAACCCCTGCCATCCCCTCCCCTCCCCAACCTCTGCCATCCACTCCACTCCCCAACCCCTGCCATCCCCAACCCCAGCCATCCCCAACCCCGCCCCAACTCCTGTCATCCCCAACCCCTGCCATCCCCTCCCCAACCCCTGCCATCCCATCCCCCCAACCCCTGCCATCCCATCCCCATCCCCTTCCCAACCCCTGCCATCCCATCCCCTCCCCATCCCCTGCCATCCCATCCCCTCCCCATCCCCTGCCATCCCATCCCATCCCCAACCCCTGCAATCCCAACCCCTGCCATCCCATCCCCTCCCCTCCCCAACCCCTGCCATCCCATCCCCTCCCCACCCCAACCCCTGCCATCCCCTCCCCTCCCCAACCCCTGCCATCCCATCCACTCCCAAACCCCTGCCATCCCATCCCACCCCACCCCACCCCACCCCTGCCATCCCCTCCCCAACACCTGCCATACCCTCCCCTCCCCAACACCTGCCATACCCTCCCCTCCCCAACACCTGCCATCCCCTCCCCTCCCCAACACCTGCCATCCCCTCCCCAACACCTGCCATCCCCTCCCCTCCCCAACACCTGTCGTCCCCCCCCCCCTCCCCAACACCTGTCGTCCCCCCCCCCCTCCCCAACACCTGTCGTCCCCCCCAACTACTGTCCAACCCCCCCCCAACTACTGTCATCACCAACCCCTCCCCAACTACTGTCATCACCAATCCCTCCCCAACTACTGTCATCACCAATCCCTCCCCAACTACTGTCATCACCAATCCCTCCCCAATTACTGTAATCACCAACCCCTCCCCAACTACTGTCATCACCAACCCCTGTCATCACCAATCCCTCCCCAACTGTCATCACCAACCCCTCCCCAACTACTGTCATCACCAATCCCTCCCCAACTACTGACATCACCAATCCCTTCCCAACCCCTGTCATCACCAACCCCTCCCCAACCCCTGTCATCACCAACCCCTCCCCAACTCCTGTCATCACCAACCCCTCCCCAACTCCTGTCATCACCAACCCCTGCCATCACCATCCCCTGCCATCACCAACCCCTGCCATCACCAACCCCTGCCATCACCAACCCCTCCCCAACTCCTGTCATCACCAACCCCTCCCCAACACCTGTCATCCCCAACACCTCCCCAACTACTCTCATCACGATCCCATCCCCAACTCCTGTCATCACCTACGCCTCGCCAACTCCTGTCATCACCAACCCCTCCCCAACTACTGACATCACCCCCCCCCCCCCCCCCCAACTACTGTCATCACCAACCCCCCCCCCCACTACTGTCATCACCAACCCCCCCCACTACTGTCATCACCAACCCCCCCAACTACTGTCATCACCCCCCCCCCCCAACTACTGTCATCACCAACCCCTCCCCAACTACTGTCATCTTCCAACCCCTCCCCAACTACTGTCATCACCCACCCCCCCCCCCCCCAACTACTGTCATCACCAACCCCTACCATCACCAACCCCTCCCCAACTACTGTCATCACCATCCCCTGTCATCACCAACTCCTGCCATCACCAACCCGTCCCCAACTACTGTCATCACCAACCCCTCACCAATTCGTCATCACCAATCCCTACCCAACTACTGTCATCACCAACCCCTCCCCAACTACTGTCATCACCAACCCCTCCCCAACTACTGTCATCACCAACCCCTCCCCAACTACTGTCATCACCAACCCCTCCCCCAACTCCTGTCATCACCAACTCCTCCCCAACTACTGTCATCACCAACCCCTGCCATCACCAACCCCTACCCAACTACTGTCATCACCAACCCCTCCCCAACTACTGTCATCACCAACCTCCCCAACTCCTGTCATCACCAACCCCTCCCCAACTAGTCATCACCAACCCCTTCCCAACCCCTGCCATCACCATCCCCTGCCATCACCAACCCCTGCCTTCACCAACCCCTGCCATCACCAACCCCTGTCATCACCAACCCCTGCCATCACCAACCCCTGCCATCACCAACCCCTGCCATCACCAACCCCTGCCATCACCAACCCCTCCCCAACTACTGTCGTCACCAACCCCTGCCATCACCAACCCCTGTCATCACCAACCCCTCCTCAACTACTGTCATCACCAACCCCTGCCATCACCAACCCCTGCCATCACTAACCCGTCATCACCAACCCCTCCCCAACCCCTGTCATCACCAACCCCTGTCATCACCAACCCCTGTCATCACCGACCCCTGCCATCACCGACCCCTGGCATCACCAACCCCTGCCATCACCAACCCCTGCCATCACCAACCCCTGCCATCACCAACCCCTGCCATCACCAGCCCCTGTCATCACCAACCCCTGCCATCACCAACCCCTGCCATGCCATCAGAACACATCCAAAGGTACCAACACCTGTCATCACCAACCCCTCCCCAACCCCTGTCATCACCAACCCCTGTCATCACCAACCCCTGCCATCACCGACCCCTGCCATCACCAACCCCTGCCATCACCAACCCCTGTCATCACCAACCCCTGTCATCAACAACCCCTGCCATCACCAACCCCTGACATCAAATCCTGCCAACACCAACCCCTGTCATCAACAACCCCTGCTATCACCGACCGCTGCCATCGCCAACTCCTGCCATCAACAACCCCTGTCATCACCAACCCCTGTCATCAATAACCCCTTCCCAACACCTGTCCAACCCCTGCCATCACCAACCCCTCCCCATCCCCTGTCCAACCCCTGCCATCACCAACCCCTGCCATCAACAACCCCTGCCATCACCAACCCCTGCCATCACCAACCTCTGCCATCAACAACCCCTGCCATCAACAACCCCTGTCATCACCAACCCCTGCCATCACCAACCCCTCCCCAACCCCTGCCATCCCCAACCCATCACTAACCCCTGCCATCACCAACCCCTCCCCAACTACTGTCATCGCCAACTACTGTCATCGCCAACCCCTGCCATCACCAACCCCTGCCATCACCAACCCCTGCCATCACCATCCCCTGCCATCACCAACCCCTGTCATCACCAACCCCTCCCCATCTACTGTTATCACCAACCCCTCCCTAACTACTGTCATCACCAACCCCTCCCCAACTACTGTCATCACCAATCCCTCCCCAATTACTGTAATCACCAACCCCTCCCCAACTACTGTCATCACCAACCCCTGTCATCACCAATCCCTCCCCAACTGTCATCACCAACCCCTCCCCAACTACTGTCATCACCAATCCCTCCCCAACTACTGTCATCACCAATCCCTTCCCAACCCCTGTCATCACCAACCCCTCCCCAACCCCTGTCATCACCAACCCTCCCCAACTCCTGTCATCACCAACCCCTCCCCAACTCCTGTCATCACCAACCCCTGCCATCACCATCCCCTGCCATCACCAACCCCTGCCATCACCAACCCCTGCCATCACCAACCCCTCCCCAACTCCTGTCATCACCAACCCCTCCCCAACTCCTGTCATCACCAACCCCTCCCCAACTACTGTCATCACCAACCCCTCCCCAACTCCTGTCATCACCAACCCCTCCCCAACTCCTGTCATCACCAACCCCTCCCCAACTACTGACATCACCCCCCCCCCCCAACTACTGTCATCACCAACCCCCCCCCCCCCACTACTGTCATCACCAACCCCCCCCACTACTGTCATCACCAACCCCCCCAACTACTGTCATCACCCCCCCCCCCAACTACTGTCATCACCAACCCCTCCCCAACTACTGTCATCTTCCCACCCCTCCCCCACCCCTGTCATCACCAACCCCCCCCCCCCAACTACTGTCATCAGCAACCCCTACCATCACCAACCCCTCCCCAACTACTGTCATCACCATCCCCTGTCATCACCAACTCCTGCCATCACCAACCCGTCCCCAACTTCTGTCATCACCAACCCCTCACCAATTCGTCATCACCAATCCCTACCCAACTACTGTCATCACCAACCCCTCCCCAACTACTGTCATCACCAACCCCTCCCCAACTACTGTCATCACCAACCCCTCCCCAACTACTGTCATCACCAACCCCTCCCCAACTCCTGTCATCACCAACTCCTCCCCAACTACTGTCATCACCAACCCCTGCCATCACCAACCCCTACCCAACTACTGTCATCACCAACCCCTCCCCAACTACTGTCATCACCAACCTCCCCAACTCCTGTCATCACCAACCCCTCCCCAACTAGTCATCACCAACCCCTTCCCAACCCCTGCCATCACCATCCCCTGCCATCACCAACCCCTGCCTTCACCAACCCCTGCCATCACCAACCCCTGTCATCACCAACCCCTGCCATCACCAACCCCTGCCATCACCAACCCCTGCCATCACCAACCCCTCCCCAACTACTGTCGTCACCAACCCCTGCCATCACCAACCCCTGTCATCACCAACCCCTCCTCAACTACTGTCATCACCAACCCCTGCCATCACCAACCCCTGCCATCACTAACCCGTCATCACCAACCCCTCCCCAACCCCTGTCATCACCAACCCCTGTCATCACCAACCCCTGTCATCACCGACCCCTGCCATCACCGACCCCTGGCATCACCAACCCCTGCCATCACCAACCCCTGCCATCACCAACCCCTGCCATCACCAACCCCTGCCATCACCAGCCCCTGTCATCACCAACCCCTGCCATCACCAACCCCTGCCATCAGAACACATCCAAAGGTACCAACACCTGTCATCACCAACCCCTCCCCAACCCCTGTCATCACCAACCCCTGTCATCACCAACCCCTGCCATCACCGACCCCTGCCATCACCAACCCCTGCCATCACCAACCCCTGTCATCACCAACCCCTGTCATCAACAACCCCTGCCATCACCAACCCCTGACATCAAATCCTGCCAACACCAACCCCTGTCATCAACAACCCCTGCTATCACCGACCGCTGCCATCGCCAACTCCTGCCATCAACAACCCCTGTCATCACCAACCCCTGTCATCAATAACCCCTTCCCAACACCTGTCCAACCCCTGCCATCACCAACCCCTCCCCATCCCCTGTCCAACCCCTGCCATCACCAACCCCTGCCATCAACAACCCCTGCCATCACCAACCTCTGCCATCAACAACCCCTGCCATCAACAACCCCTGTCATCACCAACCCCTGCCATCACCAACCCCTCCCCAACCCCTGCCATCCCCAACCCATCACTAACCCCTGCCATCACCAACCCCTCCCCAACTACTGTCATCGCCAACTACTGTCATCGCCAACCCCTGCCATCACCAACCCCTGCCATCACCAACCCCTGCCATCACCAACCCCTGCCATCACCATCCCCTGCCATCACCAACCCCCGTCATCACCAACCCCTCCCCATCTACTGTTATCACCAACCCCTCCCTAACTACTGTCATCACCAACCCCTCCCCAACTACTGTCATCACCAACCCCTCCCCAACTACTGCCATCACCAACCCCTGTCAACCCCAACCCCTCCCCAACCCCTGTCATCCCCAACCCTTGCCATCACCAACCCCTCCCCAACTAGTCATCACCAACCCCTCCCCAACTACTGTCATCACCAACCCCTGCCATCCCCAACCCCTGCCATCACCAACCACTCCCCAACTACTGTCATCACCATCCCCTCCCCAACTACTGTCATCACCATCCCCTCCCCAACTACTGTCATCACCAACCTCTCCCCAACTACTGTCATCACCAACCCCTGCCATCCCCAACCCCTGTCATCACCAACCCCTCCCCAACTCCTGTCATCACCAACCCCTGCCATCACCAACCCCTCCCCAACTCATGTCATCACCAACCCCTCCCCAACTACTGTCATCACCATCCCCTCCCCAACTACTGTCATCACCAATCCCTCCCCAACCCCTGTCACCACCAATCCCTCCCCAACTACTGTCATCACCCCCCCCCCACTACTCTCACCCCCACCCCTGTCATCACCAACTCCTGCCATCACTAACTCCTGCCATCTCCAACTCCTGCCATCCCCAACCCCTGCCATCCCCAACCCCTGCCATGCCCAACCCCTCCCCAACTACTGTCATCACCAACCCCTGTCATCACCAACCCCTGCCATCAACAACCCCTGCCATCAACAACCCCTGCCATCCCCAACCCCTGCCATCCCCAACCCCTGCCATCACCATCCCCTGCCATCACCAACCCCTGCCATCACCAACCCCTGCCATCACCAACCCCTGTCATCACCAACCCCTGCCATCACCAACCCCTCCCCAACTACTGTCGTCACCAACCCCTGCCATCACCAACCCCTGCCATCACCAACCCCTGTCATCACCAACCCCTCCTCAACTACTGTCATCACCAACCCCTGCCATCACCAACCCCTGTCATCACCGACCCCTGCCATCACCAACCCTTGCCATCACCGACCCCTGCCATCACCAACCCCTGCCATCACCAACCCCTGCCATCATCAACCCCTGCCATCACCAACCCCTCCCCAACCCCTCTCATCACCAACCCCTGTCATCACCAACCCCTGCCATCACCGTCCCCTGCCATCACCGTCCCCTGCCATCACTGTCCCCTGCCATCACCAACCCCTGCCATCACCAACCCCTGCCATCACCAACCCCTGTCATCAACAACCCCTGCCATCACCAACCCCTGACATCAACTCCTGCCATCACCAACCCCTGTCATCAACAACCCATGCCATCGCCAACCCCTGCCATCACCGACCCCTGCCATCACCGACCCCTGCCATCAACAACCCCTGCCATCAACAACCCCTGCCATCAACAACCCCTGCCATCATCAACTCCTGTCATCAACAACCCCTGTCCAACCCCTGCCATCACCAACCCCTCCCCATCCCCTGTCCAACCCCTGCCATCAACAACCCCTGCCATCAACAACCCCTACCATCAACAACCCCTGCCATCACCAACCCCTGCAATCACCAACCCCTGCCATCAACAACCCCTGTCATCACCAACCTCTGCCATCACCATCCCCTGCCATCACCAACCCCTGCCATCACCAACCCCTGCCATCACCAACCCATCACTAACCTCTCCCCAACCCCTGTCATCCCCAAACCCTGCCATCCCCAACCCCTGCCATCAATAACCCCTGCCATCACCAATCCCTGTCATCAACAACCCCTGTCATCACCAACCCCTCGCCAACTACTGTCGTCACCAACCCCTGCCATCACCAACCCCTCCTCAACTACTGTCATCACCAACCCCTGCCATCACCAACCCCTGTCATCACCAACCCCTCCTCAACTACTGTCATCACCAACCCCTGCCATCACCAACCCCTGTCATCACCAACCCCTGTCATCACCAACCCCTGTCATCACTGACCCCTGCCATCACCAACCCCTGCCATCACCAACCCCTGCCATCACCAACCCCTGCCATCACCAACCCCTGCCATCACCAACCCCTGCCATCACCAACCCCTGCCATCATCAACCCCTGCCATCATCAACCCCTCCCCAACCCCTGTCATCACCAACCCGTCATCACCAACCCCTGCCATCACCGTCCCCTGCCATCACCAACCTCTGCCATCACCAACACCTGCCATCACCAACCCCTGCCATCACCAACCCCTGTCATCAAACACCCCTGTCATCAACAACCCCTGCCATCACCAACCCCTGACATCAACTCCTGCCATCAACAACCCTTGCCATCGCCAACCCCTGCCATCACCGACCCCTGCCATCACCAACCCCTGTCATCAACAACCCCTCCCCAACACCTGTCCAACCCCTGCCATCAACAACCCCTGACATCAACAACCCCTGCCATCACCAACCCCTCCCCATCCCCTGTCCAACCCCTGCCATCACCAACCCCTGCCATCAACAACCCCTGCCATCAACAACCCCTGCCATCAACAACCCCTGCCATCAACAACCCCTGCCATCAACAACCCCTGCCATCAACAACCCCTGCCATCACCAACCCCTGCCATCAACAACCCCTGTCATCACCAACCTCTGCCATCACCAACCCCTGCCATCACCAACCCCTCCCCAACCCCTGTCATCCCCAAACCCTGCCATCACCAACCCCTGCCATCCCCAACCCCTGCCATCCCCAACCCCTGCCATCCCCAACCCCTGCCATCAACAACCCCTGCCATCACCAATCCCTGTCATCAACAACCCCTGCCATCACCAACCGCTCCCCAACTACTGTCATCACCAACCCCTCCCCAACTACTGTCATCACCAACCCCTCCCCAACTACTGTCATCACCAACCCCTCCCCAACGACTGTCATTACCAACCCATCCCAAACTACTGTCATCACCAACCCCTCCCCAACTACTGTCATCACCAACCCCTCCCCAACTACTGTCATCACCAACCCCTCCCCAACTACTGCCATCACCAACCCCTGTCAACCCCAACCCCTGTCATCCCCAACCCTTGCCATCACCAACCCCTCCCCAACTACTGTCATCACCAACCCCTCCCCAACTACTGTCATCACCAACCCCTGCCATCCCCAACCCCTGTCATCACCAATCCCTCCCCAACTACTGTCATCACCATCCCCTCCCCCACTACTGTCATCACCATCCCCTCCCCAACTACTGTCATCACCAACCTCTCCCCAACTACTGTCATCACCAACCCCTGCCATCACCAACCCCTCCCCAACTCCTGTCATCACCAACCCCTGCCATCACCAACCCCTCCCCAACTCATGTCATCACCAACCCCTCCCCAACTACTGTCATCACCAATCCCTCCCCAACCCCTGTCACCACCAATCCCTCCCCAACTACTGTCATCACCCCCCCCACTACTGTCATCCCCACCCCTGTCATCACCAACTGCTGCCATCACTAACTCCTGCCATCTCCAACTCCTGCCATCCCCAACCCCTCCCCAACTACTGTCATCACCAACCCCTGTCATCACCAACCCCTGCCATCAACAACCCCTGCCATCAACAACCCCTGCCATCACCAACCCCTGCCATCCCCAACCCCTGCCATCCCCAACCCCTGCCATCACCATCCCATGCCATCACCAACCCCTGCCATCACCAACCCCTGCCATCACCAACCCCTGCCATCACCAACCCCTGTCATCACCAACCCCTGCCATCACCAACCCCTGCCATCACCGACCCCTGTCATCACCGACCCCTGTCATCACCGACCCCTGCCATCACCAACCCCTGCCATCACCAACCCCTGCCATCACCAACCCCTGTCATCATCAACCCCTGCCATCGCCAACCCCTCCCCAACCCCTGTCATCACCAACCCCTGTCATCACCAACCCCTGCCATCACCATCCCCTGCCATCACCAACCCCTGCCATCACCAACACCTGCCATCACCAACCCCTGCCATCACCAAACCCTGCCATCACCAACCCCTGACATCAACTCCTGCCATCACCAACCCCTGTCATCAACAACCCTTGCCATCGCCAACCCCTGCCATCACCGACCCCTGCCATCAACAACCCCTGCCATCAACAACCCCTGCCATCACCAACCCCTGTCATCAACAACCCCTCCCCAACACCTGTCCAACCCCTGCCATCAACAACCCCTGCCATCAACAACCCCTGCCATCACCAACCCCTGCCATCACCAACTCCTGTCATCAACAACCCCTGTCCAACCCCTGCCATCACCAACCCCTCCCCATCCCCTGTCCAACCCCTGCCATCACCAACCCCTGCCATCAACAACCCCTGACATCAACAACCCCTACCATCAACAACCCCTGCCATCAACAACCCCTGCCATCACCAACCCCTGCAATCACCAACCCCTGCCATCAACAACCCCTGTCATCACCAACCTCTGCCATCACCATCCCCTGCCATCACCAACCCCTGCCATCACCAACCCATCACCAACCCCTCCCCAACCCCTGTCATCCCATCCCCTCCCCAACCCCTGCCATCCCATCCACTCCCAAACCCCTGTCATCCCATCCCACCCCTGCCATCCCCTCCCCAACACCTGCCATACCCTCCCCTCCCCAACACCTGCCATCCCCTCCCCTCCCAACACCTGCCATCCCCTCCCCTCCCCTCCCCAACACCTGCCATCCCCTCCCCTCCCCAACACCTGCCATCCCCTCCCCTCCCCAACACCTGCCGTCCCCCCCCTCCCCAACACCTGTCGTCCCCTCCACTCCCCAACCAACCCCTTCTCTCCCCAACTACTGCCATCACCAACCCCTCCCCAACTACTGCCATCACCAACCCCTCCCCAACTACTGCCATCACCAACCCCTCCCCAACTACTGCCATCACCAACCCCTCCCCAACTACTGCCATCACCAACCCCTCCCCATCCCCTGTCCAACCCCTGCCATCACCAACCCCTGCCATCAACAACCCCTGCCATCAACAACCCCTGCCATCAACAACCCCTGCCATCAACAACCCCTGCCATCAACAACCCCTGCCATCAACAACCCCTGCCATCACCAACCCCTGCAATCACCAACCCCTGCCATCAACAACCCCTGTCATCACCAACCTCTGCCATCACCAACCCCTGCCATCACCAACCCCTCCCCAACCCCTGTCATCCCCAAACCCTGCCATCACCAACCCCTGCCATCCCCAACCCCTGCCATCAACAACCCCTGCCATCACCAATCCCTGTCATCAACAACCCCTGCCATCACCAACCGCTCCCCAACTACTGTCATCACCAACCCCTCCCCAACTACTGTCATCACCAACCCCTCCCCAACTACTGTCATCACCAACCCCTCCCCAACGACTGTCATTACCAACCCCTCCCAACTACTGTCATCACCAACCCCTCCCCAACTACTCTCATCCCCAACCCCTCCCCCCCTACTGTCATCACCAACCCCTCCCCAACTACTGCCATCACCAACCCCTGTCAACCCCAACCCCTCCCCAACCCCTGTCATCCCCAACCCTTGCCATCACCAACCCCTCCCCAACTACTGTCATCACCAACCCCTCCCCAACTACTGTCATCACCAACCCCTGCCATCCCCAACCCCTGTCATCACCAATCCCTCCCCAACTACTGTCATCACCATCCCCTCCCCAACTACTGTCATCACCATCCCCTCCCCAACTACTGTCATCACCAACCTCTCCCCAACTACTGTCATCACCAACCCCTGCTATCACCAACCCCTCCCCAACTCCTGTCATCACCAACCCCTGCCATCACCAACCCCTCCCCAACTCATGTCATCACCAACCCCTGCCATCACCAACCCCTCCCCAACTCATGTCATCACCAACCCCTCCCCAACTACTGTCATCACCATCCCCTCCCCAACTACTGTCATCACCAATCCCTCCCCAACCCCTGTCACCACCAATCCCTCCCCAACTACTGCCATCCCCCCCCCCCCCACTACTGTCATCCCCACCCCTGTCATCACCAACTCCTGCCATCACTAACTCCTGCCATCTCCAACTCCTGCCATCCCCAACCCCTCCCCAACTACTGTCATCACCAACCCCTGTCATCACCAACCCCTGCCATCAACAACCCCTGCCATCAACAACCCCTGCCATCACCAACCCCTGCCATCCCCAACCCCTGCCATCCCCAACCCCTGCCATCACCATCCCATGCCATCACCAACCCCTGCCATCACCAACCCCTGCCATCACCAACCCCTGCCATCACCAACCCCTGTCATCACCAACCCCTGCCATCACCAACCCCTCCCCAACTACTGTCGTCACCAACCCCTCCCGTCAACCCCTCCTCAACTACTGTCATCACCAACCCCTGCCATCACCAACCCCTGTCATCACCAACCCCTGCCATCACCAACCCCTGTCATCACCATCCCATGCCATCACCAACCCCTGTCATCACCGACCCCTGTCATCACCGACCCCTGTCATCACCGACCCCTGCCATCACCAACCCCTGCCATCACCAACCCCTGCCATCACCAACCCCTGTCATCATCAACCCCTGCCATCACCAACCCCTCCCCAACCCGTCATCACCAACCCCTGTCATCACCAACCCCTGCCATCACCATCCCCTGCCATCACCAACCCCTGCCATCACCAACACCTGCCATCACCAACCCCTGCCATCACCAAACCCTGTCCTCAACAACCCCTGCCATCACCAACCCCTGACATCAACTCCTGCCATCACCAACCCCTGTCATCAACAACCCTTGCCATCGCCAACCCCTGCCATCACCGACCCCTGCCATCAACAACCCCTGCCATCAACAACCCCTGCCATCACCAACCCCTGTCATCAACAACCCCTCCCCAACACCTGTCCAACCCCTGCCATCAACAACCCCTGCCATCAACAACCCCTGCCATCACCAACCCCTGCCATCACCAACTCCTGTCATCAACAACCCCTGTCCAACCCCTGCCATCACCAACCCCTCCCCATCCCCTGTCCAACCCCTGCCATCACCAACCCCTGCCATCAACAACCCCTGCCATCAACAACCCCTACCATCAACAACCCCTGCCATCAACAACCCCTGCCATCACCAACCCCTGCAATCACCAACCCCTGCCATCAACAACCCCTGTCATCACCAACCTCTGCCATCACCATCCCCTGCCATCACCAACCCCTGCCATCACCAACCCATCACCAACCCCTCCCCAACCCCTGTCATCCCCAAACCCTGCCATCACCAACCCCTGCCATCCCCAACCCCTGCCATCAATAACCCCTGCCATCACCAATCCCTGTCATCAACAACCCCTGTCATCACCAACCCCTCCCCAACTACTGTCGTCACCAACCCCTGCCATCACCAGCCCCTCCTCAACTACTGTCATCACCAACCCCTGCCATCACCAACCCCTGCCATCACCAACCCCTGTCATCACCAACCCCTGCCATCACCAACCCCTGCCATCACCAACCCCTGCCATCACCAACCCCTGCCATCACCAACCCCTGTCATCACCAACCCCTGCCATCACCAACCCCTGCCATCACCAACCCCTGTCATCACCAACCCCTGCCATCACCAACCCCTGCCATCACCAACCCCTCCCCAACCCCTGTCATCACCAACCCCTGTCATCACCAACCCCTGCCATCACCGTCCCCTGCCATCACCAACCTCTGCCATCACCAACACCTGCCATCACCAACCCCTGCCATCACCAACCCCTGTCATCAACAACCCCTGTCATCAACAACCCCTGCCATCACCAACCCCTGACATCAACTCCTGCCATCACCAACCCCTGTCATCAACAACCCTTGCCATCGCCAACCCCTGCCATCACCGACCCCTGCCATCAACAACCCCTGCCATCAACAACCCCTGCCATCACCAACCCCTGTCATCAACAACCCCTCCCCAACACCTGTCCAACCCCTGCCATCAACAACCCCTGCCGTCAACAACCCCTGCCATCACCAACTCCTGTCATCAACAACCCCTGTCCAACCCCTGCCATCACCAACCCCTCCCCATCCCCTGTCCAACCCCTGCCATCACCAACCCCTGCCATCAACAACCCCTGCCATCAACAACCCCTGCCATCAACAACCCCTGCCATCAACAACCCCTGCCATCACCAACCCCTGCCATCAACAACCCCTGTCATCACCAACCTCTGCCATCACCAACCCCTGTCATCCCCAAACCCTGCCATCCCCAACCCCTGCCATCAACAACCCCTGCCATCACCAATCCCTGTCATCAACAACCCCTGCCATCACCAACCCCTCCCCAACTACTGTCATCACCAACCCCTCCCCAACTACTGTCATCACCAACCCCTCCCCAACTACTGTCATCACCAACCCCTCCCCAACTACTGTCATCACCAACCCCTCCCCAACTACTGTCATTACCAACCCCTCCCCAACTACTGTCATCACAACCCCTCCCCAACTACTGTCATCACCAACCCCTCCCCAACTACTGTCATCACCAACCCCTCCCCAACTACTGTCATCACCAACCCCTCCCCAACTACTGTCATCACCAACCCCTCCCCAACTACTGTCATCACCAACCCCTCTCCAACTACTGTCATCACCAACCCCTCCCCAACTACTGTCATCATCAATCCCTCCCCAACTACTGTCATCACCAATCCCTCCCCAACTACTGTCATCACCAATCCCTCCCCAATTACTGTCATCACCAACCCCTCCCCAACTACTGTCATCACCAACCCCTCCCCAACTACTGCCATCAACAACCCCTGTCATCACCAACCTCTGCCATCACCAACCCCTGCCATCACCAACCCCTGCCATCACCAACCCATCACCAACCCCTCCCCAACCCCTGTCATCCCCAAACCCTGCCATCCCCAACCCCTGCCATCAACAACCCCTGCCATCACCAATCCCTGTCATCAACAACCCCTGCCATCACCAACCCCTCCCCAACTACTGTCATCACCAACCCCTCCCCAACTACTGTCATCACCAACCCCTCCCCAACTACTGTCATCACCAACCCCTCCCCAACTACTGTCATCACCAACCCCTCCCCAACTACTGTCATTACCCACCCCTCCCCAACTTCTGGTATCCCCAATCCCCCCCCAACTACCGTTATCACCAACCCCTCCCCAACTACTGTCATCACCAACCCCTCCCCAACTACTGTCATCACCAACCCCTCCCCAACTACTGTCATCACATAAGAACATAAGAAAATGGGAGTCTGCAGAAAGCCAATTGGCCTAAGCAAGGCAGATCCCTGTCCCACACAACCCCAATTACAAAGCCCAATTATAGGCTCAACACTCTAATACCCTGAGGATCATCTTACCAAAACGGTTAGAGATTAACTCAGGATTACGGGGGTCTGCAGAGCGCTGATTGGCCCAACCCTGCTGATCCCCCTTCACACCCAACCCTTCTCGTCCATATGCTTATCCAATTTTATCTTAAAGCTCCCTATCGTTTTTAATCCCACTATAGCACCTGGTAGTCCATTCCACCCATCTACAACTCTGTTACCAAACCAATATTTGCCTATATCTTTTCTGAAACTAAATTTATCTAATTTGAAACCATTGGTACGAGTTCTTTCGCTATCACTGAGCTTTAGTACATTTGTCATGTCCCCTTTGTTAATCCCACTAACCCACTTGAACACCTCTATCATATCCCTCTAACTCTGCGTCTCTCTAACGAATGTAAGCCTAATTTCTTCAACCTTTCTTTATACGGAAGATTTCTAATATTATGGATCATTTTTGTCATTCTACGTTGTACTCTCTCCAATGAATCTATGTCCATTCTGTAATAAGGACACCAAAATTGAACAGCATAATCCATATGGGGTCTCACTAATGACAAGTAAAGTTTTAAGATAACATCAGCAGTTCTGTTACTCACACTCCTAGAGATGAACCCGAGAATCCTGTTTGCCTTGTTTCGAACGCTTATACACTGTTGTCTAGGCTTCAAATCACCAACCCCTGCCATCACCAACTCCTCCCCCAACTACTGTCATCACCAACCCCTCCCCAACTACTGCCATCACCAACCCCTCCCCAACTACTGTCATCACCAACCCCTCCCCAACTACTGTCATCACCAATCCCTCCCCAACTACTGTCATCACCAATCCCTCCCCAACTACTGTCATCACCAATCCCTCCCCAACTCCTGGCATCACCAACCCCTCCCCAACCCCTGCCATCACCAACCCCTGCCATCACCAACCCCTGCCATCAACAACCCTTGCCATCAACAACCCCTGCTATCAACAACCCCTGCCATCCCCAACCCCTGCCATCCCCAACCCCTGCCATCACCAACCCCTGCCATCAACAACCCCTGCCATCAACAACCCCTGCCATCAACAACCCCTGCCATCAACAACCCCTGCCATCAACAACCCCTGCCATCACCAACCCCTGCCATCAACAACCCCTGCCATCACCAACCCCTGTCATCAACAACACCTGCCATCACCAATCCCTCCCATCACCAATCCCTCCCCAACTACTGTCATCACCAATCCCTCCCCAACCCCTGCCATCCCCAACCCCTCCCCATTCCCTGCCATCCCCGACCCCTGCCCAACTCCTGCCATCCCCAACCCCTGCCATCCCCAACCTCTGCCATCCCCAACCCCTGCCATTACCAACCCCTGCCATTACCAACCCCTGCTCAACTCCTGACATCACCAACCCCTGCCCAACCCCTGCCCAACTCGTCATCCCCAACCCCTGCCCAACTCGTCATCCCAAACCCCACCAAATCCTGTCATTATTTGGATGATTTATGCCATATATCAATATTATTCAGAAAAATATCAGTCAAATTAGACGCGAACGTATGGTAACCGCGACCATTAGTAATGTAAACAAAGCGACATTACGCCTGCCGACATAACTCTCACGATCTTACCCTGTTTTATCCAGATAGGTCTAGTTGAGATATTTGAGTGTTGGGATGGACTTCATTAGATTAACAGAGAAATTGTTGACGAAGCAAAGTGTTTGATAACATGTAGCAAGACAGGATAATAAAGTTCTTACCCTATACTTGCCATATGTTTATATGATTTTACTTTTGTTGTTAGATTTGGATGGTACTGGGGACCCATAACAAGAGCTGAAGCAGAAGAGAAGTTGGTGGATCAGCCGGATGGAGCCTTTCTGGTGCGAGACTCGTCAGATGATAAATACCTCTTGAGTCTCAGCTTCAGGTCATTCAACAGGACTCTACACACGAGAATAGAACATAGTAACGGTTGGTTTCCTTAACTCATTAATGGTTCATGAACAATATTCTGTACTCTCTGTGTGTGTTTATTGCTATATGTAGGCAGCAACAGTAGGCTACTGCATAGTATGGTAGTAAGGTACTTTAGTTGCTAACCCTCTAGCTCTTGGATAATTTACCAAGCTAATATTTTTCTCTACCGTTCACACTAGGGCGCTATTTTGGCTGTTGCAAGATGTTACACGTATGTTATCGCTGTGTTTTTGCTCACAATAATGTTGTTGTTGTTGTTCCCCAAGCTGCCTGGCCGAACAGCCCCAAGGCCCCGAGCAAGGCCAAGGCCATAACTGAGCGCCCCCACAGAACCCTCCCTGCCTACCACAATAAAGCCTGGGTGACCGAAGCCACTCCATGGCGGGGAGCTGAGGAGGGTGCGGAAACGCCCGGGAAACCAAAGCCCCACCCAGGGCCCTGTGCCCCTCAGCAATTATGAAGAGAAAGTTGAGGGGCAAAGGAAAAATGTGACGCTTTGGCTTCCAATCTTGGTAGATTGGGAGGTCAATCCACGGAAAAGACGCCGTCACTTGAGATCTAGGAAATTCATAAGTAAAAGGAACAGTCGGAGTAAGCTATGGGTATGGCAGAGATCGCTCAGTTCTCACTCTGATAGACCAGCCCATCACCACACAATAATTGAGGCCTCTACTGTACATGCAGTGTAGATGTACAGTAAACCCTCGCTATTTCAGTTAAATTAATCTCGAACGGGGGATCTAATGGATGTGTTTTTAAGTCTGATGGAGGTCTACGAAGGAAACTAAAACATAACTTAATATATAAATTAACCCTTGTTTCCCGGCTACGCATTCTATATATAATATATCCCCGAAATCCGGGGGATTTGGCCAAAAAAACGTCTCGCCTAGGCTACCGTATCTTTGTTATTATGACTGCTTCCGCATTCCCGCGCATCCCCAAGCGTAGATGTGTTTCGTACCTGTAGAATGGCGTTGAATAGAGCTCTCGAGTCTCTAAGTCAACTGGTTCAGTTGTGATGACAATTTCCGTGGAGAGAACTTTGTGGCGATGTCAGTCATATCAGCCACTTTTCAATACTAAACAATAACACACAGCCACACACAAACAAGCGACGCCTCTCCTTCTTGTGGTCGGAGATGCGCGGCGTCGGTCCAACCGGCTGTTGTTTACATGTGTCGGACGGACGGCTTTCAAGCTGCCGGTGCCTCGGAGCCCTACCGGGTTCCTGGCCCTAGTTTGTTATGGGTGCCTAAGAGCCCTACTGGGTCTGAGGGGTTAATAGATCCCCAAAAATAACCACTATACCCTTACCACATACTCATTTCTTCTGACCTCCCATCACTTGATGATAATGTACTCCTACCTTTTAATTTCAGGTTGGTTCAGTTTTTATCCCCACCCTGAGCATGAGGGTCACACCAGCCTGGTTGGTCTCATTGATCACTGTATGAGTCACTCCGAGTCTGGTGTGTTTTGTTACTCTCGGGCCAGGGTGCCGGGGTCGCCTTCCTTCCCTGTGCGTCTTACTAAGCCAGTCTCTAGATTTACTCAGGTAGGTGTCATGTACTGTTGTCTATTTATTATCACCTGGCCAAAAATGTAATCCCTTGCCAATGCCAAATGCATTTTTGTTACTTACAGATTAACTTGCTCATGTTGTGATGTACACCCTATGTGGTGGATTGTGTTCTTTCATTTCATAAATTTTATTTTAGTAAGTGTTGTTTCCACATAGCGATTTTGATATATACCTGTATGTTGTTTTGACTTTATATTGTCTTTGTCCCAGTTTTGGTTTGACTTTGTTTGCAAGTTTTACATTTTAATGGAACAATAAGAATTTGATATGTTACTACATCATATTAACCCTTTCACGTTTTTATGACGCAGAGGTTGCCAGATTAGCAATAATAAATAGAGTTCTCTCACTCTTATAATCACCTCTCCAAAATTAGTTTTCTGCCCACAGCTAACTCAAAGACAACTGCAGAGGTTGAAGTAACTAAACTAAAGGTTTCTAAATACCCCTGATGGTAACAAAGGCTTTAAAGTATCCCTAATAGGCTCAAAATTGCGTCAAGAACGTGAGAGGCTTAACCCGTGGAGCCCCGGCTAGTTTTGCAATGTTTGCGCACCAGAACCCGGCCGGTTTTCAAAAAAAAAATGTATTCCAGAAACAATAGCGAATGGGTTAGGAATGAAGGAAAAACCACGAAAAACCGCTCAAAAAGCTTAAAAAATGGTCCTACAGAGCCCCCGAAAACGGATTTTACAAGAGTAAAAAATTGAAGGCAATTATCCCCAAAAACCAGGTTATTGCGCGCTCGCGCGCACGCACGTGGACTTTGAGAGTTTTCAACCATCGGCACGGTTGCGTGGGATACGTACACAGTTCCCATACAAATCTGAGCCCTCTTGAGTGGCTACACCTGAGGTTACGGTCGGCGCAATTAGGGTGACGCGTCAGGCGCGTCTCTGGGGCTGTGCATTACATACATCGCCGACGCGTCAGATGCGTCGCTGGGGCTGTACGGGTTAATACTAAGATAATATTAAGTTATCATAATTAACTACAGTACAGTACATATATATTTGGCTATGAAAACTTTGGTAATGATGTAGTATTCGGGCGTACCACCCGCCTTGTTTACACTACTTGCACGCTCGCGATCATGTTCCCGTCTATTTTGAGTGCCGTGCACACTTACCCTTTCAATGCAAGGACATCATTAACTCCCAGCGAGCGGGCAGTCGTGTTTACTTCACCGTAGGACCTGGCGGGTATATTTACAGATAATGAGCTTCATTCCATGCTATTTTCATGCATAAGCAAGAGTCAGAGGGTAATACAATTATATATCTGTGAGGGGTGATAATAGAGCTCTCCAATGGCACCTGAATCTTCCTTGTACGACCACGGGTTCTCTTGTAACGATCGTGCAACCGGAGGCAAAAATACCCTAAAATGAGGTATTTTTTCCCAATTTTATCTTTGTTGAGAGCAGTAGGGAGGCGGGGATGAGATGCCGTATTCCTCAGTGACAGCCACATAGCGGTGGCGAGCGGTCCGAGGTCGCCTATCGTCCCCTCAACTCTCGGTTTCTCTCTCATAGCTCAAAATGGCACCAGTCATATGAAGGGCGCCGCAGGGGTGGCCAATATTCTCTCTCCCGTCATATGACGGGCACCAAGTTGAGGGTTAAAATTCTATTGTAAATAACATTAGACAATTTTATCTAGATTTAAAACAATCTCTTTGAGTCAATTTGATACAAATTAACCATATGACTTCCACAGGTCTCTCTCTCTCTCTCTATCTCTATCTCTATCTCTATCTCTATCTCTGTCTCTCTCTCTCTCTCATTCTCAAGCTTGTGTGTGTCCCCAGGTGCGGTCGTTGCAGTACCTGTGTAGGTTTGTGATCCGTCAGTACACCCGGGTGGACCACATCCAAGCCCTCCCTCTACCCACCAGGATCAAGGGCTATCTGGAGGAAGGACATTACTGACACAACAAAGCCATCACCACCCAGGATTTTCTATACAATTTTTCTTCCGTACGTCTGATCCGGCAGCTTCTGAAATCTATTGGTACGTCTCCACTACTTTTTCACTATTCACACCACCACAAAAGTATCAGGAGCCACCATTTGTCACACAATTTTACTACACAACTTTGATCTGCCAGGTTCTGAAATGTACCAGTACTTCTCCACTATTCGTACACCACCACCTTCACCATCCAGTCTTTTTCACTCAACTTTTTTCGCAGCTGTAATCTGGCAACTTTTGAGATCTTCGGTACTTCTTTACTACTTTTTCTGTCACCTCTTCACTATGCTTCACTACTGACATAACAAAATCATCAGGATTCATGCTTTTGTACGTAGTCTACTCTAACTTCCACAACTCTGATCTGTGAAACATACCGGTACTTTTCTACCACATCCAGGTCCTCCCTCTACTCATCAAGATCCATGATTTTTTATAAAAAAATCTTCCACATCTGTGATTTGGCAGCTTGAGAAATATAATGATACTTCTCCACTATTGACCAGCCTTAAGCCGGTATCACACGAGAGCTTTTATAGTCAAACAAATTCTGGCAACATTTCTGGAATATTTTACAATGGTATCGGAAACTAGACTGATGATATATGCATTTAGGTGACCGAAATATATTAAATATTGACCTCATAAGCTACCAGATAAATGTTGAGGGAAAAAGCGCCCGTGTGATACCGGCTTAAGAGTTTTTGCCCAGTAGGCTGTTGACAAATAGTTTGGAATATTATTCTGCACTATTAACACACCAACACCATCCAGTCTAATTCACAAATTTTTATTATGCGACTCTGATCTGGCAACTTTTGAAATATACCGGTACTGCTTGCTACCCAAAGGTGTTCTATCGTTCATTTATGTATCTTTTTACTATTTATTTTAGTTTCCTCCCTAGACCTCTATCAAGCTTTAAAATCACCCCCAAGATAAATTTGTAAATTTTTTGATAGAAAAACGTCCCGGCCGAAAGCCGGTTTCTCTTAACCCATCAGACCCGGAAGAGCTCTGAGGCACCCATAAAAAACACACCCCGAGCTACCCGGAAGGGCTCTGAGGCACTCATGAGCTCAAAGCCTGTAAGCTTGGTGTGCGAGGCGTCCGTCCGACGCATGTAAACAACAGCCGGCTGGACCGACGCCGCGCATCTCCGACCACAAGAAGGACTGTGTCGTTGTTCGTGTGTGCCTGTATGTTATTGTTAAGTATCGAAAAGTAGTGTAAAGTGGCTGTTTTTGCCATAAAGTTATCTCCAATGAAATCGTCATCACAACTGAACCAGTTGACTTAGAGAGCTCTACTTAACGCCATTCTACAGGTACAAAATACATCTATGCTTGGGGATGCGCGGGAATGCGGAAGCAAGCAAAATAACAAAGATGCGGTAGCCTAGGCGTAGACGTTTTTCGGCCAAAACCCCCGGATTTCGGGGAATATATATGGAATACATAGCCGGGGCTGGAGGGTTAAATTACAGAAAAACGTCCCGGCCGAAAGCCGATTTCTCTTAAATTACAGGTTCGCTTACGCTCGCCAGAAAAAAATTGACACCTAAATGACACGAAAAGTCTTAGTCGTATTCTTAAAAACCCATACCTTCCTTTAACTTTCCTTTCCCTTCCAAGGAATTTTCTTTCCCTTCGGTATTCTTAAAGAATTCCTTGGAAGGAAATTTTTTCGGAAGTGTTGGTAGCTCTGTTCCACAGGCGAAGCTAGGCGCGTACCAGTTGGTATGCCTGAACTCCCTGAAATAGTAAACAAACCTTGTCAAACAAACGTTTCCAAGGGTTGACTTGCATTATTGTTGCCCAAAACATGATTTAGACCACAAATATTGTCTTCAAACCATATTATGTTGACTTGCACAAACACAAGAATGAATTGTCAACATGATATTAATAAATGCAGGATCCTAGCTCTAAATTGCGCATGTACACCAACAAGCCATATTTTGTTGTAGTATTTAGACCTAGCCTATAGGCTATTATCCAAGAATATAATTACATATAAACTGATATGATAAGAAACAGGGATGGAGATAAATTAGATTAGCCGAATGTAGTGCGAATTAGTGTACCGTATATCAAGCATGAGAACTTTTCAATTACAAGGTCAAGTCTTCCATTTCTGACCAAAACTTAACAACTAGGCTATAGGAATCGCACACTAACCCACTATTGAGAAGTATTTACCTTCAAAGTTCAATACACATTATAGCCTGACATATTCTGGTGTGCTGAGTTCAAATACTAACTTGAACTTCTGTAGGCCTAGCCTATATTATATAGGCCTAGGCTAGATTTGTTTTCTATTCAGCGAACAAAAAATAAAAGCTAGGCTATATTTGATCTGGCCCAATTTGGTAAAAATTGCAATTCATGGCCCATAGTAGATTTACTATGCTATTGAAACTAGTTTTTTTCAATGTTTATATTTAGGCTACCGATATTTATTTATTAATAATCTAATTTGACCGTTTTTTATTTTTATACATTATTTTGGACAAGAATGTAGTTACCGGGTGTACCGGCAGTACCGCCCACCTTGTTTACACTATGCGGATGCCTTTGGATATAAAAATACATTAGCCTAACCAAACAACCTAACCTAACCTAACCTAGTATTCATGCAGTAATGACAGGGGGCAAATAGCAGAAAATATAGCGTCGAAATGGATGGGAACGTAAGTGCGAGCGCACAACATGACATCCTTCCCTATTTTGGTAAGGGTTGTGTTAGCGGGCGTACCGCCTGCTTTGTTTCCATATTAGCACACTCGCAGTTAAATTCACGTCTAATTTGACTGCTGTTATTTGCCCCTGGTAATATACTGTATATGATGATGACAATGTCATGGGGGGTGAGGGGACATAGCACCCCTCAAACCATTATTGTATCCCACGGCCAGGTGTTGTGGGATACAATAATGGTTTGAGGGGGGCTCACCCCCATCATCCCAATGACTTGTGTCATTATCATACATATTACCAGCAGGGGCAAATAACAGCAATGAAATTAGACACGAATGTAACTGCGAGCGTGCGACTGTAAACAAAGTGGACAGTACGCCCGCTAACACAACCCTTACCATTATTTGTTATTGCCCTTCTGCAAACAATATATACTGTATATTGATGACAATAATTCCTGGGAAGGTGAGGCCCCCCTCAACCTAAGAAGCGGACATAATAGAAGTGAACTTAATGGTCATGGCCCAGAGCGTGCAAATCGACGCGGAAGGTTGCTTGGATAATACTGAACCTTTAAATAAGATTCTTCCAATTTTTAAATTGATTTTTGTTCTTGGGTAATCTGAATAAAAGATGAATCACCAATAGTTATGATTTAGGCATCAATGAGTAGGTTATTCATCATATTAGCTATCCATTAGTATAGTTTTGAAGATTGGGTGATATTCTTATGTTCTTTACTCTCCCCTCAAAGGCTAGGCTATCATATAGTTTGGCAAAGGTTAGGTTATCATGTAGTTAGGCAAATATCTTTGTAAGGCCTCGCCCAATTTCTTACCGATTACTCACATACACCAGTGGCTTGCACTATTTGTTTCACTAACTGGCCTTCCTTGTGCAGCCCAATATAATGTGCAATTAGATCCGGTGTCACGTTCTTTCGCTGACCCGTACACACTAAAAACTGACGGAGACTTGTCCACCACTGCCATACTAATCATAATAATGACTGATACCGATCCACCCACCACAGCTGCTGGAAGCACTGATGTTCCAACACTGTATGTACTGTATGTAATAATACCATAATTATTCCTAACCTTCAAGACTAGAGAATACTAAGGATGTAAAGTAAATTCAGACAGAAAATCCACAAATTTTATTTGAAACAGTGTGCGGGGGACTCTGGTGACTAGTGGGGTTTTCCTTACAAACATTGAGTAGACTATATTTGACTATTATTGCTTTGCTGATTCAGTCCTTTCAATGCATTAATATTGTGCACAGTGTGACTACATTTTGACACATGTTAATGTAATAAGTTTGAAAATTCAGGTTTTGAGGCTTGCCAGGGATCAAGAACAATCCCAAGTTTTCAACAAAATCTCACACCATACTGTATACAGCCCAAAATAAGTAGCCACATTTTTTCATTAGCAATTTTGGGCTCTAATCTTATAAATTTTCTTTTAGCCTACCAGACTTTTAGCTACAGTACTACCAATGTTAGTAACTTAGCCTATACACTCGGTATAATCAAACGCTGTATATTAGCATAGCCTAGGCCTATCTTAGGTTCTCAGGTTAAGTTATATTGTTTGGATATTTAAAGAAAGTAGAGGGATTAGGCTAGGAGATACTGTAATGAAAAATTAGGGTAGCCTATAATTGTACTCACAACCAATAGTATTGAATAGGCTAGTGTTTACAAATATGTTTTTCAAGGGATTTTGTTTTGATTAGGCTAATATGATGACAATATTCAAGCAGACACTGCGGCAATATTAGCACGCTCTATGCGTCAGATTTTGCCACTTTTTTCTGAAATCATCCCTCTGCGAGTGGTTATTTGCCTCCTGCTGGCATTATATATGAATATGATGATGACAATTATGTCCAGGGGGGGGGGGGGGGTTTGAACACCAAACACTGTCAAATTAAAAATAAACGCAGAGAGCGTGCAAACTGCTGCTGTAGTCTCCTTGAACTGTAGTTAAGATACCCGGTAGCTACCGAATAATCTAAAAACACGCTCCCTAATAGTGTTCAAGCTATGAAAATCAGGGAAAATATTATACTGAAAAGGTAACTCGGACTTTCTATAACATAAAGTAATAAAGGTAAGGATGTAGTATTCGAGGAATTTAGAGCTTATCGCCTGCCTTGTTTACACTACTCGCACGCTCGCGATCACGTTTCCGTCTATATTGACTGCCGTGGGATACAACATTAGGGTGAGGGCCCCCCTCACTCCCCCATGACTTATTGTCATCATCATATATAGGCATTTTGCCAGCAGGGGGCAAATTACTTAAAAAAACAGTCAAAAGTCGTGAATCGTGAAGGATGTATCCGGGTGTACGGTCGTCATGTTTACATAGGTAGTGCGCGTGGTTACGTTCCCGTCTATTTTAACGGTTATTTTCCCCCTGCTGGCAATATATGATGATAACAACATGTAATGGGGCGGGGGGGGGGGGGGGGTGAGGACCCCGTCAACCTATTATTGAATCCTGCGGCAGTCCAAATAGACTGGAACATGATCGCGAGCGTTCACTGCTGCCGCCGTTCCGCGTAGTGTAAACCAAGGCAGGCGCCATATAGTATGTCCAAATACTACATCCTTCCCATAGGCCTAATAAATTTACAACATTTTAAAATCCAGATAGCCTATCTGAGGTGAGCCAATTCTGACAAAATCTAACAAATGTTGGCTTGAACATTATGATGGGCTAGCCTAGAGGGACAGAGACTAGCCTAGGTTAGTTTATTCAGTGGGGATGTAGCCTAAGAAAAAAAAATAGGCCTACAATCCTGTATGAGTCATGAAATTCATAAGAAAAATAGATTAGCCTGGGCTAGGCTAGCTTACATGATGATGTAGCCTACTGTAGGCTGTAGGCTAAGCCTAGGCCTAGCCGCCTAGCCTAACCCAATATGTGGTACTGGTAAGGTAGGCTAAATTAGTATAGAAGATGATTGACCACTATTACTGTTAGCCCATAAATTTATATTAATATTACAGTATATGCCTAGCTATTTTTAGTTATGTAAAGTATGGTATTACTGGTAACTGGTAATTGTTGATAGCGTATCTCTGGCAAGCCTCAAAACCTGGTAATGTTGACACTTATTGCATTAACACGTGCCAAAATATATTCACACCGTGCACAAAATTGATGCTTTGAAAGGGCTACATCAGTAAACCAATGAAAATCAATAATAATCAAAATATGTATAAGATGAGGAATAGGCTATCAGCTGGCAGCCCGAAATTGCCCGAATCGTCCGCACGCAAATTCATGCCGAGATCAGTGGTCTTCTAAAACGTTTAATAATATTACTTTATTTTCAATATAATTTTCAATATCGTGCATTATATCATGTTAATAAAATTACATAGTGGTCAAATCCAATATTTAGTCACACTGACTCCAATTATATAAGAATGTTATGAACAAAATGACGAAGGGAAAACTGAAGACCTGCCTAGTGAGAGTCCTTCAAATTCCAACATTTTCCCCTGTTTAAGGGAAAGATTTTCCCTTCCCAAGGGAAAGGAAAGGGAAGGATTTTTTAAGAATACCAAATCGAAAGAAAATTCCTTCCTTTCATTTTCGAAGGGAAAGAATTGTTTAAGAATACGACTCTTAATATTGACAAATACTGTAAATGGGTCGAAAGGTCTTAAAATCGCCAAACTAATAGGCCAAACGTCATAAAATCTGAAAACTAATGGAGCTAAACATGAGGAAGAAGGGGGGCCAGAAAAACCACCCATCTCCCCTTAACGGCAACATTAGCTTCTGTGCTTTTTTACATCAATTACTTTTACTTGACTGGTCTGGCAGCTTTGAAATTTACCGGTACTGCTTTTTCACGCTTTTTCTTTTTGTTTACACTACTCTGATCCGGCTGCTTCTGAGATATTATATTATGATAATTATGTCGCCTGTAATTATCAACCTTTAGTCTATAACTTTGGTCGGGCAGCTTGTGATATATGCTTTTATGAGAATTCTATCACCTATAGTTAGGGCCGTTCCTTTAAACATCATAAAAGCTTTCCATACAACCTCTCCCGACCCAGATTGACCTTTATCGTTTATTTGTATAAGGGTCAATCTGGGTCGGGAAAGCTGTTACGATCTTTAAAGGAATGGCCCTTATTTACCTTGAGTCTAGCTGCCAATATCAGTGTAAATAATCTGACAGTGTTGCCAGAATAAAGGTGCGGATCAAAAGTTGCCATAAGACTCCCTGTTAAACATCCGCCTTGACACAGGTTGTAAACAAACTTGCAGGTATTCTTCACTTGAGGTCACTACAATAATTGTCTTTTCAATCATAAGATGTTTTTTTATATGTTTAAATTGTTACTTATCCTTATATAGTGTACAGTTACCTTTGGAGATAGTTTATTCAATGTAAGAAAAGTAAGCATGATTGTGTAAATCTAACATTGATGACATATGTAAAACTGATCTTAATAAGGTGTATTAGGTGATGAACTCTACAACAGTCAACTTACAATTGTATTATTTTCAAGTTAATATGAAAAATATGTGACCAAAAATATATATATATTATTACCGTATACATTATCATAAATATAATTACTATAGTTGACAAAAAGACTGAAGTGCATCACCTGCATATACTGCATATATATATATATATATATATACTGTGTTTCATTCAGCTATATGGGCATTCTTTTTGCAAGTGTGAAAGAATTTATGACTAACTGCAACTAAGATTGCAGTATTCTCTATATTAGAGTAACAATCTTCTAACTACAGTGCAGTACTGTACTAGACAATTAGAGGAATACCCCTCAAATATCACTCAGCGTCTCCTTGGCATTAAAATCCATCACTTTAATTTACTGTTAACCCTCTCAAGCAGATGATGCCAAGGTTTTTTTCATGCTAGTCACCCCCAGACAAATTTTATTATTAAATTATTTACCTTTCTCATCATTCTTCTTTCTTTTTTTTTTTTTTTTTTTTTTTTTTTTTTTTCTCCGAGAGTAGTAAAGGCAGTGGGGCCACAATGGTGTGCCCTATGGTTCTCAACTGTTTCGCTCTCACAACCCACTGGCACAAGTAGGTCTTCATCTGGTGTAAGGATGCGGAAAACCCACTGCCTGCTACTTCGGTGATGCAGTCAACCTCTGTAGAAGTTACGGAATTTATTGTTGCTCTCTAGTAGTACTGTTAAGGCTGGTATGCTGCTGATACCGCAGGTGTAAGTGCTTCAGGGGAACTTTGTTGAGTCTTGTTGAGATTCTGTTAGCGCCATACCAACATCGGCCATAGGGATGACATGATGGGGCGGTGTTTTGTCAAGACTTTATTGTATTGTACTACAGTAAAAGGACTGCTACCACACTCTCTGTGGATGAAGCAGTCTTTAAACTTGTATGTAGAGAAGAATCTGTCACAATTATCTTACCTTATACCTTGTTGAGGTTCGGTCGTCCGTCAGAGGCCTCGGTGAGAGCTGCTCCCCCGAGTCTGTTTGCAATAGTCTATTTTGTTTTCTCCTGGCAAAAAATGATACTCTTAGTAGTTGATTTTTTTATACTTAATGTGAAAATATGAAACTACTATGTCTGCATACTATTAATGCCAAGTTTTTATAATTCATATATTTTGCTACAAAATCTTTGTAAAATTCTCCTACTCAACGAGATAGAGAAAGGGGCGAGGGAACGTGAAAGTGGTCCCGGACCCTAAGAATTTTTTAGACTCTGTCTCGAGTCGGCCACCCTCAGCAATGGGGTATGTGCCTGAGTATATACATACATACAGTACATAAAAAATCTTTGTAATAGTTGAGTAATTAGGATGGCGGCATGGCAATATACCGTCGGCTGGAAAAAACAGACTATAGCCGAGTAGTGTCAACAGGGCCAAGTGGAGTGTCACCCAGGTTGAGGCTTGTGTCAGCCATGCGATGGCTGCTAACCAGAAAGATCTATAGGCCAACCTAACCCTTACCTCTTTGCTTAAGGGAGACCATAACAGCTAGCAGTGTTTGAGAAAATAATTTGATGCCTAGAGCCTTATTTTTTTTTATGTGAGTGAGGGAGACAAAAGGCAGAACTGCCTGTAGCGAGTGCCTCCCCCATAGTTGAAAGAGTGACAGGGCCAAAATCAAGGGACGTTCGAGCCAAAATGCCTGGACACACGGAGTTTGAAGCAATTTAAGTCATAGGAGGAGGGAAAGACTGATTCTGGGAGAGAATTCCAGACCTCAGCTGTTGAATAGAAGAAAGACAGAGTAATGTTTCACTCTTGGGTTGAGGAGTTGCACAGAGTATGGGTGGTATTGTGTTGCAAGACGGGTACCACGTACCCTACGTAGAGGAGGTGGTATACACTGGGAGAGCTCTGAGGAGCACTGATTATTGTAGTAGCGAGAGAGATGCAACATTGCGGCGAAGAGAGAGAGATTGCAGATAGTTGGGGAGGGGATGGGAATTAATGATACGAAGGCCTTCCTTTCTATTTTGTCTAGGAGTGCGGAATGAGAGGATCCTCCCCACACATGTGAACAATACTCAATACAAGGACGTACTGTGCCCCTGTACAGAGCAAGAAGCTGTGCAGGGGTAAAGAACCACTTGAGGCGGTTGAGCACACCCAGCTTCTGGGAGGCTGCCTTAGCAAGACGGTCCTTCCAAGTGAGAGCAGAAGAAAAAGAGACACCGAGAATATTGAGAGAAGATTAAGGATTGATTTTTGTATTGTTGAAGAATAAGATATAGTCCTCTGGGAGTTCCGTACGGCTAGTAAGATGGAGAAATTGGGTTTTGGAAGCATTAAAGGCAACAAGGTTTTCTCTACCCCAATTTGAAATAGTAGTTAGATCAGAAGATAAGTGTTGTATGACTTCATTACGTTTATTTTTGAGGGATTGCTGGCTGGTGCGTTCTGGAAAACTAATTGAGTAGTGTAAGGTAGAGTCGTCTGCGTATGAATAGATGGGACTGGAGGTACAGTTGAGAAGATCATTTATGAAAATTAGAAGGAGAATAGGAGATAGGACAGAGCCCTGAGGAACACCGGAGTTGATAGGATGAGAAAGTGAGCGATGGCCGTTCACAACCGCAGCTATGGAACAGCCGGAAAGGAAATTAGAGACAAGGCACAGATGGAGGGATAGAAACCGAAGGAGGGTAGTTTAGAGATTAAAGATTTGTGCCAGACTCTATCGAAGACCTTCATTATGTCTAGTGCAATAGAAAAGGTCTCACCGAAGTCCCGAAAGGAGGATGACCAAGAGTTAGTAAGATATGAAAGAAGATCACCAGTAGAGCGACCCTTAAGGAAGCCATACTGGCGATCTGAGAGCAGATTATGAAAAGAGAAATTCTGAAGAAATTTGGAAGCAAGAATAGTTTCAAAAACTTCAAGAGATGAGAGCAAATGGACGATAGTTGGAGGGTTGAAAGCGGTCACCCTTCTTTGGGACAGATTGAAGGAGAGCACAATTCCAGCAAGAAGGGAAAATGTTAGAAGAGAGACAGAGACGAAAGAGTTTGCCTAAGTAGGGGGTCAGCACGGAAGCACAGTTTTTTAGTACAACAGGAGGAACACTGTCCGGACTGTACGCCTTCTTAGTATTAAGCCCAGAGAGGGTAGAAAGTACATCTTTAGAAGAGATTAGGATATTAGGCATAAGTAGGAGAGAGGGGGGTGGAGAGGGAGGAATAGCACCGGAATCATCCAAGGTGGAGAAGTCATTCCATGGGAAATCAAAGAAGTACTGCCGAAGAGCCTTCCAGTCGACAGCGCCGAAGTGCCACAAGCGCCGCCGGCTGTGAGGATCGGGTGGCCGTACTGGAGAGATAGGACAGTTAGTTAGTTGTTGTTGTTGTTCCCCAAGCTGCCTGACCGAACAGCCCCAAGGCCCCGAGCAAGGCCAAGGCCATAACCGTGCGCCCCCACAGAACCCTCTCTGCCGACCACAATAAAGCCTGGGTGACCGAAGCCACTCCATGGCGGGGAGCTGAGGAGGGTGCGGAAACGCCCGGGTAACCAAAGCCCCACCCAGGGCCCTGTGCCCCTCAGCAATTATGAAGAGAAAGTTGAGGGGCAAAGGAGAAATGTGACGCTTTGGCTTCCAATCTTGGTAGATTGGGAGGTCAATCCACGTTAGAGACGCCGTCACTTGAGATCTAGAAAATATATAAGTAAAAGGAACAGTCAGAGTAAGCTATGGGTATGGCAGAGATCACTCAGTTCTCACTCTGATAGACCAGCCCATCACCACTCACAGTTAGTTAGTTATGTAGAGCAGATGAAGATAAGTTTATGGTCGGAGGAGCCCAAAGGAGAGAAATGATTGACAGTATAAGAAGAAGGGTTGGAAGTCAGAAATAATAAAAAAATGTTAGCCCGATATCCGAAGCGATCCGGGATACGGCTGGGTTGCAGGTACCAGCTGCTCTAGGTAATTTAGGATAGAAAAGACGTAGGCTTGTTCACCAGGATGGTAATTAGTATGAGTATTGATTTCTATAGATTGATCACAACATGAATTAAATCATCTGGAGGGAGTCGGTTCAAGATCATACATGCATTGATATCCTGTGATTGAAAGGGTTTAGCATTTCTGAGTAAGTTGAATAAAATATGCTCTGTTGTCAAGTCTACACATAATTGTATATCTGTTATGTATCTGGTGTGCACAAATACTACTGTTTTACTGATTCGTAATGTTCTTATTGTATTTTCATATACCCTAATATGAAGTTCACCAATAATACAATATTGTATTGTATGTCTTCACTTGCGTTGCTTTTGTTTGATCTTTGCTGAACGATTATATATTCCACGCCAGTCCTTCTTGTACTTTTGGTACCGGGTACTAAGAAATTAATCAATCCTAAAACCAATATCTTTAATTAAATGTATTATTCTCATGTTAATTAATTTTATATTTTATTCTTCACCTTGTCTCTACCGTTATCCATGAATGCCCCTTTAATCAGACAACAATTTTTATACTTTATTAATGCTATAGCCGGAGGATTATCAATCAGCTTGGGATCAACTTCTAGGAATGACAGTTTCTTCATAAGTTAAATACCTGTACAAGAGTCTGGTGGTAGTGAGAAGGAAACATAAATGGGCATTTTCTGTGTTCTTTTATTTCATAATTATATTTTGCTAAATCGCCATTTCCACTGATTTTGATAAGTTCTTTTGTCTTTATATTGTGTTGTCCCTGTTTTGGTTTGTTTATTTTGCAAGTTTTACATTATAAGAAAAGGGCTAATATGTTCTTTAAAAACTTACAAGTAAATACTAGTATTCTGAACTGGATATTTTCACAATACAGTACTGTACTGTTAAACTTTATGCAAGGAGTGGTTCAATTGCCTTATATAAAGATAATTTATCATTCATCAGTTTATCTTACATGACTCAGTGAATATGAGTGATTGAATCTGGTGTTTTTATTGCTATATATAGTATAAGTGAATATGAGTGATTGAATCTGGTGTTTTTATTGCTATATATAGTATAAGTGAATATGAGTGATTGAATCTGGTGTTTTTATTGCTATATAGAGTAAATATATAGATGTGTGTGTGTGTGTCTGTATGTCTGTCAGGTGTTGTACTTTGGTATTACTGTACAAGAAACATTTCTTAACTCTCAGAAGAATTTGTTTTTCTTTATTAATGCTACTGTTAGATTTTACTGAGCTTAAGGATTACCTTTTAAGAATTGAAGGTTTAAAACTCATCTCAATTAACATCTAGATTTTACAGGTCCTTTCTAATTGAAAAGAATCATCTATAAGTAGCTAGAATAAAGCACAAATTTGTGTCCTATGATTGAAAGGGTCGATCACATGAAGTATTTAGTGAGGGTTTGCTATTTACAGGACTGAGGGTCGGATATTAAATTTGTTAGAGTATCATTGGTCAAAACTATTTACTGTACCTATAAATTCAACAGATGTGTATTTTTAAAACTAGGCAGATTTTTTTTTATTTTTAACCTCGTCTTTATGGAAAGGTTCTCTGAGCCTATAACAAATACTGTACAATTGAAGGTTACCTCAAGATGGTGAATTCTTTCATTGCCATGATTTGGGATAATTTAGAAGTCTTGACTATAAGTTATCTTTCCTAAGATAAATAAAATTGTCAAACACTGTAGGGTATCCTGTGGTGCATTGGTAGTATTTCCATCACAACCAAGAGGGCCTGGGTTTGATTTCAAGGCAGGACGAGATGGATGGTCAAGTTTCCTAATATCTGATGCCTTTGTTCACATAGCAGTAAATAAGAACCTTGAGTTAGCGGACATTAGTTACGTCTCATTTGTGGCAAAGTATTCCGAGCACTAGTTAATTGCTGTAGAAGAACTGGCGTTTAATAAATACCAGAGAGTTAACATTACAAAACTGCTAAGGTGAAATTGTATAAAAAAGGTTTTCAGTTCAAACCACCAATATTCGGAGCCCTCTGTTCTGACAAGTTGCAAAAGTGGTCTGCAAGGCTATACCATACTATGTTTGTCTCTACCTGGCAGAAACTGTTCATGCCCCTATCTTTATTGTTCATGTATTGCATGGTTTATGTAGCCAAATATGATTGTAAACTATTATTTCTATGATGCAGAAATGTAATATTGTCTCATTTTGTGATTTATGACAAATTCCACTGGAAAGGGATGAAACAGTACAGATGTAATGCAATCATGCAAACCTACAAAGGAATGCAAACAGCAACAGACCGACTGGTCCCGACGAGGCTGCTCGTTTGTAAGTAAAAGGAGAAGCAGTACATATACGTGTATAATTCGGTTTACTTTACTTCACTTATTCAACTATAAAATTAACAAAATGAGGGTTTGATTGTAATATAAAGTGGGAAATGTCAATTTCTTTTTCATTAATGAACTATTAAAGCCGGTTTCTTAGTCTTCAGTTGTTTTGGGTAGGCAATGCCTTTTCTAAATTTTTAAGAATACTGGTAATTGTGTTAAACATTGCGAAGTAGCCTTCTTTATTGTTGTCCCAGAGCTTATGATAGTACAGTGGAGTACAGTATTACAAGGTAGAAAAGTTTGGAGTCAATATATTTTTATATCTATCTATCTATCTATTGCCTGACGCCGTGATCCCCGAAGGGGTGGCCACGAACGAACCGCCCCCATGCACCTCTGTCCCCAGTCAGTCGACGCCCCTCCCCCCATCCAGCACCGCCTTCGTTCATGTAGTTCCTCACTCCATCCTTCCACCTCATATTCGGTCTACCTCTCCCCCTCTGTCCCTCCACCTCGCTCTCGTACACCCTCTTAGTCATTCTCTCGCTTTCCATACGTTCCATATGGCCGAACCATCTCAAGTTGTTCCTTTTCACACTTTCCAGCACATCTACCTCCACACCACACCTCCTTCTTACTTCCTCATTAGTCTGTCTATCCCTCCATGTAACTCCGCACGCACTCCTTAAGTAATTCATTTCCACTGCTCTCACTCTTGGTCTGAGTCTCTCAACCAACGTCCATGCTTCGCTTCCGTAAGTCAGTGTCGGGATTACCACAGTGTCATGCAAGGACTTCTTCACTTCCATACTGACCACCCTATTTCTTGTTACTGCTTTTAGCGTTCCTACAACCCTCTTCCCCTGTTGTACCCTCTCCCGCACCTCTTCATCCATAGTCCCATCTTTACTCAACACACTGCCCAGATACTTAAAAGAGTTGACGATCTCCATAGCCTGACCGTTCAGCTTCACCTCACACTCTGTGACTTCACCCCTTTCGAAGACCATAACCTTGCTCTTCCCCGTATTTACCTTCAAATTCCGTTTTTCGCACACTGTTCCAAACTCATTTACCAGACCCTGCAACTCCCATTCATTATCACTCATCAGAACTGTATCATCCGCAAACAGCAGTATAGGTAGCTTCCACTCAATTCCCTCCCTTTTCAGCAATACACCAACATCCACTGCTCTTGATAGTATTTCTTTCATGACTCCATCCATATATACAGTAAACAACCACGGGGACATCACACACCCCTGTTTCAAACCAACATTCAGGTCAAAGAACTCGCTCTGCTCACTCTCCACACGTACTGCCGCCTTTGCACCCTCATACATGCTCTTCACTGCTTTCAGCAACTTGCCCTCTACTCCGTATATTCTAAGTACTTTCCACAAACCTTCTCTATCCACTCTGTCATAGGCCTTCTCCAAGTCCATAAAGGCAACATACACCTTTTGTTTCTTCTCCAGATACTTCTCCACAACACAATTCAGGGTAAAAATCTGATCTACACATCCTCTTCCCTTCCTAAAACCTCCCTGCTCGTCGCCTATCCATTTCTCCGTTCTCATATATATATTTTTATATCTAATTATTTGTAAAATGTTATGTACAGTACCATACTGTTGTAAGACTTGCCAGTGTTAATTGTTTAGTTACTTTTGTAAATACAGTATAGGTAAAGTGGGCGGGGCAGACACGAGCCTTCTCTTTGCTGCGGAATTGAAATGTGTGTATTTGACTCTTTTGTAGACTATGCCAGTCCCAGCCTGGGCCTGAAGTCATCAACTCGTTTTCTACCATTATTCTGTTCAAAAGTTGGTCAAGTCCATTATAACTCAAATTGATCAGCATTTAAACTTACCCACAATTCAGCATGCACTTACCAGACTCTTGACCATACTATTCATTTACCATTTTGAGGATGTATATGGAATTTATATGGTAGTGTGGTAGTAAATGTGAATGGTAAATATGATTGGATGATAAATTACTTGTGTCGTCCCAGTTTTGGTTTGTTTGTTTTGTAAGTTTTACATTATTATGTTACCTCCACCAACCGACTTTACTCCTAAACTCAATTAATGAAATCAACAAATACATTATAATCTAGAGGCTACATTATATTATCCAGGTTACCACAGACTACCTCTGCCAGATTCTCAATGCCAACTTACACAACACAGATGCCATCTGCCCAGGCTAGGAATCAAATATGTGCTGGCAGATTCATACTAACATTAACCACTAACTTTATAATCAAAATATCTAATAATTTATTGCATTACCTAATTCTAAATAATGATTAAGAAATTATAAAATATAAAATTATTATGTAAACCTTGCTAAATATACAATCCAAAACAGGGACATCACAATATAAACACACCCTCCTCAGCTCCCTGCCTTGGAGTGGCTTCGGTCACCCGGGCTTTGTTAGTGGTAAGCAGGGAGGGTTTTGTGGGGGCGCTCGTTTATGGCCTTGGCCTTGCTCAAGACCTTGAGGCTGTTCGGCCAGACAGCCTGGGGAACAACAACAACAACAACAATTTGGCAAAAATAATGTTTTGAAATAATAGAACACAAAACCAAATCTGAATTGTTGGGAATTTTTTATGTAAAATAAGTGGGTGAGGCTTTAATATTGTTCTCAGTTTTCACAATTCTGCTACTCCACTGTAACAGCTGCTTGCGCAAATGTCTTTTTAACCCTTTCACGCACATATGACGCAGAGGTTGCCAGATTAGCAATAAGAAATAGTTCTCTCACTTATAATTACCTCTCCAAAATTAGTTTTCTGCCCACATCTAACTCAAAGACAACTGCAGAGGTTGAAGTAACTAAACTAAAGGTTTCTAAATACCCCTGATGGTAACAAAGGCTTTAAAGTATCTCCAATCGGCTCAAAATCGCGTCATATGTCGGAGAGAGTTAAGAGATTATGTTAATTTTAGTCTTAGAAAAATATGCAGACCTATTTTTTGATGGGCCCCTATAGCCAGGGATATAGTGCACAGTATTTATAAATGCAATTACATATACTGTATACAGTTATTGGTAAATAGCATGAAAGTTCTGTTTTGTTATGCACAAATATATATTGTTATATATATTGATTGATTTGCGCATGTAATTTTATATACGTTAATTATTCATCTCCTTTTCACAAAGCAAATTGCATAAGTAAAGTAATTCGATAGGGACCTAGTATATTTGTATAATGAAGTTCAAAACATATTGAGAATGGCTGTATAGTACTTTGTGAGTTAAACAGATATGTGGATAAAATATTGCACTATGATCATTCTACTTGTCAACTGTACTGTACTGAGGATTCAATGTTTAAAATGACATTTTATTTTATTTAACACTCATCTGAACTAGAAATCCTGTAGTAAGAAAGTGGTCATCTTTTTCTCCAGACGCCGTTTCAATGCTGGAATTATCAAACATTGGTAAATGATCATGTGGAATTTATATCAAAAGATGTAATTATATATCCTGTACTAGTATTGGTGATAGCTTATTATGGGTATGGACATGTGTGAGTGTTAAGAGAGGCTAGTGACACCAGTGTCACCAATATGGCGGAGGTTGGCCAATCACTGTAGCTATAGGGTCTCTAATCCAAACCCAACCCAAGAAGCATAGAAGGCATTACATATTTTTAAATGGTCACATTGGCATCTTTCTTCTGTGTTGGTGCATGTTTTTGTTAGATTTAGATAAAATATTTTTTGTTAATGTTATAAAGGGGAATCATAAGTGTAAAGACAAACAATTGCATTAATTGATGATAGTGGTTGGTAGAGCATTTACCTGCAAACTGTGAGGTTGATAGTTTGAGTCTCGGGCCAGCCAGTGTGTTATTTGGCAGACGCCAGTGTTGTTGGTGAATGGCCTGGTCTAACAATCTGTGGCAACTGTTCACTGAAGTCCCTGATCATCAGGGCACCCACCCTAGCCCAGCTCTTAAACAGGGAGTGCATGGTGGTAAAAAACGCATCATTAGCGAGCGATATCCCGAGCATCAGCAGCCATCATTCACCACTTGTCAGCTTTGGAGTATATACTGTATAAGAAAGCTCAAGTTGTAGACATTATTTTATAGTAGAAATACAGTACAAGCTAAAGTACATTTGTAGTAATGATGTTAATAAAAGCTAGTGTTTGGTATTGCCCAAGTGCAATTCTACACAGCATATTCAATAGCTTGCAAATTACATACCTATTCAATTATCTTAAAGTTGATAGTCTTCATTTATTAAAAGGTCCACAGTATCATAAATGCATTAAATCAAATTCAGCTTTAATTCCATGGATCAAACACCCATATACTGTACTGTATCTTTGCGTTTCTTCCTAATATTGGCATCTACTGTAAAGTACAGTTTGAACTTTCTTATTATTTGTTGAGCCAGATCCCCAAATCACAAGAATTGGTACCATCCACGGGGGTCAGACTTTCAGCCTAATCTTTATTAAACAGTTATAATGTAAAACTTGCAAAATAATCAAACCAAAACTGAGACGACACAATATAAAATCAAAAGAACTTATCAAAATCGCTATGTGGAAATAATGCTTTAAATCAAATAAAAACTAATTTCATAAAAGAACACGAAACCACCACATACGGTGTATATCATTACATGAGCAAGTTAATCTGTTTCCCAAGCAAACTAATTGGACATATAACAACGCACTATCGTCACATTCAAGGTTATTAGGTGGTATGGGAACTTGTTGACGAAGGTTATTATATCGAAATAACAGCTCGACAGCAGTAAGAAAAATTTCTTTTATATTATAATGGTAGCTCAATGCCCTCCCTGGTGGTACTGATTTTCACCCTGGTCCACGGACTATATAGCCCAAAGTTTACGAGTGGTCCGGTGTCAGTATCCTAGGTTCCAGTCCTTGGAGTACCACTATATATTCATTAGTTTAATTGATTTCATTAATTAGGTTTATTTGTAAATGAATTGGTGGGTTGGTGAATAAATATGAATATGTTGTACTCGGGTAGAAATTTGTATACAGCGTGGATTTACTGTCTTATACTGGACTACTGGTGGGTGTCATGGTAAACACCATAATGTTCTTATGGTTTAACACCAATGATAAATTATAACAAAGGAAATTAAATTAGCAACAGCCATCAGTTTGCAGGATGTTGGATGATAGCCTTGTTAGCCCCTTTAGTACTGTAGTAGTAATGAATAGTTTAACCAGACAACCGACTCTGAAAAGACAACACCCATAGGGTTGGCGTTAGCCCCTTCAAACAGACCAAGATTTGTTTACTATTAAACTGTAAAACTAAACAAACCAAAACTTGGACAAAGACAATGTAAAGGCAAAATAACTGATAAAAATCACTGTGGAAACAACGCTTACTAAAATAAAATTTATGAAATAAAAGAACACAATCCACTACATGAGCAAGTTAATCTGTTTCTTAATGTTACAGCCAGAGGATTTCACTCAACTTAAGAAGAACCTGTATGAATAAAAGTGTAAAGAATATTTAAATTAACCCTCTAACTGTGACTGGTCTTTCCTAAGTTGAATCAAATCATCTGGGGTAGTCGGAATGTAACATTCCGACTACCAACACTAATATTAGTGTTGTTTAATTGAAGCGGTTACACATTACAGTACATATTTTGTTCCCATTTATCATATATCAACCTTCCACTTTGTTCATGTCTGTATCAAGAGTATCACTAATTTTGAAATCTACTAACTAAATTTGAGACGATGTACAGCCGCACACATTACTTTCCCCTCGGTGATTTATGATTGGAAGTAAAAATAGTATGATTTTTTTTAAAGATAATAGTTTGTTATAAATGTTACTTGATCCCATGACATATACTGCAAATTAGACTTCCATACATCAAATCTTGGGGAGGGAAAGACCTTATGTGTGTGATTGTACAGTTGCCCACTTGAAATTGTATACCCTCCTTGACTTTCATGTAAGGAGAGAAATTTAGAATAAATGAATTTACAATGTATTTTGTTATGCAATAGTTAACTCATATGATAAATTAATTGTATCATTACAAATTACTCTTGCGAGTTTAATCATTATATTTTTACATCCTTATTTAAAATTACAGAGTGGATATGAATTATGTGACCAACTTTACCTGGAAGTTGCTGCTTTAAGTTTTTAGTGTTGAAATTTGAAATATTTATGGATGTAAGTTATCAGTATTAATAAAGACTGGATCATCAATATGAAAGACAATCTTTAAGTGAAGTTTGTTCTTGTATATAATTAAAAAGAATAAGTCTGTGATTCATACTTGTGACGTGAGATGACAAGGGTCTACTTGTCAGTAACCATCTTTAAGGTGTAATTTTCATTCAAAATTGACCTTAAGGATATGACTCGCCAATTGTGATCTCACTCCCATATTTTTTATTAAAGTTATATACAGAGTGTCCTAGAATAGGTTGTCCAAACTTCAGGATATGTTTATTTAGATTATACAGTACAATAGTAAGTAAAACAAAATCCATGATAAAATGCCAAATTCTAATGTCACGAGTTTGTTCCAGATTACCTGTACAGTATTTCTAAGGTGAGGTTTTCACCTAAATTTAAAAAATACTCCCTAGAACCCCCTTCGAGATAAATGTGTACATTCTTCGGTAGAAAAATGCTCCGGCCAACAAAGGTCATAAAATCGCCAAACTAATGGGGCGAACGTTTTAAAATCTCAAAAGTAATGCAGCTAAATATGTAGGAGACTGGGGGGGGGGGGGGGGTTAGTACAGAAAAAAACTGTTGTAAGTAAAAATCTCCCCTTCACCTGCCTCATGTGGGAGCAGGGAAGTTTGGGCAATGTTGAATCCAAATAAAACAAAGCTTATCAGTTTTCAAAGGAGTTTTTTTTTTTTTTTTTTTTTTTTGTTTTTTTTTTTTTTTTTTTTTTTTTTTTTTGGTATAGCCTATCTTTTTTTTTTTTTTTTTTTTTTTTTTTTTAAGAGACAATGAACGGAGGAAGGAAAAGCACAGATAAAACAAAAAGGTCCATGTGCCTAAAGGCATCCTCCATTCATAAAATGTTTGTAACAACTGGATTTAAACATTTGTTGATTGTAAGTTTGTGGAAAGCAATTCGAGGGAAGTGAATTCCAAAGAGTAGTAGCTCTGGGGATAAATGAATTCTGATAAGCAGAAGTTCTACATTGTGGAGGAGAAAGTGTAAATTCATGGGCGCTCTCAGCTGCCCTAGTTCTACGGGGAAAGATGTGGAGAGGCGGCACAATTGAAGCAAGTTCCTCGGAACAATTGCTGTGAAAATATCTGTAGAATAATGCAAGGGATGCAACGTTTCTTCGTATGGCTAATGTAGGAAGGTCCTGTGTGATTGCAGGGTTATTGATTAATCTAATAGCTTTATTTTGAATTTTGTCCAACTGCCTCAATGCAACCACTCCACTTCCACCCCACAGAGGTGAACAGTAATCCATCTGAGAGCGCACATGACTTTTATATATTACGGCCAACTG
This sequence comes from Paralithodes platypus, assembly GCA_032716605.1. Lineage (NCBI taxonomy): Eukaryota > Metazoa > Arthropoda > Malacostraca > Decapoda > Lithodidae > Paralithodes > Paralithodes platypus. The sequence goes on from CM064486.1 coordinate 46,132,314, forward strand.
CTCGTCAGTGAAGAATTCTCGAACTCTGTACAGGAGTCCCAGTTTTTTAGAGGCATTCTTAGCAATGCTTCTAACATAATGTGTCCAGCTCAAGTTAGTAGTTAATGTTACACCGAGAATGTCAATACTAGGGGAAGTGGGAATATTTACATCATTAAAAAATATATGGGAGTCAGTGAGATTCTGTCGGTTAGAAAATTGAATGTACTTGGTTTTCTGTGCATTAAAGGAAACTAGATTCTCTTGTCCCCATTCATTATCTATCTATCTATTTAGTCAGGCCCAATCCCCACTTTTCCTAAAAAAAAAAAAAATCCTCAGCTTGGCATAACCTAAATACTGTACTGTATTATATAACCTGAAACTTGGCACACCTATTTTGGAACCCCCTGTACCTGTATAGAGAGACTATTATTATATACTCTAGCTGTAGATAGTTCAGTGGCTCCAGCATATATCTCTTTCAATAGCATTCAAAGAAAGATAAACAATTGGGTTGCTCAACATGGCTTTTGTTTTGAATTTATATTTATTATTGTAGGGTAGACCAGTTACTTTGTGTGTGGTGGTTCAATTAGTATGCAAAATTTATAGGCTACATTATAGTACCAACAAAAATAATAGTATTTAGAACATATACTTTTTCATTTTAGATTTTGATGCTAAATTGAAGCATTGCATACAAATTAGTAAATTCTACCTTATGTTAAATGGACAAGAAGAAATTTTGAGCACGAGGCTATGGTCAGTAAGCTTTATTTAGAAATGATCACAAATATTTGGATCACAGCAAAGGCAATTTTTATGTGGTTAGGGGACAGAAATAATTTGTGATAACTTTGCTTGTTTTTGTAATGAAACTTCTTGTTTTAGTTCAGCGCTAGATAATAGCATCAACCCGTTTTAATTGGGGGGAACTTTAAAGCTTACTATTTTGTTCATAGATACTGTCATAGAATGTTTTGTTTAGATTTTATCAAAAGAAAATGAAGGATCTATCTGTACTATATAGAAAAGGGGAATATAATATGTTTGGTATTAAAGCCTGAAGTTTACATTGAAGTTTTATTTCCATTTTACTGTACCGTGTAGAATAAGTGTGGGTAATACGTTCTTCAACCCCCTAGTACTACGCTTCTTGTCGCGGTAGGGGGGCTTTGGAGCCGGCGACTGGAGCTTGATGGGGGATGGTTATTACCTTCTCCCCTTGAGCTTTTGTCGTCGGATTGACTAATTTTGCTTAGTTTTTCTTTCCTCTTTCTATGTTTTTCCCCTTCTGTTCTTATTCTGTCTCATCCCTATGTCACATGCCACCCTGTCAGGCCTTCATGGTTGGCCTGGCTAGGTTGTTGGCTCCTGACCTGATTTATCTCTTGGGCCGCTAGTGCGGTCGAGCTGACTCGATTCCCCTCGATAGAGCATCTGTTTTTGCATCTTGCTGTGATTTTATTAGTCTAATCTTTCATTCTTCGCCCTTGATCACTTCTTGGTTGGTGCTGTAGTGTAGCAGTTCTTACCTCATCCTTCGGCCCTACCCTATAAGAGTTCCGCTGTTTTTTTTTTTTCTCTCTCTATGTGGATGAGGGAGACAAAAGGCAAAACTGCCTGTGACGAGTGCCTCCCCCAGAGTTGAAAAAGTGTCAGGGCAAAATCAAGGAACTTTCGAGCCAAAATGCCAGGATACACAGAGTTTGAAGCAATTTAAGTCAGGATGAGGGAAAGATGGATTCAGGGAGAGAGTTCCAGAGCTCAGCTATTGAATTATTATGTTCCCTCCACCAACCGACTTTACTCCTAAACTCAATTAATGAAATCAACAAATACATGTGGCAGTCCAGGGATTCGAACCTAGGATGCTCACACCGAAATTCAGTGCATTTATCCATTGCGCTACGAAGAAAGATTAGGAGTATTGTTTCACTCTGGAGTAGGAGAGTTGCAGAGTAAGGGTGGGATTGTGTTGCAAGACGGGTACTACATACCCTACGTAGAGGAGGTGGTATACACTGGGAGAGCTCTGAGGAACACTGATTATTGTAGTAGCGATAGAATAGCGAGAGACATGCAACATTGCGGCGAAGAAAGAGAGATTGCAGAGAGTCGGTGAGTGGACGGGAGTTAATGATACGAAAGGCTTTCCTTTCTACTTTGTCTAGAAGTGTTGTGTGGTAGGATCCTCCCGACACATGTGAACAATACTCAATACAAGGACGCACTGTGCAGAGCAAGAAGCTGTGCAGGCATAAAGAACCCCTTGAGGCGGTTGAGCACACCCAACTAATGGGAGGCCACCTTAGAAAGACTGGTAATATGGTCCTTCCAAGAGAGAGCAGAAGAGAAAGAAACATCAAGAATGCTGAGAGAAGATGAGCTGAGGAGCTCATGTGGTCTGGCTGAACTGATGACCTGGCGAGAAATGTCTGCGTGTCTTCACCTTCCTAGATTTGTTCACCTCCTGACCTTCCCTATCTATCTCATCTTGATTAGTTGTCCATCTTGCTTAAATCCTTCGGGCCAGCCCAAGAGAGTTTTTTGGGGCGAACTCAGTGGTCTGGTTAAACAAATTTATTGAGAAAAAAAATATATGTTCTTCAAAAAATAGACGTATACAAAAGTATATATATGGCATAGACTTGTAAGGGGAGAGACTGTAGAGAGGGTGCTAATGGATTATGTGTTGGTAACAAGGGAAAGATTGTGTAGATTGCTGGATGTGAATGTGCTGAGGGTATGTCTGATCATTATCTGGTGGAGGGAAAGCTGAGAGTGGGGAGTTGCAGGAAAATGCAAGACAAGCGTTAAGTAAGAGGTAATAAAAGTTAGTGAGTTAGAGAAAAGTACAAAAGAGAGGGAGTACCTAGAGATGCTAAATGAAAAATGGATGGAAGAGAAATAGAGGATGAATGAAAACAGTTTAATGAATTTCTACAAATATTTAAAAAAAAAAACGTCCGAACCATCACCGCTCTCCCCTACCATTAGACTGGAGGAGTGCATGTATTGTGCCTTTGTAAGAGGGGAAAGGATCCCGGCAGGAGTGTTCAAGTCATAGAGGCATTAGTATATTATCAGTTGTTGGAAAGGTGTATGATAGAGAGGATAATAAAGAGTACAGCAGGTGCAATAGGAGATGAGCAGTGCAGTTTTAGGAGGGGAAGAGGGTGTGTGGATCAGATTTTTGCAGTAAGACAGCTATGCGAGAAGTATTTAGAGAAAAATAAGGATATATTTTGGGCTTTATGGATTTGGAAAAAGCGTATGATCGCGTGGATCGAGAAGCAATGTGGAAGGTGCTAACGATTTATGAAATTGGAGGAAATTTGTGAAGAGCAGTCAAAGAGTTTTTTTGAAGAGAGCAGAGTTTGTGTTAGTAGAGAATGAGTTGAGTCAATGGTTTGAGATAAATTTAGGTCTCCGACAGGGTTGAGTAAAGTCACCGTGGTTGTTTAATGTTTATGTGGATGGTGTGGTGAGGGAGATAAAAATGAGAACTATGGGTAGAAGATTGGGTTTAGTAGGAAAAAATGGTGGAGATTGGGAGTTGAATCAGTTGCTGTTCAGTGATGGTGTGTAACAGAGTTTCTCGTAGGGTAAATCTCAATGTAGAAATGGACGGGGAAATGTAGAAACAAGTGGAGTGTTTCAAATATCTAGGAGTGATAAGCAAGAGTGCAGGTGTGGAAATGGAGGTAAGACAGAGTATGTGAAAGAAGGAAAGTTTTCGGAGCATTGGGAAGTATGTGGAAGGTGAGACATCTCGGAATGAAAGCTAAAAGTGCAATTTAAAAAGGGATAGTTGTACCAACAGTGGTGTATGGGGCTGAGACATGGGCTTTGAAGGTACAAGAGAAGAGAACGTTGGATGTGATGGAGATGAGCTGCTTGAGGAGTATGTGTAGAGACAGATTGAGGAATGATGAGGTACATTGGAGAGTGGGACAACAGGAACCTTTATTGGTCAGAGTGGACAGAAGGGTGCTAGGCCGGCATGGACATGAGACTATACGAGACCCTTCCTTCTTATTCTCAATTTCTCGCCAGAGTCGTTAACCAAAGAAATAACCTGAGAAATATCAGTAGTGGCGAGCCAAAAGAACCACCCTTTTCAGAGGTGAATAACCCTCCTAGCCTAAGGGCTCACAGAGGCAGGGGGTTTCGCAGGGGCCAGCACCTAATTAGGGGAGGGCTGCCCCCCTTAAGGAGGGCAGTAGCTGATCAATATAGGGTAAATACCCCTCACACCAGTGACGCTGATGCATGGCGCCTCCACGTACCCGCAATAATGGATGGCTTATAACCTGATCAACAGCGCCCGACTCTAGAAAAACAAAAGGCTCCAACCCAAGGGGTCTGCCAGGAAAGGAAACACCATGCAAAATTAGTTGAGCTAACGATGGGGGACCGAGACAAAAGGGCGAAGACCTATCGGGTCCGACCCTCCAGCATCGGACCCCAGTCGCCAGCCCCTCAGCACCCCCCACGACAACAATGAGCATGGTACAGTACTGTACTTTGAACATTGAAGTAAAATTTATGTAATATTTGTTTTCAATTTATATTACATTATAGTTCATATCGCAATAATGGATGGCTTATAACCTGATCAACAGCGCCCGACTCTAGAAAAACAAAAGGCTCCAACCCAAGGGGTCTGCCAGGAAAGGAAACACCATGCAAAATTAGTTGAGCTAACGATGGGGGACCGAGACAAAAGGGCGAAGACCTATTGGGTCCGACCCTCCAGCATCGGACCCCAGTCGCCAGCCCCTCAGCCCCCCCACGACAACAATGAGCATTGAAGTAAAATTTATGTAATTTTTGTTTTCAATTTATATTACATTATAGTTCATATCGGTTAACAATATACACTATATGTAAATTTTAATGGGAACACAAATACTGTACTGTAAATACATTTTCCTATTGATCGTGTACCTGGCAGTTGTTGCATGCCCCACTGCGGCACCAAAGTGACCAAAGCAAACATGTCGTTCTCCTTCGCGCGCCTTCAGATACACACAATAGAACACCAAACTAGATCTAAAGCTACACAATAATAATAATAATAAAGTAGATGTGCCGCTTCGCCCAAAATCAAAACGGCATACCAAACTCTGCGATCGGTCACCATCATCGCTACTAGTCACTATCATCATTAATATCATCAGCACTACTACTATTATAATCATCACTACTACTCTCACCATCACTACTACTTATCATCACTACTACTCTCATCATCACTACAACTTTCACCATCATCACTACTACTTACCAACATCACTAATACTGTCACCATCATCTTACAATCATCATTACTACTGTCACCATCATCAATACTATTATGACCATCATCATTACTACTAGTACTGTCACCATCATATCTACTACTGTTATCATCATCACTACTATCATCTATATCACTAAATCTACAACCATCATCACTGCTATTATCACCATCATCACTACTATCGACATTATCCCCACTATTACTACCATCACTTCTAATGTCAACTAAATTAACTTAACCTAACAAATGCGGGGCGAGTTTTCTTCACCCCCTGAATGATAGCGTTCTGTGTCAGTGTGCCCCTATGGGGCACACACACACAGAACGCCATCATCATTGCTTGGGGGGGGGGGGGGGATTTTTTTTTTTAACCTAAAATCAAAATGATTGCACAAATTCAAAAAATATTTGTTTAATTACCGTCGCATTCACGCACCGAATGTTCGTGTGAAGTTTGGTGAAAATCCGTCGAACGGTCTAGGAGTTTCCGGACGGACAGACAGACAGACAGACATTTCGGCCGGCATCATCATCAAATCTGACGCCTCGCTTCCAGAGGAAGCACCCCAAAATGGATGGCCATGGCAGAAACTGCCTCCAGGCTCCCAGACATGCCCCGACTGACCCACTCCACAGTGCCATTTCCACTAAGTGGATTATAACCATGAACACTGAAGGAGCAGACCCAGAGCAGTCCCTCACCCGGATGGCAGTTCCACCACTGTTTTGCTATTTTATTTACCCCAGTGGGGCCCTGGCTGGAAGCATACCAAGCACAGAAATTTTCTGAAGATAGGAACCAGTGGTCCTAACATGACTTGGAGGCAATGCTGTATGGTCCCTCTGAGCTACTACGGGCCGGCTGGCTCAGTTACCCACCAACTCTTGAGCCGAGAGGATGTTGTCTCGTTGATTATGGCAACAAGTCTGGTACTGCTTACCTTTAGTGATGGATAAGAGGCTAGGGAGCTATGCTCATAGGGTTGCCTCCCCTCAGGGATTCATTAATGTAGCAGTCATATCTATTTTTAAAAACATTAACTCTAGTACAGTACTAGCTACTACATTTTCTGGGAGTCTGTTCCATTTGTTTATTATTCTTGCGTCAAAGAAGTTGTTCCTTTTTTATGTCCTGTGACGTGGCTTCTGGAGCTTGAAACTGACCTCTGGTGGCGATTTGGTGTCTCCTGGGTGTGAGTTGGAAGAACTGGTTTGGGTTGATGTTTTCGTACCCTCCTAGGATCTAGAATACTTCGATCATGTCTCCCCTGGTTCTCCTGTCTTCAAGTGTTGTAAGCCCTAGGGTAGTTAGCCGGGCTTCGTAGGGAAGTTCTCTGAGCTCTGGGACTAGCTTTGTGGCTCGTCGTTGGACCTTCTCCAGCTTGTCTACTGGAGGGTACACTTTTATATACTATGCCATGGTACAGTAGGGGTTAATATCTTGTCAAATTGCAAATTTGTTTGAATGGAATATTTTGATTTGAATTGTAGTTTCTTTATTCATACAGAACGTCCTATTCTATCTATCTATCTATCTATCTATATGCTCAGGCCCAATCCCCACTTTTCCTAGATCTTATTTTTATTTTTTATTTCATTTTTTATATTTTTTGGGGAGTGGCCGACTCAAGACAGAGCAAGAACAACACAAAACAATGAACACAAAAACAAAACACAAATTCACACATCTAGGTCATCCAGCAGACCCAGAAACCAGGGTCACCAAGATCCCTCCAGCACTCCCCCAACCACCCGGAGAGTTTCCGATCTCGGCAGGCAGACATGCAGCGAAGCCCTACCACCACACTTCCAGGCGCACCCTTAATTTTAATCATCTCCCCGGGCCAGGCGCCTGATAGACTATTATCTAGTCCAACTTGCGCCCGACCCCTTCCCTCAAATGACCATGTGTTCACTGATCTATTCACAAGCATTCTCCATTCATTCCTGTTTATTACCACTTCCCTTGCCTGATCTATATTCATTCCTCTTATCATCCAAAGCTTGTCTTACACAGTCTCTCCATCTCAATGGGGGTCTTCCTGCCCTTCTATCTCCCCTTGTATCGGACTCACATATTCTCTTTGTAACCCTTTCATCTTCCATTCGTTCAACATGTCCTGAACTTCCCAAATTGATTAATTCCTTGAATATGACGAGAGTATGTTAATATATGTGCGACTAGTTTGCTTGGGACCCAAATTAACTTACTCATATAGTGATGTACAGTACATTTTATGTGGTGGTTTTGTGTTCTTTTATTTCAAAATTATACTTTGCTAAATCGTTATTTCCACAGATTTTGAAGTTATTTTGTCTTAACCCTTTCACGCATTTATGACGCAGAGGTTGCCAGATTAGCAATAAGAAATAGAGTTCTCTCACTCTTATAATTACCTCTCCAAAATTAGTTTTCTGCCCACATTTTTTTTTTTTAAATTACCACAGCTAACTCAAAGACAACTGCAGAGGTTGAAGTAACTAAACTAAAGGTTTCTAAATATCCCTGATGGTAACAAAGGCTTTAAAGTATCCCCAATAGGCTCAACATCGCATCATATGTCGAAGAGGGTTAATAATGTGTCGTTCCTGTGTTGGTTTGTTTATTTTGCAAGTTTTACATTATAATTATACTTTATTACTTGTTACGACCGGCACTACGAAATAAACAAGGGCACTTAATAATGGACTAGATGATAGGCTATATCTGCAACAACGGCCATTTGTTATATCTATTACAACGGTACGCTAATTCCAAACCCTCGAACTATATGCCGGTGAACAAAAACACTCAAAACCCTCCAGAGTTAATCTACTGGATAACGGGGTATCAATTAACTGGGTTTTAGTGCACTTCTACAAAGGCTTTCCGGTGACGGCAAAGCCAACTCACAACAGGAGTACTTACGTTACGAAAATGCTCTTAAGAAATAACAATGATTGAATAAACTATATAAGATTTAATAAAGGAATAATTGCTTACGTTAACTTTAGTGTGAGTCAGTACTCGACACTAAACTCTTCAATGCTCTATGAAAACACTGGAAGTCTAGTCCTACAGCAATCAGATAAGGAATCTTCTGAAAAGGTCTGATGCTCTAAGATGCTCGTTAATACAGAACAGAAATAATGCAGGGGCAGGACACCAAAGCGTGTATCTTAAATACACCAATAAGTAGGATACATATATATATAACAAGGGAGTGCAACAACTCTGTGACAGCACAGCTCTACCAACTTTCCCAAATTCTTTGACTATCTAAACTCTACAGTGGAACACATTCTATCCATTTCTCCTTTCTCAGAAATCTCCATCTTAGGAGATTTCAACGTTCACCACCGCCAATGGCTCTCCTCTTACACTACTGATCCACCTGGTGAACAAGCCTACGTCTTTTCTATACTAAATGACCTAGAGCAGTTAGTTCAGCAACCCACCCGTATCCCGGATCGCATCGGAGATCGGGCCAAAATTCTTGACCTGTTTCTAACTTCTAACCCTTCTTCTTATACTGTCGATCTTTTCTCTCCTTTGGGCTCCTCCGACCATAAACTTATCTCTGTCACCTGTTCTATCTCTCCAGTACGGCCACCCGATCCTCCTAGCCGGCGGCGCTTGTGGCACTTTGGCGCTGCCGACTGGGAGGCTCTTCGGCAGTACTTCTTTGATTTCCCATGGAATGATTTCTGCTTCCGTGGCCGAGGACCCTCGGAGAGTGCTGAACGCATTACCGAGGTAATCCTATCGGGCATGGAAGCATACATTCCATTCTCTTTCTCTCAGACTAATGCTAAAAAATCTTGGTTTACTCACACCTGTTCTACTGCTGTCCGCAATAAGGAGGAAGCATTCAAACAGTACCGACGCCTTAAAACTCAAGACTCTCATTCTTCATATGTTTCTGCCCGGAATCAAGCCAAATCTGTTCTTCGACTTGCCAAACACTCTTTCATCAATAATAAATGCACTGAACTATCCAACTCTAGCTCTTCCCAAGCTTTCTGGCATCTAGCCAAAAACCTCTCCAACAATTTCTCTTCCTCGTCTTTCCCATTCTGATGGCACAACCATCACTTCTTCCTCTGACAAAGCTAAACTCTTCGCTCAAACTTTTGCTAGAAACTCCACCTTGGATGATTCCGGTGCTATTCCTCCCTCTCCGCCCTCCTCTCTCTTACTTATGCCTAATATCCTAATCTCTTCAAAAGATGTACTTTCTACCCTCTCTGGGCTTAACACTAATAAGGCGTACGGTCCGGACGGTGTTCTCAAAAACTGTGCTTCCGTGCTGACTCCCTGCCTAGGCAAACTCTTTCATCTCTGTCTATCCTCTAACGTCTTCCCTTCATGCTGGAAGTTTGCTCACATTCAACCTGTCCCAAAGAAGGGTGACCGCTCTCAACCCTCCACCTATCGTCCAATTGCTCTCATTTCTTGTCTTTCTAAAGTTTTTGAAACTATTCTTGCTTCCAAATTTCTTAAGCATTTCTCTTCTCATAATCTGCTCTCAGATCGCCAGTATGGCTTCCTTAACCCGGCAAGCGCGATAGGCCTCACGGAAGGCTTCCTATAGGGAACGCGATAGGCCTCACGGAAGCAGGACCATAAAAAAAGCCTTCCATAAAAAAAAAGGGCCTATCAAAACAAAGGAATTTGTCTCTAGGTGAGATAATTCCCCTCCAGTACTCATCCATGTAAATCTCACCCACCCCCCTCCCCTCCTTATTCCCCCCTCCCTCCCCACCTCAATTATCACCTATTTTTCCTCTTATTATCATCATTTATCGGTTATTTTTCTCTCCCGCGATAATGTAGCACAAGTGGGTTGCATAAAAGATCGTTATGCAACACCCAGACACCGGCACACACCGCCCCGCTCTTCTCAGTTGACTCCCAGACAGCGAGAGGGGAGGGCTGCCTGTCTCTCTCTCTCGCCTGAGATTATGACCGGGTGGCCAATATCTTCGTTTTTCACCACCCAAATGCTTTTCCCACTTATTTTAGCACTCTTGAAGGTTCATATATACATCATATATGTAAAATAAAAGCATACCGAAAACAAATAATGGTTTATATTGTAAATATAACGAATTCTGTCAGAATCCAGGGCTAGAAATGCACAAATAACTACCCTAGCACCTACTGTCATATCGCGCTTGTCAGGTTAAGGGTCGCTCTACTGGTGATCTTCTTTCATATCTTACTAACTCTTGGTCATCCTCCTTTCGGGACTTCGGTGAGACTTTTTCTATTGCACTAGACATATCGAAAGCCTTCGATAGTCTGGCATAAATCTTTAATTTCTAAACTACCCTCCTTCGGTTTCTATCCCTGCATCTGTGCCTTTGTCTCTAATTTCCTTTCCGGCTGTTCCATAGCCGCGGTTGTGGACGGCCATTGTTCACTTCCTCACCCTATAAACTCCGGTGTTCCTCAGGGCTCTGTCCTATCTCCTATTCTCTTTCTAATTTTTATAAATGATCTCCTTAACTGTACCTTAATTCCCATCCATTCATACACAGACGACTCAACCTTACACTACTCCATTACTTTTTCAGAACGCCCCAGCCAGCAATCCCTCAACGACAAACGTAATGAAGCCATACAACTCTTAAATTCTGATCTAAATACTATTTCCAATTGGGGCAGAGAAAACCTTGTTAACTTTAATGCTTCTAAAACCCAATTTCTCCATCTATCTACCCGTCAGGATCTCCCAGCGGACTATCCCTTATTCTTCAACAATACAAAAATCAACCCTTCATCTTCTCTCAATATTCTTGGTGTCTCTTTTTCTTCTGCTCTCATTTGGAAGGACCATATTACCAGTCTTGCTAAGGCAGCCTCCCAGAAGCTGGGTGTGCTCAACCGCCTTAGGGGGTTCTTTTCCCCTGCACAGCTTCTTGCTCTGTACAGGGGCATAGTGCGCCCTTGTATTGAGTATTGTTCACATGTGTGGGGAGGTTCCTCTCACACCGCTCTCCTAGACAAGGTTGAAAGGAAGGCCTTTCGTATCATTAACTCCCGTCCACTCACCAACTCTCTCTCTCCGCCGCAATGTTGCATCTCTCTCGCTATTCTATCGCTACTATAATAATCAGTGTTCCTCAGAGCTATCCCAGTGCATACCACCTCCTTTACGTAGGGCACGTGGTACCCGTCTTGCAATTCAATCCCACCCCTACTCTGTGCAACTCTCCAACCCAAGAGTGAAATGTTACTCTCAACCTTTCTTCTACTCAACAGCTGAGCTCTGGAACTCTCTCCCAGAATCAGTTTTTCCCGCTTCCTATGACTTAAATTGCTTCAAACTCCGTGTGTCCAGGCATTTTGGCTCGAACGTCCCTTGATTTTGGCCCTGTCACTCTTTCAACTATGGGGGAGGCACTCGCTATAGGCAGTTATGCCTTTTGCCTCCCTCAATCACATAGAAAAAAAAAAAATAATAATAATAATAATAACCACTCAGAAACAGTACTTCCTTAGCCAACGTAACAGCCAAACTGGGTTGTGCACTATGCATCAACCAAGGCTAAAATAAGGCGTGCATAATTCCTAAAGCATACACAATGAAAGTTAATAAACACAATGCTGTCTTCCTCACTAATAAAGTCTAGCAGTGGCAAAAAAAGGTACAGTACTAGGAAACTAGGCAGAGCGCAAGCATGCTCGTAGCCTACTGTCTCCCCTTGAACAGATTTCCCTTATGTTACGTTAAGTGACTTGGAGGCTCTCTTGGTAAGTCCAGATCTCTAGTATCTGGTCTTGCCCTGGCGCTCCACAAAGGTCAACAAAATGAGGTAGCAAGCATACAGATAAGTATAGGCAAAAGCCCTTCACCTGTATACTGCTACACTCGCAAAGGAAAATATGCACAAGGGTTACAGGCTAGCTAGCTTCGTCGATGTTGTACAGGCTCTGACTTGCCACATACATAACTCAGACAATGACCAAAGATACCTTCCACTGTCTAGCATTAAATAATGGGAAAGAACAGCTCAATAATTAGAAGCACCCCAACACTAGGCTACCATATGACTATGACTATACTAATCCCTAAAACTAGTGCAAACATATATGTGAGCGCTGGTGCTGGTAATACGACTGGCCAACTATGGAAGTCGTATGCAGAACCAGAAGGGATAAGTAATTGAATAAAGAGAAGTATGAAAACGAAGAAGTTCAGAGAGAAAGTAGTACAGGGGGTTATATGGGGGACAGATTGCAAAGGACATGTAGGACCAAGCACTGAAGGAGACACGAGGGCAGGAGCCCGCACCACCGTCCCAGGACAGCGGCCGCCAATCACAGACGACCACGTCATGAAGAGCAAGCGTCCTATGACGTAGACAGGCCCGCCGGCCAATCACGGGCGTGGGAGACTCCTCCGAGCGCGGGAGGCATACGTACATACACACGCACACACTACCACCTCGCTGCTCGCTCTCTTTCTCCTTAACTTCACACAATGCATCTTATATTCTATGAATGATATAAAATACTTCAGTGTCACAGACAAGAATAAAGACCACCACTGATCTGTCTGTGACAACATGAACTCTATAAAAGAAAGAACATCGTTCTACGATTATTGTAGCCCATATCACTGCCTTGGCGAGCGCTAGCGAGTTAAGAGTGCATTCTGGCAAGCTGGCCAGCCTAACATACTACACCTTGTTACTTGCCTAACCACAACGGACTACACGCTCTACCCCTAGCTCCAACACAACATGGCATCAGGCCACTGCACTCCACAAACACTCTTCTTACAGGCCTTACACAATGAGCTTTTGACAGCATCAACTCAGCCAGACCACCACACAGATCACTACTTGCCACATTCGACATTAGTAAAGCCTTCGATGCCATCCCCCGCCACAACCTAACAACAAAATCTACGACACAAACATGCACAACAACACAAAAAGGTGGCTGGCAACTTCCTAGCAGGCAGATGTGCACATTTATCTTTTGCCGGTCAGTTATCTAGCATCAGAAATTTCCCAAACGGAGTCCCGCAACGATCCGTCCTGTCGTCCGCCCTCTTCAATCTGTACATGCATGATATAAATACACCCAATACACCCCAAATAAACATAGCCTCCAACACAGACGACATAACACTCACATGCACACACCAAGACCTAGACACAGCAAGACGTCTTCTTCAACCCTATCTCAACACATTACATGACTGGTGCACTACAGACTCAGTTTAGCCCCAGCTAAATCCACTGCAATCCTCCTCACAAGCTGGACAGCAGAACACAAATACACCCCGCAACTCACCCCTAACACACTCACACTCACCCAAAATCCTAGATATGATACTCTAATGACATTCAAACAGCATACCACAAACATGAAGAAGAAACTGACACCCAGACTTAAACGCCCTCAGGTCACTTGCCCACACAAAATTTGGACACAACAAAGAAACCACCACCACAGTTTACAAACAATACATAAGATCAGTGATGGAATACGCAAGCCCTGCCTAGGCTTCTAACTTAGCTGAAACACATAAGACCTTACAGACTATTCAAAATAAAGCCCTAAAAATCATCACAGGCTGCACAGCTACTACACCTACATCAAGAAACCAAAGTCCTCAAAGTCAAAGACCATCTGGACACGAGAGGCACTCAATTCCTGACAGCAGCCTCCACGAACCAACACCACCGACTACACTACATTTCAACACACCCACAGACACCAAGAAATATCAAAACACCCAGCACACGGTATCACACACAAATACTGCCCACTCCAAACCAGCTTCCAGAAGCACATCCATACTCATATCTCTCGCCGTTCCATCCAATCACTCATAGACAACATGTAGCTGCAGGCGAGACCTCCCGAAATCCATCCTTCTGAATCCTCCCTTCCTCGCGAGGACAGGGTCCACCTGGCCAGGCTGAGATGCGGGCACCATCCAGCTCTTCTGAGCTATCAAAAGAGACTGGAAGACTCAGTCGTCGACACCTGCCCAGGATATAACACAGCACCCCATACCATTAAACATACCATAGAAGACTGCATTTCACACAATCACTTACGCCAACAACACAATCTACACTCCTTGAGAGCTGTGGGAAAGCCCAACCATGGCCATGGCCTTCCTTAGGGGCTCGGGACTGTTCGGCCAGGCAGCTTAGGGAATGACAACAACAATAACTTATCTAACCACTGCCCAGATAAGTTTAGCACATAGTGGGATTTTCACAAATCAATAAAAGACTAACATATATATACTAATACACTTTATTGAGTTGACATTAATTACCTGCATGATAACTTAAAATTCATACCTTAATTGTTTATATACAATTTTAAAATTATGAATGATCCAAGTTTGAGGAGGAAGTGTCTTGTGACATTATGCCTCTGCTCCCTCCTTGGCCACATATCCTGGCTGGCAATCGGGGGTGTGGGGCCACAAGGTTGGGTTCTCTGGGTTGATAGCCTGAGGAACAACATTTAGATTTACAAAACATGTAAGGCTACAAGTACAGTTAAGAAAATTATTAGATACATACCTATTTAAAACTATCAAACCTAAACGTAATAATACTATGCCTTATTTTATCCCAGATAGTTTAACATTTTGGCTTCCCAAAGAGTAAAAGAATTGAAAGATTAGGGAAAAAAATAAATTGTACTGTAGGGACAATTATATTTGTGTGTATATACTGTATATACATATATATATATATATATATATATATATATATATATATATATATATATATATATATATATATATATATAAATATATATATATCTATATATGAGGAAATAAATACTCAATACAGTATAATTAAATTGTCTTTTATAACCTCTGCTTACTTTTTGTCTGTATGTGGTAATTGTTGATCTTTTTCTATTATTATTATTATTGATTTTTTAAATTAATTGTTTTTGTTAAAAGAGTACTCTTTGTTTAAATCTGTTGTTGCTTCTTCATATTTTGCAATTCTTTGACTTTATTATATTATTGTACTGTATATCTATATATTATTGTACTGTATATCTATATATTATTGTACTGTATATCTATTCATTGTCAATAGTATCAATTGCTTGCTTTTGCGACTTCCTTAGCTTAAACGATAAATGTAGGTTATTTGTAGGGTAGTAATTGATAGGGGTCACTTGAGGCATGCTATGCTTACAGGTACAGTTGGTCAAGGATGAAAGTATTACAGTTTTTCGTCTGCTATAGCCACACATGGTTTGTCATGTTGGCAGCCCTGGTAGCCATATCTCAGAGCCCGCCCACCTTATACAGGGTGTTTAAAAACGTGTTCCTGGACTTAGTTGTCAGACGGAAATATGAATATATTGCTCTATAATCTTTGACGTGAATATCACTTCGGAG
Organism: Paralithodes platypus; assembly: GCA_032716605.1. Classification (NCBI taxonomy): domain Eukaryota; kingdom Metazoa; phylum Arthropoda; class Malacostraca; order Decapoda; family Lithodidae; genus Paralithodes; species Paralithodes platypus. The sequence goes on from CM064486.1 coordinate 46,147,989, forward strand.
ATATTAAACACTTAATGTTATTGATAGATATACAAGAAATGCGAGAGTGAAAACGAAAATCAAAACGTCTACCTATATACGATATTTCAGTGGAATACAGGTCCATTTTCACACGTGGTAATATGTGGCTAATAATGTAGGGTATGGTGATATCAATGTTGCAGTTGGTTTGCAGGTGTTCTGCTGATAAAAATAAAAATAATAATAATAAATAAATAAATAAATAAAAATCACAAGTAAAGCCTCATTATGCTTCGAGGACTGACTCATAAAGCAATGGCGCTCGCAAGATGAGTAAAATTGCTGGGTCATTACCCTATTGAACACACAGGCTTCCTTACGTCCACGTTTAGGAATTAGATTTTTGTGTAGGCCTATCTAAAGTAGACGAATATGGAGTGGCTATAAAAGATATTACGATATACACTTAACATTATAACATTCATAATAAATAATGAGTAGAAAGAGGAATCTAATAATACTTGTTAATTAATAAGTAGGTAAATATTGATATTTCACTTTCATCCCCAAGACTGGATTATATGTGATCCAAAGGGCAATGAAAGGAGGCAAGCGCTGTTCCAGCGTATGCCCCCAGCTTTGTTTTGCTATCTCCATAACAGTATTTAGTCACCCTGAAGGTTTATGAATAATTCTCTAACTTTTGATATTTATGGAAACGCTTTTTCGAAGCACTCCGTATATTAATTAATGTACAGTAGGGTCCCGCATAAAACGTGTTCGCATAAAACGAGTCTCGATTAAAACGACCGACCTAAAATATTAATATTTAATTTTCGATCAGAACGAATGTGATCACATAAAACGAGTCCGCCGCCAAAGTGGGGCAAATACAAGGAGTTTTCATATAGAGCGCCGAAATATCGTACAAAACGTACAAAATATCGTACGCTTTCATATAAAACGCCGAAATATCGTACAAAACGTACGAAATATCGTTCGCTTTGTACAAAAATTTTCGCTTACAGTGAACATTGACGATATTGCGCCACCAAAATGCTGTGTTCACATAAAACGAATTCACATAAAACGCCCTCGTTTATCGACCATAAACTCGTTTTATGTGAGACCCTACTGTATCAATATAATAAACCCCATGTGTGTTGGGATGGTTTGGGCTAGTGGAAAGGCTGTCATGGCTGCCAACATGACAAACCATGTGTGGCTATAGCAGACGAAAAACTGTATACGTTCATCCTTGACCAACTGTACCTACCCGATAGCACTATCGTTAGTGAGTGCTATTTGTATTTTGTACTATTGTTAATGTCTTGTCAGGTTGCAAATTTAATTTAAATAGAACATTTTCACACTAATTGTAGTTTCTTTATTCATGCAGAGTTAAGTAAAATTTGACGGAATGTCCCGGACTTCCAAAATTGCCTAATTACTTGAACGTGACGATAGTGCGTGGTTATGTGTGCGATTAGTTTGCTTGGGAAACAGATTAGCTTGCTCATGTAGTAATGTACACCCTATGTGGTGGATTGTGTTCCTTTATTTCATAAATTTGATTTTAGTAAACGGTGTTTCCAAATAGCGATTTTGATAATAATAATAATAAGCATGTTACTTATTTCTCATAAGCGCCAATTTTTCCGAAGAATTCACTAGCGCTCGAAAAGAGAAAGAAAAAAGAACAAAAATCAATGCATCAAAAGAAGGCTCATATACAACACACATTTAACAATCACCAGCAGTGGCAAAATAGCCTAAACTCTATAGCCATCTGTCATGACACCTCTCTCAAGATCATAGCTTCTCTCAAAGAGAAAAGTCTTAAGTTGTCTCTTGAAGCATTCAACAGAACTCAGTTGTCTCATGGACAGCGGCAACCTGTTATACAACCTCGGAGCCATGTAGGAGAATGACCTCTCAAAGAAAGATAAGTTTGTTTGTCTTTTTACTGTGTTCGTCCAAGTTTTGGTTTGTAAATTTTGCAAGTTTTACATTATAATTTTGATATTCAAGATCAGACTGCAAGGTTTGATCCCACGTCTTGCTTGGTCTGCCCCTTGGTGCAGCTCCCTGCATGTTCACGGACTTGCATTTTTTTTTACCAGCATAGTTTATTCATCCTCTCCAAATGTCAAAACCATCCAAGCCAGCTAGTATGCATCTCATTGCAGATACTCTTGATACCTAACTATCTACTCAGCTCTTCACTAAGAATCCATTTTGCAGTTTGAACGAAGAGTTTAGCTTTGTCAAAGGAAGAAGTGATGGTTGTGCCATAAGAGTGGAAAAGGAGAGGGAAAGACGAGGAAGATAAATTGTTGGAGAGGTTTTTGGCTAGATGCCAGAAAGTTTGAGAAGAGCTAGAGTTGGATAGTTCCGTGCATATATTATTTATGAGTGTGTTTGGCGAGTCGAATGACAGATTTGGCTTGATTCCGGGCAGAAACATAGGACGAATGAGATTCTTGAGTTTGAAGGCATTGGTACCGTTTTCGCTCGCTAAGTCTATTTCATCTAATTAGGCGTACAGTAATCTTTTCTTTCCTATTCTTAACATAAAGGAGTTACCATAATGATATAATATAATATACCGGTAATGTATATATATATATATATTACTTATCGCCTGTTCATCCTCTTCAGGCTGAAAAAGAGTAGAAGTGTCTAGGTTGCGTGTAGCCTGAGTAATGACGAGATCAAAATATGTGGAGAGTATGGATCCAAATTGGCCTGGGCTCTGGCTTTCCCTCATTCATTAGGCGTAAATCTTTTCTATCCTACTCTTAACCGAAAAGAATGACCATAATGATTATATATATATATATATATATATATATATATATATATATATATACCGTATAATTATATATATATATATATACAGTGGAATCTCCAATCTCGATCATAATTGGTTCCCACAAATACCGATCGAGATTCGAAATATCGAGATGCGAAGTTAACTTCTTATGGGAAAAAATACAATCGGTTCCAGCCACTTGCCAACTAACCTACATCAAATCTGTCAATTTTCACATTTGCCCCCCACAATCACATGCAATATATATAATATGTTAAAATAGATAAAATTAATAATGAAAGAGTTTTATTTTTACCTTATATTTATTGATAAAGAGGTTTGTGTGGTTGATTGTTGGTTCCGAGGCGAACGCAGTTAGGTTACTGCGTCTCCGCACCCGGCGCAAAGTCACCGTCAACAATTCTTGCAATTGCTTCCCTCACCCTGTCACCACTAGTACCGGCATTTTATGAATGCGATAAAAAAAGGTCCAGGTAGACGACTTCACAATACAAGTTTTCAAGCGAATGGCGGATGTGTGACTGGTACACCAAGTGGCCGCTAGATCTACCGACTTCAATAAATTTTCCATGGTATAAAGTTTAATCAAGTTTTCTTTTGTCTTTACTATTATTATATATTAGATTTTCCTCATACAAATAATAATGTATATTAAAACATGGTAAAGTAATTTATATTACTACGTAAATGAAAGCGGCAGAGACAGGTTAGACTACCGCTTGAGACGATCGATACTTGCGGTACATTAGTATACAGGTGAACAAAACACAATGACTGTGAGGTTCACACATCGATTTGGTCAAGATTAATATGTTTATATTAGTATATAAGCATCTAGCATCGATATTTAGCTATTAGCTATCGAGATTAACGTTTTTTCATCGAGATTTGTGATTGGGGAGAGCTTGAAGGTGGCATCGAGATGCGAAATATCAAGATATGTGAGCCTACTGTACAGTAAACCCCCGCTCTTTCGGAATTCTCAGACTTTCGGACTAGCATTTCAATTCGGACTCATGGTTCAGCCTTTCGGATTTGTCTGAAAGGCTGAGAAACTACCTCCGTCCTTTTTCGGACTACTGTACAGTACTTGATTTTCCGAGTGACCGAAATCGTCGAAATACGATAATTTAATCATAAGTACTATATATCTCTTATATACTTACCTTAATTCTTTATAATATTTCATAATAAACTTATGTAACACGAATTATAAGTTCAAATGAAAAATCAGTGTACCGGCGGTACCATTACCGAAACACGTGTGTATGTGTGTGTTATTGGTGTTTGGCTATGTCGAGTAAGTGTGTGTGTTCGTGTGTGCATGGTTATGTCGGTCGCCACTGATATACAGTATGCAATAAATTTTATTATAATTATTCTCTATGGAATTGAATTGAATTTTACCTAATATTTATAATATTAAAAGCCAAAGAAAACTCCATTAAACTGTACATTTATTGAAGGTAGTAGATTGTTGGCCAGCCTATCAACAACAACAACTTGTAACATGTGTGTGTTATTGTTGTGTGGCTCTGTCTGTCTGTCTGTCTGTCTGTCTGTGTGTGTGTGTGTGTGTGTGTGTTTACCTATTTGTATTTACCTATTTGTAGTATACAGGAGTTGAGCTTTTTAGGCTCGTATTGTCCCGCTTCCTGAGTTACAATTATCTAACTTTGCCTTAAAAATATGAATGTTTTTGGCACACACCACTTCCTCTTCCAACTGATTCCATTTACTTATACTTCTGTAAGGGAAACTATACGTTCTCACATCTCCTTTACATCTTCCTTTCATTAGCTTATATCTATGCCCCCTAGTTCTTCCATTATCTTTCACAATATAACCCTTCTTGTCCACCTTTTCGAGTCCTCTAACACATTTGTACATCATAATCATATCGCCTCTCTCCCTCCTATCCATTAGAGATGGTAAATCTAATTTCTTTAATCTCTCCTCATATGGTAATTCTCTCAGTTCTGGTATCATCCTAGTTGCAGCTCTCTGAACCTTCTCCAGCTTCTTTATGTGCTTTTTTAGATGTGGTGCCCACACCACTGCCGCATACTCCAGTCTTGGTCTCACCAATGTTTTTATTATTTTCTCCAGCATCTCCTCGTTTATATAGTTAAAGGCTATTTTTATTCTGTTTAGCAGTCCATATGTTTCTCCCACTATCTTATTAATATGATTCTCAGGTGAAAGATCACTCCTAACAGTTATCCCTAAGTCCTTTTCTTTCTCTGATGGGTTAATAGTGTTTTCTCCTAACTTATATTCCATATGAGGCCTTCTTTTACTTACTCCCATTTCCACTACATGACATTTATTTGTGTTAAATTCCATTTTCCACTTCTTGCTCCATTGATCTATCCTATCCAAATCCCTCTGTAATTCCCTACCACTGTTTTCATCTTCTATACGCTTCATGATCTTGGCATCATCTGCAAACATATTCATATATGCATTTATATCCTTTGGCATGTCGTTAATGTATATTAGAAACATTATGGGAGCCAGCACCGCTCCCTGCGGAACTCCACTTGTGACATCTTTCCACGTAGAAAATTTATGTCTGATAGTAGTCCTCATCTGTCTCCCTGAAAGATAGTCCTCCATCCAATTTAACAAACTACCCTGAATCCCTCCATACTCTTTTAATTTCCACTTCAGCCTGCTATGCGATACTCTGTCAAAAGCTTTCTTCATGTCAATATATACGCAATCCACCCATCCATCTCTCTCTTGTAATATGTCAACCACTCTGTCATAAAAACTGAGTAGATTTGTAACACATGAGGTACCCTCCCTGAATCCAAATTGCCTGTTAGATAGTAGATTATTCTTTTCCAAGTAAATCATCCATCTTTTCTTAATTATTTTCTCACAGATTTTACACACTATACTAGTAAGTGACACAGGTCGATAATTCAATGGATGTTCCCTGTTCCCACCTTTATAAATCGGTAAAATGTTGGCTCTCTTCCAGTCCATTGGTAATTTTCCCACTTCCAGAGAGTATTTCATTATCTCATACAAGGGTTTCACTAGTTCGTCAGTACATTCTTTCAAAATCCAACCCTGTTCGAAATCTGGGTGTATATGTGAACTCCCGATTAGATTTCAAAGAGCATGTAAACCAGATAGTTAAAAGTTGTTACTTGCACATCAGAAATCTCTATTTGGTGAAGCCGTTTATAACCAGACGTTGCCTCCTGACGTTGGTTCACTCATTGGTCTTCTCTCGTGTTGATTATTGCAATGCCCTGTTGGTGGGTCTTCCAAATTATATTTTAAAGAAAGTTCAGTCTGTTCTTAACAGGGCCGCAAGACTCATTTTTGGTGTTCCACCTAAAACTCCTACTACATCTCTTCACATAGAACTGCACTGGCTGCCAGTAAGAGCAAGAATAGAATTTAAGTTGTGTTTAGTGACTTTTAAAGTTCTCAAATTTGGTGAGCCTAGGTACCTTGCGGAGCTGCTCAGGCGCCCACCGGCACACCATGGTGTAGTTGTGCGTCATGACAATGACCCTTTTCGTCTTGATGAACCAAGGGCTTTCCAGCAGTCTTCTTTCTTTGAGAGGTCATTCTCCTACATGGCTCTGAGGTTGTATAACAGGTTGCCGCTGTCTATGAGACAACTGAGTTCTGTTGAATGCTTCAAGAGACAACTTAAGACTTTTCTCTTTGAGAGAAGCTATGATCTTGAGAGAGGTGTCATGACAGATGGCTATAGAGTTTAGGCTATTTTGCCACTGCTAGTGATTGTTAAATGTGTGTTGTATATAAGCTTTCTTTTGATGCATTGATTTTGTTCTTTTTTATTTCTCTTTCCGAGCGCTAGTGAATTCTTCGGAAAAATTGCCGCTTATGAGAAATAAGTAACATGATTATTATTATTATTATCTAACGAATCCCCCTTACCTTATATATGTTTACTATTACATTTTTATGCCATTTATCAGGGGGTCACTCCTCTCTAATGATGGAGTTTATTAGCTCAGTGACCAATCTAGGGTGGTGGGCTGGATCTGTCAGAGTGAGGGTTGGTGTCCTCTACTTCCCATAGCCAGTTCTCAGTTTATCTTTTTCATCATTCTTATTTATAGTTTTTTTCCTGAGAGTGGTGAAGGCAGTGGGGCCATAATGGTGTACCGTAAAACCGGGTAGCTTCGGACTTTGGTCGTAACTTCGGACATCGGCGATAATAAGTAATTAGCCATTGTTATTATATAATGGAAACGCTTTTTATTGTTTTTTTTTGTGGGGTTCGTTTAGAAAAATGGCAAAGGAAGAGAATGTAAAAGCCCTAGGGAACTGACATGAGTATATGTACACGAAAAAAATATTATATATATGACGAAAATTTGTAAATTTTTCGCTACCCTACATACATACATACATAAAATTTTAAGACTGAGTGTTCCACACATAAGTGCAGTTTCAGTCTCTTGTCCTAATGGCGGCATTCCAGGCAACCCTGTTAAGGGCTGCTTCACTTGTCAAGTTCTTGGATTTGAGATCGGCGCGTATAGTCCGATCCCAGGTCTTCCTCGGTCCACCCCTTGGTGCAGCTCCCTCCACAATCACAGACCTTCATTTCATTCATTCTCTCCACATGTCCATACCATCCCAGTCTACTTGTACGCATCACCTCGCTAATACTCTTTATACCTAAACGTCTCCTCAGCTCAACATTTGTTATTCTATCCTGTAGCCTGGCTCCACACATCCATCTCACCATTCTCATCTCATTACGCTCCATTCTGTTGACATCCTCTACTTTAACGGCCCATGTTTCTGAGGCATACGTCATTGCACTTCTAACACATGAGGCATACACCTTTCCCTTCAGGGGGAGAGGCATTCTTTTCATGGTCAGGATTGGCATCAATTCTCTGAACTTCCCCCAGCCACACCTAATTCTAGCAACAGTGGCAGCCTCAGCCCCACCACCGGCAGAGATGGTATCTCCTAGGTAACAAAACTTGTTCACCAGCTCCAAAGACTCATTTCCAAAATTCACAGCCACAGGATCATCACTTAACACAAGCTCGCCTTTGCACACTACGCACTCAAATTTCTCTATTTCTGACTTATCCTTCGGCAGGGGCCCCTTTATTCTACTACAGCGCTTACTCCCATGGTGTACCCAACATCGACAGATGCTACATTGAATTGAGTTAACGCCCACTCCCTTTCCACACACTGCACATGGGTATGCACCGCTCTTTTCCACATTGCCTCGTCTCAAACTACAATGCATAACCTTGGTTTTGTTAATATTGACTCTTAAACCCTTGCTTAAACCCTGCCAAACTTCTATCACCCTGAAGAAATTTGTTTGTATTAATGATGTTGTGACTAATATAATTTTGTAGTAAAATTACCAGAGACAACATCCACCAAAGGAAATTTGTTACACTTGTATAACGCTCTAGCTAGAACACTATCATTCAACCTATTGTGTTTTCCACAAAAAAAAATGGTAACTTCGGACATGGAACAAACAAATAGTTTGTTATTATTTGCCCTATGAAAATAATTCATAATACTTGTCCATCATTAAAATGGTGGTTAAAGATCAAATAATCATTCTCTGAGTCCAAAAACCCATAAAATTATGATAATATGCTAACCGATTTATGTATTTAGGATAATTCTGGATATATAATATATATAAATTAGGAGGCATATATCTTGTCCAAAAAATGTATTATCTGCCGTAAGAAACACCAACACATACGTTATACCAATAAAAATGCTCAAATTCATAAAAATGTATATGCAGTGATAGAGTATACATACCTATATATTTTCACTAGGCCTAGTTAATTTTCGAGTTATTGATTTGACAGCATTGGTTATTTTTCCTGCTCAATATTTTCTAAGAGTGAGTTCAATGCCTAACGAGAACAGATCCAAAAAGAATATTTGTTAAACATCCTATATAACCCCCTCCTATACTAATTATACAGGCCTAAAAGTATTGACTGCATTTTCCAGTAAGACATCGGACAGGAATAAGCAGCAATAATAAAATATTCATATAAAATAGTAGGAGCCGAAAAATGAATGAAATAAAACCACGAACGTACGTCCGAAGTTCCCCTCCGCTTGTCCGAAGCTATCCCAGATTTCTTGGCAATCGTTTTCCATAAGAACTCACTGTATGTCCGAAGTCAGCCACTTTTCAAGATGACTTCGGACACCATTTAGAATAAGGATAGCTCTCTTATTATGGGGGATAATTTTAGGAGGCTTCTTGGATTACCGCACACTATCACCACACATCACTTGACCTAGTTATATCTCTATAATGTATTTACAGTCAGGAGATATCGTTAAAAAACCTCGAAAAATGTCCGAAGTTACACGGTTTTACGGTACCCCATGGTTCCCTAGTGTCTTACTTTCACAGCCCACTGGCAGAAGTCGGCTTTTCTCTCTCTGGCGTAGGGACAAGAGACTGAAACTGCACGTATGTGTGGAACACTCAGTCTTAAAATTTTATGTATGTATGTATGTAGGGATGTGGCGACCCCACCGCCCGCTATTTTGGTGGTGCAATCAGCATCTGGAGCAGTGGACCAGTGATTCCTATCTTCATTCCTGTGCTTGGTATGCTTCCAGCCAGGGCTCCACTGGGGTAAATAAAATAGCAAAACAGTGGTGGAACTGCCATCTGGGTGAGGGACTGCTCTGAGTCTGCTCCTTCAGTACTAATGGTCATAATTCACTTAGTGGAAAGGGCACTGTGGAGTGAGTCGGTGAGGTCATTTCTGGGATCCTGGAGGTAGTTTCTGCCATGGCCATCCCTTTTAGGGTGCTTCCTCTGGAAGCAAAGCGTCGGATTGATGATGATAATGATGACCAATTGGTCATAGGTGACATAGGAGTGAGATTGATCTCACTCCTATGTCACCTGAGGTTTTGATCATCTCGGCAACAATGTCAGAGCATTGTCGCCTTTCCGTCGACCATTTCATACAACAGCTGTCACTATCAAAAGGGAGGGGGGGGGTTAAGTATTGCCCCTCCGTTACTAAGCTGCTCTCCGTTCTACTAAAATTCCATGTTAAGTAATCGTTCATAGTGTACATTCCAAGCATCTCTGATTTCTTTGTCAGCATAAATAAAGTGTCCCATTATCATTCCTAACACACTGTTCTCCTACATCTTTACTGTCATCCCTAACTCACCTTGCTAAGTTGAAGATCCCATTGGGATTTTCTATGTTACTCACTTGATCTATGAACAAGTCCTGTATAATTTTCTTTGCCTTGTATACAGGGTGGCACGCGACTTATGACAAATACTTTCAGGAATGAAAGAATTTGCAATTCCAAGTCAAATATGTTCTATATACATATGCGATTTTATGCTTCAGTGTTTGGTAATCAGTCATTTAATTTTGACGGTTAGTGAGGAGGAGGTGGTGTTGGGAGGGAGGGAATAGGTAGCGCTACGCTGTTACCGCTATGAGGACGTTTACTTTTGATTTTCTCATGGTGCCACACAAAGACAGCGCCAATAAAAAAAACTTCATTGTATAGCAATGGCTGTTAGTCCACAAATCTACCGCCATCCCCACTATTAGTCGCCTTATAAGACATATAAAATTAGTTAAAAGTTTTGTGACACCTCACTTCAAACTTATATTTCTCAAGTTATTAAATTAATTTATTTAACAATTGTGAAGGGTAAAGAAGTTGAGAATGTGACTGTACAACACAGAAGGGACTACTGACCTTATCAGGGAACTGGTCAGCAAACTCCTCCATGGTCATCTGGTCGAAGGGAATCATGTTCTCCCATGAGACCAGTTCTTCCTTTAACTTGGTAATCCGGGCTTCAGAGGCTTTCACAAAGGCTTCTGTTTCAGCAACCTAAAGGGTAAAATAGTAAGTTAGCTTCTGGTAATGTATTTGTAAAATTATGTATGTGTCGGGAATAGGGTAATGATCCCGACAGTTTTAGGTCCAATGGGGCATTTGAATTTGCCGGTATCGTATCGCATGTACGATTTCGGCTAGTTCTTTGTGTATTGTAGTTTATTATTAAGTGTAGGTTAAATATTAACTGTAATGTATAAATATCTACATCAGCTCTAGATGTATCATGAAACCAAGTTATGGGTTATAATTATTATGAGCCGGCAGCCATATGTAATTTCGCGAAGCGATCGGACGCCGGCCCTTTAGTCTCTCAATCACCACCATACAGCCAACAACTTCCCCCCCGGCTCTTGACTCACCTTTAGTCCACCATGAACTACCATTGATAATATATAACAACAGTCCTATCAGCTAGGTTCATTATGTATTGATATTGTACTATGTAAACATTCCTACATGTCATGCAGATGAATTAGCAGTGTGAAATAGGACCAGACTCCATCTATTAACTTCGCCATATTGGTAATTAACATTTAACTATTTGTTGGGATATTTTCATGTACCAGTGATATGCAATTTAACCTCTTTATCTAAATTCCCGACAAATAATGGTCCTTCGTGCCCTAGGGCTTAATATATTGCCGTAGTAACGTTATGTTTACTTCCATGACGCTTGTAGGCTTACATATGGCTGCCGCCTCACGCGATGTTGGGCCGACTGCCCTCTCCCTAGTGTAGCCCCAGCTTTTTCCCTCGGTGTTTTTTTCCAGATAGGCACCGTCCCTGTACTTTTGGGGGGCTGGTTTCCAGGGTTTTTTGGAGGGTTTGCTGGGCTGGTGATAGGGGTGGGGGTAATTTCGTCGGGTACCATTTCGCGCTCTTAGGCTAGGCGTGGCCCCCGAGTGTTTGTGGTTACATTTAATTTTTCTTTGGTAGTCTGGTGTTCTGGATGTGTTATCGTTGAGAGACTATTTAAATTTTGCTGGTGGGGAGGGTTCTCATGTGAACTTGTTGGATTCATTTTCATAACATAGCCTAGGCCTAGTTGATCATAGTTACGGTCATGAGTGTCGGTCTTTGTTAATTCCTAAGCGATTGACAGTCAATAGTCAGACCCCATGATTGTGGCTTGAGCAGCTGGGCTTACCTATAAAGGGGTTTCCCTTAGTTCTTTCTTCACCTTACCCTATATATTTTGAATGGATATAGACTTTCTTTGTGTTTCGTACGAAATGGCTCGAAGGAATCATCCCACAGCCGCGTCAGGGAGTGGCATTGGGGTAAATTTTATACCATCCACCTCGTATAATCAGAGCCCGGGAAAGGTCGTGGGTATATTAGGCCACAGTTTTGTGAGTTGCCTAGGGGTCTCCCGCAGCGAACTTTACGACCCGGGTTTTGTTTTGAGAGCGTTTAGTGCCCCAGGAGCCACTCTCGATAACATAACATCAAAACCAGCGTGCGATGATCTTTTGAGCATAAGGCCCGAGATCACAGTCTTGGTGTTGGGCGGAAATGACATAGTTTCTGGGGTAGTCCCACAGGAGCTGGCGACCAAAATAAAGGATTTGACCTTTGAAATAGAGGCAAATACGAACGGTCGCTGTCTCGTACTGGGGCTAGAGCAAAGGGCGTCTCCTCAGGGTATTCCGGCCGATGAGTATCACAAGGTCAAAAATTCAGTGAATGCTCTCCTCAAGAGGAAGCACAAGCACCTTGGTGGTAGATTTTCCCCATATAGTTTCGGGAGCCAATACATGTCCGAGGACAGCGTCCACCTCACTCATGAAGGCAGCGATCGTTTGTTAGCCCAGATCATCAAGATGGTAAGGGACTATCTTGCGTCGCAGTAGACAGTCTCCTCGTGGATAGCCCCAGTGTACCTTATGTTGTTTCCGAGTAGATAACTTCCTTTGCCAAGTAATTTAGATTAAGGGGACCGACCGGTTAATTTAGACTTTAAAAACTCTAAATCCTGAAAATACCAATAGGTGTTTACTCAACAAGAGTCAACATCCCTTCATAAGCCAGTGAAATGTTATTAGTGAAAACCCATTGGAAAATGTTTTTTTTAATGTTTTCCAAACTTTTCCTGTAATTCTAAAAACGTTATATAGCGAACTTTGAAATTAACATGCTCAGTAACTACTGGTCGTACAAGGAGCATACCAATATAAATGGAAAGAGCGTAAGCTACTCTACAACCTCCCATATGCTTTATCTTCTACTTTGCCGTGTTCCTGCGTAAAATATTGTAAATCTAAAAAAAAAAAAAAAAAAAATGTTCACCTAATTACCTTAGACTTTCACACGTTTTTCTCAGAACCTATATTGTCGCACTTTCGGATGTTACTCTAAAATTTGTATTGGACCTATAGGAATGGTGTATATACCATTGGAAAGGTAATTAAAAACACTAAAGTCCTATAAAACCAATTTACTCTAGACAACTTTGTTTGGTTGCAGCATGTTGTCACAGTCGTAAAATTCTACAAAATAATTTCACCTTAATTCATAATCACCTAAATCCAAAAATACACAAAATATATAAAATGTTCCTTATAGCAACTACAGACACACCTATTGTGAGTTGTTTGATCACATACAGCACGTGCTATAGGGATTTCTGTAGGAGTAGAATGGGTCGTAGTAGTGCTATAGTTTGCAACCTTTTGTTACCTAAATTGTAAGAAAAAAGCAAAAAAACAAAAAAAATTTTTGACCTAGTTTTATGGTCACATACACCTGTGCCAAATTGCATTTACATTGGAAGTAAGGCCTGGAAGTTAGTAAATAACCGGTCGGTCCCCTTAACCCTTGTCTAGCAGGGTGTTTTGGGCTCATTTGGGCATATTCAGGCCCTCCTGCGACCTGCATGATAAATCAAGCATCTGCATGAAAAAAATATATATTTAGCAAAAAACTAGGCACTAAAAGCTTCAAAATGAGACCAGAACGAGCTACGTAGCACTCGTGGTTCTCTTGCAGTGGTGCCACGAACATGGAAGTTTAGCATATATCGGTATATTTTTCCCAGCTATGATCACTACTTGCTACACTGCCGGCCTCTTGAGAACACAGGGAACATAGTTAATGGGCGGCGGTAAGCCCTGGGAGTTGGCTGTCTGGCCCGCTGCTCTCCCGGCCATTTGCACTCGATTTTAACCCTTCAAAAGCCTTAATAATGCTCCTAACTTGCTGCAAATTGGTGCACGACTTAAGTCGAGCGCCGCTCTTTAAGGGTTAAGGGGGATGCAACTATTAAATAATTTTCTTGAGTTATAACTTTTCATTATGAGCGTTTGCCGTTGTTGATTCCTAAGCGATTAACAGTCTGAAGTCGGAACTCATAGTAGTTTATACCATTATTAGAATAATAATTTAACGATGACAGAATTAAAGAAGCTTATGATTCTGAAGGGAGGGATGAAGGGAAGTTTAAATAGGTGTTTAAGAGATCTTGATGAATTTTTGTTAAGTGCCTCGGCTGATCAAATTAAGGGTAAATTTGCTACTGTATCTAAATCGCTAGCCACTTATGATAATTATGCTCAGCAGGTATATGGTTTATTGACAAGTACTGACGATGTGGAAGAAGAAATGTCAGCAGATCTTTAGTACGTTGAGGATGTTAATACAGCCTTAGCCAGACTATCTTCCACACAAGAAACACACCCTGTTAAGGATACCGGTACACCAAAGGCGACTGGCTTTAACCTGCCGAAGCTTACTTTGCCTACCTTTTCCGGGGATTCGACTACCTGGGCTGGATTTTGGGATATCTTTGAGTGTTCCGTCCATCGGAATAAAACACTCACTTCCATCCAAAGGTTCACCTATCTCCGTGGCCCCATTGAAGTTGATCGATGGGTACAAGCTAGAAGCTGCAAGCTACGAGTCTGCAGTGGAGTTGCTGAAAAGAACTTACGGGAGAGAGGAAATCATCCAGACCGCATTAATTACTAAATTCTTCACTCTAGATCCTCCATCCTATGATGTGACAGACCTAAAGGAGTACTATGCCTCCTTTGAGAGCCTCCTCTGATCTATGGAGACAATGGCCATCACCAAGGAGGAAATATTTAGTGTAAATATCTTGAATAAGATACCCTCCCCCCTAAAGGAAATCGTAAGACGACAACTAAGCGACTCTCCACTAAACTTGGAAGCGTTGGTGCAGGTGTACCAGACTGAAGTGTTTAACATGGAGAGTACTGGACAATACCGACCCGTGAAGATGTCGCCATCCACTGCAGCAGACTTCTCCTAAACAGAAAAGGCCAATATCATTAGGTTGCAAGTTGTGCAGTGTACACGGTCATCTGTGGTACCAGTGTCCTAAGTATACTAAGGCTACACAGAAAATTGGCAAGACTAAATCGCTTAATTTATGTACCAGCTGTCTGGCAAGAGACCACTTCAACAGTACTTGCACCAATTCCTACATAAAACCTTGTAAGTATTGCAAGGGGAAACATTGGTTTTCCCTTTGCACCCAGTCTGATCGGCACGACGGCAAAGAAAAGGGGAGAACCACCAAAGAGTCACATGAGAAAGGTAAAAGCGAGGGTAATAAAGTATCTTCTATGTCCATTACTTCTCGGGAATGTCAATTGGTTCCTACTATGATGCTGCCAGTAGTGGGGAGTAATAATAAGCCTACAATGACGGGCACCTTACTCGACCAGTGCTCACAGGTGTCATCATTACCCCAGCTCAAGTGTACCAGCAAGGGTCAAGAGAATTTGCATCTCCATGGTTTCACTGGTGAAGTAGATTCCAGTGACTATGATATAGTGGAGATTTCCTATGTTTATAGAAGAAAGGTATGTCCCATCAAGGCTGTTGTGGTCGACAAACTACCCAGTTTCTATATAGCATCAGAGATTCAACCACATTTGAAATATCTCAGAAGCAAGGGTTATAAACTGGCTGATGATCAACTCTCTGCTAACAATGGAATTATGCTACTGGTCGGAGCTGATTATTACTAAGACTTGGTTCACCCTGGATATCGGCGGGTAGTTAAGCTAATAATGCTCCCCACGATCCAAGGGTATGCCATTTCTGGATCCTATGCCACTTCCTCTCAAGACACACAGGTGGAGGTGGTTACGGTCCTCAAGGTAGCAGTAAGCCCCATAGATAAATATATTAGGCCATATGTGCCTGATAATACATGTACTGATATAGATAAGCTATGGGACTTGGATAATATTGGAATTGACCCACATGAACTTGATCGGGAGTCCAAGCTAGCGTTGAGCTCGTATGAAGAGACTGTAATGTATGACTCTGGCAGGGGTCAGTATGTGGTAAGGCTCCCTTGGAATGATAATAAGAGTAAATTACCTACTAATTTCCATCTAGCACTTGGTAGATTACGTGGCCTTCAGAAGCAGTTTGTCAAGGATCCAAATTATTGCGAGACTTATGCGGCAGTACTAAACGAGCAGGTACAACGTGGATTTGTGGAAAGAGTAGATCTCAGTGAGTATGGGGATAACATCCATTACCTTGCTCACCATGGGATTAAAAAGGACAGTTCCACCACTCCTGTTCGTATTGTGTATGACTGCTCTGCTAAATCCAGTGATCGCTCCTATAGCCTGA
Source organism: Paralithodes platypus (assembly GCA_032716605.1). NCBI lineage: Eukaryota > Metazoa > Arthropoda > Malacostraca > Decapoda > Lithodidae > Paralithodes > Paralithodes platypus. The sequence goes on from CM064486.1 coordinate 46,164,300, forward strand.
ATGATTGTCTGTACACGGGTCCATCCCTGGTCTCTGATCTCGCGCAAATTATGTTATGCTTCAGATGTCATAACTTTGCGTGGGTCGCCGATATTGAGAAGGCCTTCCTGATGCTTCAACTCCATCGTGAAGACATGGACTCTACAAGATTTTTATGGCCACGGGACCCAATGGATCTAGATTCAGAGTATCTGGTATACAGATTCCGAGTCGTCTTATTCGGGGCGACCTGTTCCCAGTTCCTTCTCAACGCTACTATCTTGTGACATCTTGAGGAGGCTGGACTAGATCCTGACTTCAAGAATGAGATCAAGCAGGGGATCTATGTGGACAATCTTCAAGGCACTGGAGACGAAGATTTATTGCTCGAAAGATGCTGGGAGATCCGCGATATATTTGCCAAGGCTCATCTATACTTGAGAGAATGGGCCACTAATAGTGATCTTTTGAAAGGTCAATTTGCTTCTGACGGTGTAGCTACTGAGAATAGTGAGGAGTTTTTAGGCCACAAATGGGACACTACCACAGATTGTATATCCTTCTGTCACACCCCATGCGGCAGTGAGATTATGACCAAGCGAAACTGCTTAAGCTTGTCAGCGAGGTTGTTTGATCCCCTAGGTTATTTGCTGCCTGTAACTATCCGTGCTCGTATGTTTTTACAGTAACTGTGGCGGCTAAAGCTAGATTGGGACACGCCACTCCCGACTGAGTTACAAGATACTTGGCGGTTAATTCGGTCGGACCTTTCCACATGTTGCAAGGTCCAACTTAATCGTCAGGTTATTAGTGGTCAACAGGTGGATCTACATGCCTTTTCTGATGCTAGTAATAGTGCGTACGGTACTGCCATCTATTTATGCAATGGTAGTGGAGCAAAACTAGCTATAGCAAAGGCCAAGGTAGCACCTATTAAGAAAATTACGGTTCCTAAATTAGAACTTACTGCATTGCTTCTGTCTGCTCGCCTAATAAAGTTTACGCTGGATGCTTATACAGACATACTGCGGATTAATAAAGTCTATGTCTGGAGCGACAGTCAGATAGCACTTTCTTGGGTACACAGCCAGAAGGTATTCCCTGTTTATGTGTCCAATCGCACTGATGAGATACATAACCTAGTTCCTACAGCTCAATTTCGCTATGTGCGCACCAAGGATAACCCCGGTGACATAATTTCCCGAGGGATCTCGGCGCAACAGTTTCTGTCATCCTCTATTTGGTGGCAAGGACCTACATGGCTTACGTCTCCAACTGAATGGCCTCAGGATTTCAGGGAATGCATATCTAATCCTTCAAGTCGGCCCCAATATGATGTGTTAAGTAGTTCGACAGTGAGTACTACACATCAGGATAACAAGTTGATAGAGTGGGAACGTTATGGCAGCTATGATCAAGTAATACGGGTATTTGCATGGATATACCGTTTCATTAACAACATGAGAAGTCGGGCTAACGGGTCTTTCCTTAGTGAAGATTCGAAGCATATCAGACTCCATGAATTGAGATCAGCGGAAGCGAAATTAATATGTTTAGTACAAAGGGGATCTTATCCTACTGAACATCAAATCCTGAGCAAGGAGTCAAAGGCCAAACCCTCTAACTTAATGAGGCAGCTAGGATTATAGATGGAAGGAAGCATAATTAAGTGTAGAGGCAGGATACAAAAGGCGGACATTATTGATTCTGCGAAATATCCTGTCCTCCTTAGCTCCTCTCATTTGATTACCAAACTGTTGATTCGCCAATGCCATAGGACCTGCCTACATTTTGACGTAAATTATGTTCTGGCGTATATGCGACAACGTTGGTGGATCCCTAAGATGCGACAAGCAATTAAAGGGATCCACAATAGCTGTACTATCTGTAAAAGATTACAGGGTAAGCCTTACTCCCCAGTAGATCTACCTCCCTTACCTGAGTTCAGGGTACAAAGGACTGAACCATTTCAGGTAACCGGAGTAGACTACACCGGAGCGATTCAAGTTAGTGAATCACCCGGTAATATCATAAAGGTATATGCCATTCTATTCACATGTGCGGTAACCAGAGCGATTCATATTGAATTGATTGACGACCTATCCAGTGAGGGTTTTTTGCATACTCTAAGAAGCTTTGCAGGCCGCAATGGTTTCCCTCAAATTATTATGAGCGATAATGCGACTTGTTTTGTCGGGGCCTCTAAATATCTCCAGAGTTTAATGGATGACCCGCAAGTTGTGGCTACCCTCACTGGAAAGGGTTGTCAGTGGAAATTTATACCAGCACGTGCACCATGGTTCGGGGCGATTTGGGAGAGAACAATCGGTATTGTCAAATCTGCCATGAAGAAGGTATTAGGAAGGGCACTGGTGACCAGAAGGGAGTTGCAAACTATCTTAATAGAGATTGAGATGTCAGTCAACGACAGGCCCTTGACGTATACCTCGGCAAATGTTGATGACCTCTTACCCATTTCGCCTTCTATGCTAACACGTGGACGAACCCTTAATACCTTTCCTAAATCGTCAGTAACCGACGAAGATCTACAAGACCCTACGTTCGGCGATGCTGACGCCACCCGTCGTTGCTTCCAGTATGTGAACAAGGTGTCGGACGATCTATGGAAAAGGTGGACCTAAGAATATTTGCTGTCTCTTCGCGAGCGTCACTCCAATATGATCAAAGGGACGAATCCACGATGGCCTCGTATCGGGGATTATCGTACCGATTCATGATGAGCATCCTAGGTTATTTTGGAAGCTTGGGAGGATTGTCGATTTGTTCCAGGGCATTGATGGTCTTATAAGGGTTGTTAGATAACGAACTTCGACTGGGGTTACTACTCGCCCAGTCGTAAGGTTATATCCCTTGGAGCAGGATGTAGAACTGCCGGATGATACTGGCGTCTCTAATGATACCCCTCCGCGGATGAGTGCTGGTGACAGTGCTCCTCAGGGTGGGGCAGTTGATGATGAGAAGGATGATCCTCCTCTGGCTTCAGGTGGCGCTCGCCCCAAAAGGAGGGCGGCTATGAGTTCCGTGGATCTTTGGAGATCTAAGATAAAACAAAGGTGATCTTTGAATCTTCGATGTCCTTTTGTTTTCTGTATATAGCTACTGTATATTGTTTTTGGTGGCGGGCAGTATGTCGGGAATAGGGTAATGATCCCGACAGTTTTAGGTCCAATAGGGCATTTGAATTTGGCGGTATCGTATCGCATGTACGATTTCGGCTAGTTCTTTGTGTATTGTAGTTTATTATTAAGTATAGGTTAAATATTAACTGTAATGTATAAATATCTACATCAGCTCTACAGTAGATGTATCATGAAACCAAGTTATGAGTTATAATTATTATGAGCCGGCAGCCATATGTAATTTCGCGAAGCGATCAGACGCCGGCCCTTTAGTCTCTCAATCACCACCATACAGCCAACAACTTCCCCCCAGCTCTTGACTCACCTTTAGTCCACCATGAACTACCATTGATAATATATAACAACAGTCCTACATCACCAGTCCTATCAGCTAAGTTCATTATGTATCGATATTGTACTATGTAAACATTCCTACATGTCATGCAGATGAATTAGCAGTGTGAAATAGGACCGGACTCCATCTATTAACTTCGCCATATTGGTAATTAACATTTAACTATTTGTTGGGATATTTTCATGTACCAGTGATATGCAATTTAACCTCTTTATCTAAATTCCCGACAGTATGTATGTACAGTACTGTATATACACTGGCACTTACCCCAGTTTTCCTTTTTTTTGTTAATGGGGGTGGCCGACTCGAGACAGAGCTTGAACATGGACATCACAACACACCAGAAAAACAAAACAAAATCACACATATCTAGGTCATCCAGGAGAAATACCCAAAGACCCAGGCCTATTTGGGGTCCCCAGCAAAAGCTTCCCAGGTCCCAGATCCCCCGGAGAGGCTTCGACTTCTGCAGGCAGACTCGCAGCAAAGCTTTACCACCAGAAGCCCTCCCACCATGTTTCCAGGAGCACACTTCATTACCACAGGCTCCCCGGGCCAGGCGCCTGATAGACCATTATCTAGCCCAACTGGCGCATGACCCTCTCTCCTAAATGACCGCATTTACACTTATCTATTCACTAGCATTCTCCATTCATTACTATTTATTACCACTTCTCTTGCCTGATCTATAGTCATTCCTCTATCTTTCAACGCTTGTCCTACACAGTCTCTCCATCTCAATGGAGGTCTTCCTACCCCTCTCTCTCCCCTTGTATCTGACTTACATATTCTCTGTGTAAGCCTTTCATCTTCCATTCGTTCAAAAACTATACTTAACCCTTAAAGAGCGGCGCTCGACTTAAGTCGTGCACCAATTTGCAGCAAGTTAGGAGCATTATTAAGGCTTTTAAAGGGTTAAAATCAAGTGCAAATGGCCGGGAGAGCAGCGGGCAAGACAGCCGACTCCCAGGGCTTACCGCCGCCCATTAACTCATGTTCCCTGTGTTCTCGAGAGGCCGGCAGTGTAGCCAGTAGTGAGCATAGCTGGGAAAAATATACCGATATATGCTAAACTTCCATGTTCGTGGCACCACTGCAAGAGAACCACGAGTGCTACGTAGCTCGTTCTGGTCTCATTTTGAAGCTTTTAGTGCCTAGTTTTTTCCTAAATATTTTTTTTTTTCATGCAGATGCTTGATTTATCATGCAGGAGGGCCTGAATATGCCCAAATGAGCCAAAAACACCCCGCTAGACAAGGGTTAAAGAATATATTTCCACAGGCCGTAGCTCGATTGGTAGAGCGTTCGCCTGCTAACCGTGAGGTTGACGGTTCGAGCCTCGGGCCAGCCAGTGAGTTATTGGCAGATGTCAGTGCTGTTGGTGAACGGTGCGGTCTAGCAATCTGTGGCAACTATTCACTAAGTCCCTGATTCATCAGGGCACCCACCCTAGCCTTGCTAATCAGCAGGGAGTGTATGGTGGTAAAAACTGCACCATCATACAAATAATCAGCTTACACCAAAAAGAAGTAATGAACAATGTAACAAGTGCAATTTGTGGTTAACTTTAAACCCCTGAAGATCAGGACCAATACTCGCATGTTTGTGAAGTTTTGTCTAAATTGCACAACACGCGAATCGCGTTCCCAAGCCTCCTAAAATTCAGTGGCAAAAAATAACGCGATCTGCGTGAAATATTTGCTACGAATAGCGATCAATGTTCTAGTCTTCACCATTCACAAGGTAAAAGTGATTTTTGCCTCCTGATATATATCTAAGCTAGGTTAGAACTTTCTTGGCCTGCCTAGCTAGTGACTTAGCAAGTTGCTAAGGTTATGTGGTTATTCCTTATCATATCGATAAGAATATTCACAAGATAACAAGGAGTTCTGCCGCCTGATATACATCTAACCTAGGTTATGTCATTTGTTTGTGGAGATATATAGGCTAGGCCTAAGTCTTCTAGCAAAAACAGAGTATTATTTTGTGACTTTATGTGCTCCGTATGAAAAATACAGTAAACCCTCTCTATTTCGGATTAATTGGGGAGACACCCAGTCCGAAATGTTCGATTATCCGAACTCCGGCTGTGTCCGATCTAAAGGAGGACAAAAAAAATGACCTGAAAGAGAAAAATCCGACGAATATCGAATAGTGAAACGGGAACAGACTTCACCGGGCGCCGAGCTGACCGGGAAACGTGAGTAAACTTCATGCAACCATGACAACGTAATCAATGCGACCAAGAAAACTGAGGCTACCCTATTCATACCCTAGATTTAAATATATTGATAAAATAGCACATATAGTGCTGTATAGTAGTTTATTTGGAACAAGTAAGTAAGGAATAACACTCACCCCTTCATTGAAAACCGGTCCACCTCACTCCACTTCTCCACCTCACTCCCCTTCTCCATCTCAAGTGATATCGAGGTCACCTTATGCTTTGGGAGGCATGATAAACGAGAATATGAACGGAGGAGATGTGTAACACAACAGCTATATCGTAACTGACGCATCTCGTCCAAGCGGAGCCTAGCCTTTATACCGGCGCTCCGACGGATCCCCGTTTTGACGGACATTCACTCTTATGTTCCGGGGACGGGAGCGCGTCATCCGACACTTTCGAGACTGACTGACACATCTCGGGAACATACAAGATATCAGACTACGTACATTGGACGGTTATGACGGACATTTGCCCTTATTTGTCCGAAACCTGTTAGAATCTTCCGACACTGTTAGAGACTGTCGGAACGATGACGGAAATGTCCGAAAAACGGAAGTACGTATCCGGGAGGCCGTTGCCGATCCGGCTAGTACGGGTTTCCGACAATTAGATGTCCGAAATAGCGAGGGGTTACTGTACTGTATTGATTTCCGGCCCCCTATATAACCAGTAACGGACTAGTGACGGTCCCATAAAGTCCGTTGAATGGAGGTTCGAGTGTAGAACTACTTCAACAATACAAAAAACAACCAGTCACCTATTCTCAGTGTCTCTTTTTCTTCTGATATCTCTTGTGGAGACCATATTACCACTCTTGCTAAAAACAGCTTCCCAGAAGCTGGGTGAGCTCAATCACCTCAGGGGGTTCTTTACTCCTGCACAGCTTCTTGCTCTATACAGGGGCACAGTGCGTTTATGTACAGTATTGAGTATTGTTCGAACATGTGTGGGGAAGATCCTCTCACACAGCAGTTCTTGACAAAGTAGAAAAGAAAGCCTTTCGTCTCATTAACTCACTGATTCTCAGCTATCTCTCTCTCTTCGCCGCAATGTTACATCTCTCTCGCTATTATAATAATCAGTGTTCCTCAGAGCTTTCTCAGTGTATACCACCTTCTCTACATAGGGTGTGTAGTACCCACCTTGCAACACAATCCCACCCCTACTGTGCAACTCTCCGACCCAAAAGTGAAACAATACTCCCAATCTTTCTTCTATTCAACAGCTGAGCTCTGGAACTCTCTTCCTGAATCCATCTTTCCCTCATCCTATGACTTAAATTGCTTCAGACTCAGTGTGTCCAGACATTTTGGCTCGAACATTCCTTGATTTTGGCCCTATAACTCCTTCAACTCTGGGGCAGACACTCATCACACGCAGTTTTGTCTTTCTCATCCACATATAAACATATTGGGAGTGAAATATCTGCTTAATTAAATGATAATTATTCAGGAGATGCCAGGTAACTTTTTAAATAACCGTGGGTCAACCTACAAAGTGACCCCTGGGATATCTAGTGGGTAAAATTGAACTAAAGTGTAAGGGTAGGAATAAATCTGGATTGGTTTAATATATTTACATTATTTCTACTTAAAATATAAACTTCATTATTAACCTCTGATAACCAATCAAGTTTGATTAGAATTTGAATGGAATATAGCAAACTTGCTCTATATATTATGAAATTCTGATACAGCTGTATTCACTTGTAATTTATCTTTGTCGCCAAATGGAGTAGAAATCTTTGAAATCAAATTAATAATTCTACAGCATCTTAACCCTTTCACGCACTTATGACGCAGAAGTTGCCAGATTAGCAATAAGAAATAGAGTTCTCTCACTCTTATAATTACCTCTCCAAAATTAGTTTTCTGTCCACAGCTAACTCAAAGACAACTGCAGAGGTTGAAGTAACTAATCTATAGGTTTCTAAATACCCCTGATGGTTATAAAGGCTTTAAAGTATCCCCAATAGGCTCAAAATCGCGTCATATGTCGGAGAGGGTTAAAAACTTTATTCTAGTAGTCAAATTACTTTGTTTAATTTCTAATAATGTAAAATACAGTATAGTCTTAAGTAAAAGTATAATTATATTCATAGTTTCACATGTGAAACAACTTTAACCCTGGGTGGCGCCAAATGACGTCAATAGGATTAACCCGGTAAATGCAATAGGCCTTACGGAAGGCTACCCTGGTGAGCTACGATAGGCCTTATTGAAGAACGATTTTCAAAGGCATTCAAAAACCGTGGCAAAGCCGGGGTACATATGAAAATTGGGTGACAACTAGGACTAAGTTGCAACTCTAGATACCAACAATCATAACACACTAAGACACCACACCATTACTCATTCCTTATCATGGAGGCGGTGGTAGCGCTCACAGACCGTCCCTAAACTCCAAACATATCCTAAGTAAACATACAAGATAGGAGGTACACGCCCAGATCAAGGAACACCATCACAAAGCACTTTACAAGCAGTGAAGGAGGAGGGGGAAGGGGGGAAGAGGTGCGCTTGTTTACACCCTCCTCCCTCCCACTCTCGGCCCTGACGTTATTTATCCGACCGTATTCTTTACAAAAACGTTCTCTACACCTATTTCTTGGGTCCTAATTCATTAATGTGCAAAGTGCTTCAAATCTATGCACATGTGGCACAATAATATTGCTTTATAAGAGATATACAGTAAGGGATATTACACTAATCAAGTTGATTACCTCCGCTCACCAGCTACTTGCACTACTGACCACAACCATACCTGTATCATTTTTTGTAAAGATAATAATCATATTAAAATGAGGGAATGCATTTCAAACACGATGTACTTTTTGTTGCGTTTTGCGAGTTGGACTTTTGGTGCGATTTTTACACCAGGGATAAATATTCCATGGAGCAATTGCAGCCTTATCGGCCTTATGATGAACTAAGCTCCATCCCAAGCCTCTCCCTACCCCCCTTCACCTCCCTACCTCTTCATGTGATTGCATTATACCTCGAAGCCTGGGAGACAGTAAGTGACTCAGCGAGAGGGTGTGAGGCCTTTGTCTGGGCCACGTGAGCGACACAGACATTAGTATTGATAAAGCTTTAGCCCTACATGTATATACTCACGCACACTCAAGGAAGGGATTTCTTGTTTGAGGTTCAGGCAGTGATAAACAAAGCAATGTAAAAACATGGGGTTTTCACAAATTTGCAAGCTGAATGAAGGTACATAGTTGTGAACTATATTATAGTATTTTGTACTACTACTGTAGGCCTATAAAGATAATGCATTATGTTGTTATTAACCCATTCTATACCCGAGGATTATGCAATTTATGTACCCCTAAATACCAGCTATTTTCGCAAAAAATATTTTTCCACGACTCGACATGATGCATCACTCACGAAAGCTCGGGAGTAACTGACTCCAGATGGTGGGGACGAATGCCTGATTCTTAGGCAGAGTTGTCAATACCAAGCAGTAAGGCCTACGATACATATTCGTGGCTACTGCTCGTTATTGGCAGAAAACACAGCTCAAGTACGAGTGACTAACGATATTTGGCGCTAGCACTAGTGTATAACTACTATACTGACGAATTATGTTTGATGCTTGTACAGGATGGGTTAACTGTTATGAAATAAATATCAACTTAACACTCACAGCAGCTTTCTCAATCTCTGTTATTGAGGCAGACACAGTATCAGCTGGGTATGCAACCTGCATAGCTTCATATTTCTTCTGGAAATCATCCACCATTCCTGGTACTGCGATGCGAGCTTTATACACTGTGAAGTCCAGTTTTGGTAGAGCCTCGGGAAGGGACAGGACGCTAGAAAAAAAAAATTGGGTTTAGAGCTATTCAAGTGTATATTCAATTCTTGCTACCAAAGTTTTTTTTCGTAACAAGGTTGTCAATACGGTACTTCCAGTTATCGACAGCTCTTAACCCTCCAGCCCCGGCTATGTATTATATATATATTCCTCGAAACCCGGGTGTTTTGGCCGAAAAACTTCTAGGCTAGGCTACCGTATATGTGTTAATCCGACTGCTTCCCGCATTCCCGCGCATCCCCAAGCGTAGCTGTATTATTTACCTGTAGAATGGCATTAAGTAGAGCTCTCTAAGTCAACTGGTTGAGTTGTGATGATGATTTCATTGGAGATAACTTTATGGCCAAAACAGCCACTTTACACTACTTTTCGTTACTTAACAACAACATACAGGCACACACGAACAAGCGACGCTCTCCTTCTTGTGGCCGGAGATGCGGGGCGTCGGTCCAGCCGGCTGTTGTTTACATGCGTCGGACCGACGCCTCGCACACGAAGCTCACAGGCTTTCAACCACTGGGCGTTCAAGAGCCCTTCCGGGCAGCTGTTATATGCTTTTTTATGGGCGTTCAAGAGCCCTTCCGTGGTGAGAGGGTTAAAGATCATATGAAAATGTGTTTTAACCCTCGGAAAAACCTAATATAAAGTATGCTACTAAAATGTAATTTTCGTAATAAGGTTGTCAATACGGTACTTTCCTGTTATCAACGTACAATCAAAGCTGAAGATTGCAGAGTAAACACCGTAGACTACGCCTTTTCTTTCGCCTTCGTATAGCCTAAGGCAGGGATTAGTACCCAACGAGCGGGGGTGTGGAGGCGGCAGCCCCCACCCATAATACTGTACTAGGATAGGTTAGGTAAGGTTGTTAGGTTAGGCTAATATCTTCAAATCATAGCCCTCCCCACTATCGGGGAGTGTCTCAACATCGATCGAAAATGGGGATCTTTTTCTTTCTGAGATTTCTAATTAATTACAAACACTATATATTGATGCAAATGAACACAAAACAATTAAAAAAACACTCGGAAAATTTGTGGCACTGTATAAATTTTACCCTATATTCCTTGAAAAATATATAGGCCTATAGAAAACTTGGGGTAGAATGTAGAATTCGGGCTTACCGCCAGCCTTGTTTATGTTACAAGCTCCGGATGGATCTGCGCTAGCGATCGATAGCGCTGCACCGGAGATGGATCGACCATGAGCGTACACATCGATCGATTGATGCGCTGTCGAACGATAGTTTTCCCTGCGCTCAGGATGGATTTAGTCATGTACAGTATTTTAACTGACAAATCGATCGATTGTTGCGCTGATGACCGATGTTTTTCCCTGCGCTCAGGATGGATTTATATTAGAAAAGTAATAAAAACGACGAAAAGACTCTTAACCCTTCCTGCCCGGTTGTCATTTTAAAATGACACCGCGGCAGATGGGCAGGAGCCCGGATGTCATTTTAAAATCCGTAAGCTTGAAAGCCTATTAAGCGTGGTTTGAAAGCCGTGCGTCGAACCGTATGTAAACAAAGCCGGTCGGAGCGACGCGCACCTTCGAAAACAAGAAGTCGGACTGTTGTTGTTATTGTTTAATAGAACGAGAATTAGTGTTTGATATTGTCCGATATTGCTAACATCGTATCAAATCTCTCTCCACGGAAATCGTCATGACAACTGAATCAGTTGACCTAGAGAGCTTTACTCAACGCCAGTCTACAGATACGAAACAGGGCTAAGTTTTGAGATGTGTGTGAATTCTCTAGCAGTTAGAATAACAAAGCTAGGCCTAGGCCTATTACGTTTTTTTGGCCAGATCACCCGGATCCTAGTGCTGTCATTTAGAAGGCGAGCCCGGGGAGGAAGGGTTAATAGATCTTTTAATTGGTTCACATGTTAAAAAACAATCATTGGCAAACATATTACAGACAAAACATGTACAGAAACTAATAACAAAAACTAAGAACAGTCTTTTAATAAATCGCATTTTAAAAAACAATCATTGGAAAACAATTTGTGAATAATTAAAACATACGGTATGAAAATTGACACATGAACATATTATATACCGGTAGGCTACCGTTAAACCGGGTCACATCAGACATTTTTCGAGTTTTTTAACAATTTCTCCTGACTGTAAACACAGAGATTTAACTAGGTCAAGTGATGTGTGATGATAGTGCGCCGTAATCCAGGAAGCCTCCTAAAATTATTCCCCATAATAAGAGAGCTATCCTTATCCTAAATGATGTCCGAAGTTATCTTGATAAGTGGATAACTTCGGACATACAGTGATTTCTTAATAAATTCTTATGGAAAATGATTGCCAAGAAAGCTGGGATAACTTCGGACCTACGTTCGTGGCTATATTTCATTTATTTTTTGGCTCTTACAATTTTAAATTAATATTTTATTATTGCTGCTTATTCCTGTCCGATGTTTTAGTGGAAACTGCAGTCCATACTTTTAGGCCTGTATAATCAGTATAGGAGGGGGTTGTGGTTGTTGTTGTTGTTGTTCCCTAAGCTGCCTGGCCGAACAGCCCTGAGTCCTTAAGGAATGCCATGGCCAGGGTCGGGCTTTCCCACAGAGCTCTCAAAGAGTGTAAATTGTGTTGTTGGCATAAGTGGTTGTGTGAAATGCAGTCTTCTATGATGTGTTTAATGGTATGGGGTGCTGTGTTACAACCCGGGCAGGTGTCGACAACTGAGTCATCCAGTCTCTTCTGATAGCTCAGAAGAGCTGGATGGTGCCCGCATCTCAGCCTGACCAGGTGGACTCTGTCCTCGCGAGGAAGCGAGGATTCAGAAGGATGGATTTCGGGAGATCGTGCATGCAGCTGCGTGTTGTCTATGAGTGAGTGGATGGAACGGCGAGTGATATGAGTATGGATGTGCTTCCGGAAGTTGGTTTGGGGTGGGCAGGGAGGGAGAGAAGACCGTATTTGTGTGTGATAGCGTGTGCTGGGTGTTGTTTTGATATTTCTTGGTGTCTGTGGGTGTGTTGCCATGTAGTGTAGTGGGTGGTGTTGATTCGTGGAGGCTGCTGCCAGGAATTGAGTGCCTCTCATGTCTAGATGATCTTTGACTTTGAGGATTTTGGTTTCTTGATGTAGGTGATCTGTGGGTGTAGTAGCTGCGCGTCCTTGGAGCGGCTGCGGTCGCGCCGGGCAATTCTCATAGGAGGGGGGTTGTTGTTGTTGTTGTTTTTCCCCAAGCTGCCTGGCCGAACAGCCCCAAGGCCCCGAGCAAGGCCAAGGCTATAACCGAGCGCCCCCACAGAACCCTCCCTGCCGACCACAATAAAGCCTGGGTGACCGAAGCCACTCCATGGCGGGGAGCTGAGGAGGGCGCGGAAACGCCCGGGAAACCAAAGCCCCACCCAGGGCCCTGTGCCCCTCAGCAATTATGAAGAGAAAGTTGAAGGGCAAAGGAAAGATGTGACGCTTTGGCTTCCAATCTTGGTAGATTAGGTCAATCCACGCAAGAGACGCCGTCACTTGAGATCTAGAAAATATATAAGTAAAAGGAACAGTCAGAGTAAGCTATGGGTATGGCAGAGATCGCTCAGTTCTCACTCTGATAGACCAGCCCATCACCACATGACTAGAACCCAATCCTCTCAGCATCAGCTAGGAAAGGCCCTAGAAAGCTGCCTTTGGCGGGGGGATAGCTCCCCTATTTCAACCCTTTTCGGGGTTGGGCACCCGCCCAAGGGGGGTTATATACGATGCTTAACAGATATTCTTTTTGGATCTGTTCTCGTTAGGAATTGAACTCACTCTTAGAAAATATTGAGCAGGAAAAATAACCAATGCTGTCAAATCAATAACTAAAAAATTAACTAGGCCTAGTGAAAATATATAGGTATGCATGCTCTATCACTGCATATACATTTTTATGAATTTGAGCATTTTTATAGGTATAACGTATGTGTTGGCGTTTCTTTTGGCAGATAAAAAATTGTTTTGGACAAGATATACAGTATGCCTCTCCAAATTTATATATATTATATATCCAGAATTATCCTAAATACATAAATCGGTTATCATATCATATTTTTTTTTTTTTTTTTTTTTTTTACTCAGAAAATGAGTATTTGATCTTTAACCACCATTTTAATGATGGACAAGTAATATGAATTATTTTCATAGGGCAAATAATAACAAACGGGAGGTGTGGTGGAGTGGTCATGCCACTGGATTGGTAATCCAATGGACCCGGGTTCAAATCCCGATATGTCAATGGGAAGATATTATTGGGATTGAATTTGTGATGTACCTAGTATCAGTGCATTACCACAAAGCCCACCGAAACGTCAAAAAAAGTACCCTCATTGTTCCCTGATTAAATAACACTGTATGAATATTCCCATATTCAAAATATGTTACAGGGGGACAATGCCTAGTGAGTTCACTGCTCAATAGGTGGCGTTCTGAGAGTGAGGGTCTGAGTCTGGAGGGTGAGACGGTGAAGCACTTGAGCGAAGCAACCGGCCGCTTCAGAGATGGAGCTGCTTCGAGCCATGATGGTTGCTTCACATGTCTCACTCCCCAGACTGGAACAAGACCTCACGGGCTTCACCGTGTTGAGCGGTGGAATGTACAGGCTCTCAGCCTATGCCCGAGAGGGAGTAGTTGGAATATAGAAAAAAAAAAAAAAAAAAAAAAAAAAAAAAAACGATTGTTTTGTTCTATGTCCGAAGTTAAAAAAAAAAAAAAAAATTGGAAAACACAATAGGTTAAATGATAAGTGTCCTAGCTAGAGCGTTATACAAGTGTAAAAAAATTCCTTTGGTGAATGTTGTCTGGTAATTTTACTACAACACCCAACATGGCTTCCAAAAGGGTAGGTCATGCCTCTCAAAATTATTAATGTACTATGACTGGATGCTTCACCAACTTGCAGACAGAAATAGTGTAGATATAGTCTTTCTGGATTTCGCCAAGGCCTTTGATAAGGTGGACCATGGGGTACTCCTTCACAAATTAAAAGACCTTGGAGTAACAGGAAAACTAGGAGTATGGATACACAGCTTCCTGATCCTAAGGACACAACAAGTAGCCCTAGACAGCCATAAATCCAGAGAAAGCCATGTTGTCAGTGGGGTACCTCAGGGATCAGTACTGGGACCTCTCCTATTCCTAGTACTGATGGGAGACATCAACGAAGGGGTCACGCAGTCCTTCCTCTCCTCCTTCGCTGACGACACTAATTTAAGCAGAAAAATAAACTCTGAAGACGATGTTGCCGACCTCCAACAAGACCTCGACAAAATCTATGAGTGGGCAAGAAAAAACAACATGACATTTAATGAGGAAAAATTTGAAATGCTCAGATGTGGCACAAATGAACAACTTTGCTACTTGCACACTGGTAGAGGTCTCCCAATTGAAATAAATATATGTGAAGTGCCTGGGTGTCCACCTGAGCGACAATGCAACATTCCAATACCACATCAAAGAAACTACCAAAAAAGCCAGGAGAGTAGCAGGTTGGATCCGAAGGACATTCCACTCAAGGGAAGCGGACTGTCTCCTAATCCTCTGGAAAACTCTGATACAGCCAATACTGGACTACTGTAGCCAGCTGTGGTCCCCTCACAGGAAAGGAGAAATCCAAACCCTTGAGTCGGTTCAACGAGAATTCACGAGGAACATCCGGGAAGTCAAAGACCTAACTTACTGGGAACGACTAAAACAACTCGGCTTGTACTCGCAGCAGAGGAGGAGGGAGCGGTACATAGCAATGTGCACCTGGAAAATAATAGAAAATGTTGTACCCAACCCAGCAAATCAGATCTCCACCAAACACACCGACCGCTCAGGGAGAAAATGTGCAAGAAATTCCCTGCCCACCCAAGCCCCCATCAGTGCAGTTTCAGTCTCTTGTTCTAATGGCGGCGTTCCAGTTTCCAGAGAAACTAAAGGGTGGAGAATCAAAGGAAATGGAGGATATAATGGGAGTGACGCTAGCGAGGATGAATAATGGAAGGGAAGAAAAAATAACAGCAATAATAGGGTACTTCACGGTGGAAGTGGGGAGAAGGGAACGTGAAGAAAACAGAAAGTGAGGGCAATCGGTACTAAATAGGACAAGAATTGCTCACAAGGTGATACAAGCATAAAACTTTCCACAATAGTTCACAAAGACCTATTTTACAATTTCAGGGCAGGAGCCACCGAGATTTCAGTGTTGCATAGCAACGGTTGCTAGGCAAATAATTTTCCTTAGCAACCGGCAGCAACAATGCAGTTTCTGGAAAACTGAGGTGCTATGGTTTTTTCTCAACTCCTTGTTCTAAAAAACATGTAGCATTGCATTTGGAGATCATATACAAGAATTATGTGGCATAAAATCCAATTTAGGGCAAGTCAGGCTATAAAAATGCCACTCCTAAAGCTTCAGACACTGTTGTCACAGTCACTTTTGCATTTGCAGTAGGCTGTGCATTTTAGATGCGCATCAACACATTTGCAGTCTGTGCATCCTCCTCGGCAAGAACACTTCAGTAGTTCTGGGCAGGTTGCACTGGCTTCGGGTAAGTTAGACCACAGAGGCCTCCACTTTTCTGGGCAAGTCCATCCCCACTCACTTGGAGAGGGCAATTGTCGTTCTGGCACCGTGGTGCAGCCCCAGTGGTGCCCACCTTGTAGTACTGCCCTCTTCATGTGTTGCTGTAGAGCAGCCTTGGTTGGAGGTAGACATGATATCTGACGTCCTTTGTGGATGAACAGATTCTTTCTGACTTCATTGATGGAACGAGAAGTTGCTGTCCTGTCATAGAGTCGAATGGTGAAGTACTCCAGAGAAGCCTCAGTCGCTTCACCAATTTGTTCAGGTGCATTGTGCAGCTCATAGAATGTCGCAGTAAATTCATCATGTGCCTCCCACACTTTCCATGCAGTCTTCTTTCCCACCTGGACCAGATGGGACACGGTATCACAACCTGTATAAGCATGGAACACAGGCAGTGCCAAGGATCTTTCTGTGCCAAGTGAAGCACATATTTCAGGAGCTGGGATGTACCTAAAGTCCTTTCCACAACCAAAGGCAATCCAGAGTTCTATCTGCTGTCTCTGAGCCAGCTGCTGTACGACTGCCACTGCCAATACTACCACGTCAGTGTCCACAGTTCGAACAAGGATCTTGTGGAAGCCCTGCATAACAGCATCACTGACATGCACCATGATCCTCGAGTCTGCCTCCTCATGGTTGCAGGGAGCAATGTTGCTGGTGTCTCGTGTAGGTAAGCATAGCACATTGGCACCATCAGTAACAATGAGTCTGGTTTCCTGATGCATTTTCCAGCAGTTCCTTGTTCAGGAATGTAAACAGGTCTGTCTTGTTGTTGGCCAAGCGAAGGAACTGCTGCCAGTTCTTTGGTGTTGGGCTAGACGCCCCAACTCGTCTGCGCTGAATAGGACCAGTGACACGTTGTTCTCTTGTCTGTGACTTGAGGCTGTTATCGAAGTACTGGTCCCAGACAACATCCACTCTCAGAGCCTGACTTTGAGCATTGTTTATGTATGGAAGAAAGACCTTGGCAGCATAGTCTCCAAATGTCTTGCAGCCCTCAGGTCTAAGAAAGTGAACAAGTGCCGCACCATCCATGATTCGCACTTCAGTCTCTGGTGTCACATCATTTGATGACCCTACTTTCTTTTCAAGACATTCTATGAGATCAGACTTCTTCCCTGGACGTAGCTGCCCATAGGCAGACAGAGATGGAGGAAATGGGAGGTTTTCATGATTGAAGAAATTGTTCAAGTCACCTTTCCTTGTCTGACATGCAACATACAGACTTGCAAACAGCGAAGATTCACTTTTGAGGAGACTGACTTTGTCCCCTGATTTGTTTGATCGTTTGCCTTGGACATTGAACAGTACCACCTTGTTCCTGGTAATTGTTGCTGTGATTGGCTTAGTATTTGTTCTGAGCCGCTCTTCCACAAATGTTGCATACTGCTCCTGACCCTTTGATGCGAGAGTGGTTAGACACTCGACTGACTGCTCATCCATGATGTCCTTTGTATGGAGTCTGAGAAGGTCCTGCCCTTCCTCCTCAAATGGGCTCCCCATGTCCTCCATTACACTAACTACCGCCTGAACCTGTCCAGCAAACAACTTCTGGGTTGACCGGGTTTGTTCATGATGGTTTCTTTGCCCAGAACTTTTTGTTTCCCTACCATGGTCGCTTCAAACTCAGAAATTACTCTGACAAGTTCTGGTCCTGCCACTGCCCATCTCAAGTGGGAGTTTGCATCCTGGGTAAGCCCGATGATTCCGCCTTCATCCTTCATTACTCCATTGTTTTGTTCATGGCAGTGATCGACAGTAATGAGGGAGAATTTTCTCTGGGATTTTGCCACAACAAACTTGCCTTGCTGAAATTCTTTGGCAACATCTGGATGAGTGTGAGATAGACTGCTCATGTCACGCACAAGTACGGACATCCAACGTGCGTAGTGGGTGTGGTTGAGACTGAAGAACCAAGGTGTCAATTTCTTCAATGTATCCACATACAAATCAAAGTCACCAGTACGTAGTGATCGCACAAATGTGAACAAGAGAAGTTCCAGCTCTAGACTCGTATGCCAGTACATGAACTGAGGACTTTCAGCTTTTCGCCGTTCACACCATGTGCTGAAAGTGTCTGTGGATTCTTCGGAATTGTTTGCAACATATCCATCATAAGCCTTCTTGAGAAGGATGTACAATGCACATGCAGTGACTTGGTGAGCATGACGGGTTCGAGTCACATGTGATGCCTTCAGGAAGGACTCAGCAATGCCTGGTGTGGCAACATCAGCTTCCTGGAGAACTTCCACCCAACCACTTCCATCAAGCCAATGACCCAAAGCTTTCAAGCCTGTCATTTCAGTGTGTAGACCCCCCATAAGCATTACAAACTTGTCCTCACCATACAGTTCGGACATATTCCATTGCAGCTTCTTCAGTGTAGCATACAGAGGTTGGTCCCCACTAATCACTGGAGTCTGGCCAGGGTTGAGGTGATGAACTGCTGACTTCACCACTTCCATGCAATGCCGAAGCATAGATGGTGAGCTGGCTTCCTCAACAAAGAGAGGCATCATGGCATCCCCGTTACCCTTGGCTCGGCTCTCCCGCGCTGGCACATCCTGTCAATTCAGGCGCGGCTATCTAACTACATCTACAAACTACAGTTTAGTAGCTAGTGGATTTGGGGCTGTTAGATAGCATTTGGGACACTGATCTAGATATACTAGTACTTATTAAAGTACTAGTATATCTAGATCAGCTGGCACTGAACCCCATGCTGAGTTACACAGCAGTGATGTCACCAGTGTGCCCTGGTTGTGTGCTGACATTCACTCTATTATATAGATATATATGCTTTTATACATCTTTTGAACCATTTTAGGAGTGAATATAGGAAAATAAATAAAAGTACAAAGTCATAACACTTCATTGTAGTTCAGAAACTGCATCGTTGCTGCCGGTTGCTAAGGAAAATGCTTTGCCTAGCAACCGTTGCTATGCAATACAGAAATCTCGGTGGCTCCTGCTCTGAAATTGTAAAGTAGGTCCTTGTGAACATTTCCGGGAAGTTTCATGCTTGTATCACCTTGTGAGCAATTCTTGCACCCATTTCCTTGACATACTAGCGAATGGAAGAGCAAGGGAAGAGATCCAAAACATGTGGATAGATGAAGAAAATGAAGTATCCCAAAGCGACCACAGACTCATGGTGATAAACTACACAAAGGAATGGAAAAGCAAAGGAAACATGAGATGGAAGATTAATAGATGGAATCTAAAAAGTGAAAGATGGGTAGAATACAGAGGTTACCTGGAAGAAATAGGGGAAAGAAGAGAGGGGAGCATAGAAGAAATGGACGGAGAGTTGATGATGGACATAAATAGAGCGGCAGAAAGGAGCATAGGAAGAATAACAAGATGGACAGGAAAAAGAACACAAAAACCATGGTGGAATAGGGAAATAAAACAAGCAAGAAGTGAAAGAAGGGATGCGAACAGAGAAAGGAGAAGGATGATAGAGAGAAATAGGAGGGAAGGCGGAGAGAGGGAACGAGAAGAAAGACAAGCGGTAAGGGCATACGAGGAGAAAAGGAAGAAGGTTAAAATACTAATACAAGAGGCAATGATAAAACACGAGAAAGAAGAAGTAGAAAAGATCAGAAGCAAGGGGAAAGCGGGCCAAAAGGAGTGGTATAGGATGTTAAGAGGTGAGACCGGTAGAGAGGAAGAAAGCGTGGAACTAATAGTGGGAGATAGAATAATAAAGACAGAAGAAATAAAGATTGAAATAAAGCGATACTGGGAGGAAATAGGGGGGGTAAATGAACAAGGGGAGGGGAGGGAATGGAACTTGGAAATGAGAGAGAGAAGGCTACCAGAACAGGATAAGATGGAAATGGAAAGGGAGCTCACAATAGAAGAAGTAAGGAGAGGGATCAAAGCACTAAAAAAGGGAAAGGCGACCGGCCCGGATGGGATACCAAATGAAATGTACATAGAGGGGGTGGGGGAAGAAATGGCAAGAAGGCTGAAGAAAATGTTTAATGAGGTAATGGGAATTGAGAGAGTACCAGAAAGATGGAATGAAGCGAGAGTAACACTATTGCACAAGGGAGGGTACACGAGTAAGAAGGAAATGAAAAGCTACAGGCCAGTGACAGTGACAAACACAATAGGGAAACTCTTCTGCGGGATATTAAAGGAAAGGATGAATAGAGCCATAGAGGGAAACGGAATAATAAGTGATGAGCAAAATGGGTTCAGAAGAGACAGGAGGGGGACAGATAATATCTATATACTAAGCGAAGTGATAGGGAAAATGAAAAGAGAGAAAAAAATGGGTTACTGTGCATTCCTGGATATAGAGAAAGCCTATGATAGAGTAAACAGGGAACTGCTGTGGAAAATAATGGCAAGGAGTGGAATACCAGAAAAGTATATAAACATCATAACATCAATGTACCAAGGAACAAAGGCGAAGTACGCGCTAGGAAGTATAGAAACGGGATGGGTAGAAAGCAAGAGGGGGGTAAGGCAAGGGTGCGTATTATCGCCGTTATTATTTGCGTTATATATGGAAGAAATGACACAGAGGATAAAAAGAGTGGGGGAGGGGATACAGATAAACAAGGAAAGACTGGGGGTACTTCTGTTTGCTGACGACGTAGTTCTGATGGCAGAAACGGGAGGAGGGTTGCAGAGACTACTAGAGGAAGCAACGAGATTCGGGGAGGAACTTGAAGTAAGATTTAGTAAAGAAAAGAGCCAGGTGATGAAAATTAATGGAGAGCTTCAAGAGGACGAGGAATGGACATTGGAAGGAAACAGAATGAAGAAGACAAGGGAGTATAAATATCTGGGGGTAACAATTACGGAGAAAGGGTTTGAGAAGGCGAAAAGTGAAAAGGTTGGACAAATGCAACAATGGAATGGGAGACTATGGAGCGTGACAAGGCTAAGAGCGAATAGCTACGAAATAGTGCGAGGGCTGTGGAAAGGATTAGGAGTACCTGCAATAATGTACGGCTTAGAGGCAGTAGAAACAACAGAGGCGGAAACGAAGAAATTAGAAACGGTACAAAAAAAAAATCGGGAGGACAGGATTGGGGGCAAATAAATACGTAGCACAAGAAGCAATCCGAGGGGAGATGGGGTGGAGTACGTTTGAGGAAAGGATTGGGAAAGCAAAAGGGAAGTACAAAGTGAGGCTAGAGGGGATGGAGGAAGATAGGTGGCCGGGGAAGGTATACAGATGGGCGAGCGAGCAAAGTAAATGGAACAGAGAGTGCAAAAGAAGATTGGGGAGGATAAATATAAAACAGGACCGTGTGGGAGGGGAATTTAGAAAACGAAATGGGAGAGAGGAGTGGGTCATACTAGAAAATGGGAGGGGATGTGTCAGAGAGATAGAGAAAGGGATAAAGGAGGAGGGGAGAAGAAAGTGGAGGGAGGGGGTAGAAAATAAAGCCATGCTGGCATATTACAGAGGGAAGGAAAAACCAGCTAGAGAACTGTTATATGATGGAGGATGGGGATCAAAACTACTATTTAAAGCAAGGACAGGATCGCTAGAGACGAATGAGAGAACAAGGAGATGGAATGGAGTGGGACCGCACTGCAATCAATGTGAAATGGGAGGAGACCCAATAGTGGAGGATGTAGAGCACATAGTAACGGAATGTACAAGATATAATGAGGAGAGAGACGAGTTGGAGGGGTACATGAGGAATAGAGTTGGGGAGAGGGGGTGGGAGGAGATTAAGCAGAGGGAAGATAGAGGGGTGGGGGCGCTATTGGGGCAGCCAGTCAAGACCCACAACAACTTCAGCACCTTGGCTGATGAGAGTGATGGCGATGAAGTGGCGATCATCGAGGCAGTGAGAGGGGAGGGGGGGGGGGGAGTCTGCTGCTGTTGCTGCAACAACTACTGCTACACGCCGACAAAAGGAAAAAGCTAAGTCTGTTTTCATTGTCGGTGATTCATTGGTTAGATACCTTGGCAGGGCAACAAACACTCAGGTTGGTAAAGTTGTCTGCGTGCCTGGTGCCGGAGTCGGGAGGGTGGCTGAGAAGATAGATGCTGTCATGGAATTGAGTGGGGAGGACCCCATCATCTTCCTCAACGCAGGGAGCAACGACATATGGAGATGCAGGACTGAGGAGTTGCTCTCCAAGTATCAGGAAATGTTGGAGAGGATCAAGGAAAAAGGTGGAGTTCCTGTGGTAAACAGTATCCTGCCTAGAAGAGGGGTAAGGAAGGAATGGTCCTCCAGGGCTATTGGTGTAAATAGCCGGCTGGAGAAGTATTGTAAGGCAAATACTATTCCATTCCTGGATAACTGGTCCCTCTTTTATGGTAAGGATGAACTGTATGCCCAGGATGGAGTACATCTCTCTCGACTAGGAGTTTCGACCTTGGCCAGCTCACTCGACAAGATTGTTGCGGGGTTTCGTTAAAAAAACCTGGGTGTGTAAGTAAAATACTGTCTCCATATGGAGCAGGTACTTCATGTGACAAACCAGTGAGTAAAATAGAAATAATCAGTCAAGATAGTGCGGATATAGTGATGTGTAATAGTAGTATCGATAACACTACACATGTAACTGATAGTAAAGATGAGAATACTGATAGAGTAGAATTTCCGTCTAGAGCTAGTAGTTCAACAGGAAATAATAAGTTAGCTAAACACAATAGAAAATTAGTTGCAAATAAAAGTAATAGGTTGAGGGTATATTATACAAATTGTAGGAGTTTATGTAACAAAATGAACGAACTTAGAGCACTCGTTAGCACAGAAAATATAGACATAATAGCGCTAACTGAAACGTGGATTAATACAGAATCTAGGCATTTTTTAGCAGAATTTGATATTCCAGGATATAGTTTGTTTAAATATGACCGAACAAGTAGGAGGGGCGGGGGTATAGCAGTGTTTGTCAGGAGTACATTAAAAAGCTGTATTAAATCAGGTATTAGACTAAATAATGATAATGAAAGTGTTTGGGTAGAGGTTAACGAAGGTAGTGAGACCATAGTTATTGGAGTTATATATAGACCGCCTAATATGAGTAGAAATGGCGGAAAATCGTTATGGGAGGAAATTAAAATAGCATCAAGGTTTAGCAATGTGTGCATTATGGGGGATTTTAATTTTCCGAACATTGATTGGCAGCACCAAATAGGCGACTCCGATTCAGTAGAGTTTATTGAGGTAGTACAAGATAGTTTTTTATTTCAATTCATAGATACGCCGACTAGAGGTATTAATATTCTTGATTTAGTTTTCAGTAACAATGAACATATGATAACTAATGTAGAGATTGGTGACCACCTAGGAAATAGCGATCATAAATCTATTTATTTTAATATACAATGGACAGGGAATGCTAAAGAGAATACGACACTTATCCCAGATTTCAGAAAAGCCGATTATGGTGGGCTAAGAAGAGACTTAAGGGTGGACCCTATTGTTAAGCAATTAAGTCAGGATATGCCAGAGTTAAACTTGCCACCTACATATAACCAGTTTATTGCTTCACTCCACAATGCTCAAAATAAATATATCCCTAAAAGAAGATTTAGATCGACGCAGAACCAACCAAAATGGATGACTAATAAGCTAATAGATCTTATAGGAAAAAAGAAAGGAATATATCGAAAAATAAAGAAAGGTGAAAATCATTTACATATATACTATCAGACTCTATCAAGACAGGTCAAAAAGGAAATCAGGAAAGCAAAAATAAATTATGAAATAAGGATAGCCAGCGACTCAAAAAATAACCCTAAAGCTTTTTACCAACTATATAAATCTAAAGTTAGAGATGTAATAGGCCCCCTAAAAACTTCAATAGGAGAAATAACAGAAAATGATTTAGAAATGTGCAGTACATTAAATAGTCAGTTTCTTTCCGTTTTCACTAATGAAAATTTGGCACAGATTCCAGAAGTCAATATGGTATATAGTGATAGTATAGAAAATATGTTAAGTACAGTTAGTATAAGTAGAAATGATGTGCTTAAGGAAATTGACAGACTGAAACCTCAAAAATCGCCTGGTCCTGACGAGGTATATGCTAGAGTATTAAAAGAATGCAGAGATGAGTTAAGTAGTCCATTAGCATTTATATTTAACAAGTCATTAGAAACAGGTTTAGTTCCAGAAGCTTGGAAGCTTGCAAATGTAGTTCCGATCTTCAAAAAAGGTGATAAATCGATAGCATCCAATTACCGTCCCATTAGTCTCACATCAATCATAGGAAAGTTGCTAGAGTCCATTATTGCTAGGAAAATTAGAAGCCACTTAGTAAAATTTAACTTAATAAATTCTTCTCAGCATGGATTCACTCAGGGACGTTCTTGCCTTACTAATTTGCTTAGCTTTTTCTCAGAGGTATATGAAGCAGTAGATAGTGACAAGTCATATGATATTATATATTTAGATTTCAGTAAAGCTTTCGACAGAGTCCCTCATGAGAGATTGATGAGAAAGGTTGAGGCACATGGAATAGGAGGGTCGTTGTTGGGATGGATTAGGTCATGGCTAATTGGTAGGAAACAGAGAGTCAGCATAAATGGTACCAAGTCAGAGTGGGGAGCAGTCAAAAGTGGTGTCCCCCAGGGATCGGTATTAGGTCCCCTGTTGTTTCTTATATACATAAATGACCTAGATTTAGGTATAACTAGTAGGATAAGTAAATTCGCAGACGATACTAAAATGGGGAGATCAATTGATTCAGATAGCGATATAGAGTGCCTCCAAAGGGATCTAGATACCTTACATGAATGGTCAGTAAATTGGCAGATGAAGTTTAACATTGACAAATGCAAGGTATTAAAGATAGGGAAGATGCAAACAAATGTTAAATATAAACTAGCTAATTTAGAATTAGAAAATTCAGACTGCGAGAAAGATCTAGGTGTGTTTGTTAGCAATGATTTGAAGCCTAGAAAACAGTGTATAAGCGTTCGTAATAAGGCAAACAGGATTCTCGGGTTCATCTCTAGGAGTGTGAGTAACAGAACTGCTGATGTTATCTTAAAACTTTATTTGTCATTAGTGAGACCCCATATGGATTATGCTGTCCAATTTTGGTGTCCTTATTACAGAATGGACATAGATTCATTGGAGAGAATTCAGCGTAGAATGACAAAAATGATCCATAATATTAGAAATTTTCCGTATGAAGAAAGGTTGAAGAAATTAGGTTTACATTCGTTAGAGAGACGCAGAGTTAGAGGGGATATGATAGAGGTGTTCAAGTGGGTTAGTGGGATTAACAAAGGGGACATGACAAATGTACTAAAGCTCAGTGATAGCGAAAGAACTCGTACCAATGGTTTCAAATTAGATAAATTTCGTTTCAGAAAAGATATAGGCAAATATTGGTTTGGTAACAGTTGTAGATGGGTGGAATAGGCTACCAAGTGATATAGTGGGATCAAGAACGATAGGGAGCTTTAAGAAAAAATTGGATAAGCATATGGACGAGAAGGGTTGGGTGTGAAGGGGGATCAGCCGGGTTGGGCCAATCAGCGCTCTGCAGACCCCCGTAATCCTGCGTTAATCTCTAACCGGTTTGGTAAGATGATCCTCAGGGTATTAGAGTGTTGAGCCTATAATTGGGCTTTGTAATTGGGGTTGTGTGGGACAGGGATCTGCCTTGCTTAGGCCAATCGGCTTTCTGCAGACTCCCATTTTCTTAACACAGGACATGGAAACACAAGACATGGAGATGGTGAAGAGGATGTTGGAGAAAATGTGGAGGAAGAGAAATGGGTAGGGGGGGGAGCGGAGGTGAGGGGGAGGTGGGAGGAAGTGAGGGGGGGGGGGGTTTATAAAAAAAAAAAAAAAACTGTCCCTTAAACTATCCTTCTACTCTAAAATTTCCCTCCTACTAATGTTTCTGAGCCAGTACCGATTTAAAGGTCAGCCCTGTGGATCTACACGGTCTGCGGGCGGGTTCGATAGAAGAAGAAGAAGGCCATCTTGGATCAGCTGAGAACCAATATTTTTAATTTTGTTACCGTAGTTTTAGTATTTTGTCATATTCTATATCAATACTAACCCTGCGGGGGTCTGGGGGCGGCAGCCCCCAGGTTAGGTTAGGTTGTTAGGTTAGGGTAATGACAAAATATGGTTTTAGGGGGCATGTTTTAATATTGCAAAATAGGCCTAATGGGTAAATATGAATTTCCAGAAGGAAAAACACCTTAAAACACACTAATCAATGAAGAAACTGATGAGAATAAGGATTATAATACAAAAAACACGTACGTGACCTGAAATCCAATTTGACCAGTGTTCGAAATGGAGTACACTCGCTACGGTAAAGTGTTATGTTCTACAAAGATGTTATTGTATGTCTAATATATGAACCCACAGTAGCTGGCATGCAACTTGCAAGGGCTAGTGTTGTATCCCATGTACTGGGTCTGGGGCACTCTAGGGTTAGGTTAGGTTAGGTTGTTTGGTTAGGACGTTAGGTTAATATACTAGGTCTCGGAAACAAGATTCGTAGTTGCGGTAGTATTTACATCAAAACTATAGTTAACTATCAAAACTATTCTTCCACAATGGAATCTATGTGAGTATATTATAAGGATTCCATAGAGCTTCACTTTCCCTAATAAATTATGTAGCCTATAATAACGCTGCGAGTCTTTTCAAAAAAATTACCATAAATAGTACACTAAGTGACTAATATACTAGGTTAGGTTAGGTATTAGGTTAGGTATTAGGTAAGGTTAGGTTAGGTTTTGCCATTTGGTTAGGTAGGCATCTGAAAAACAGTTACCCGCTACACAGGATCTTACCATATTTAGGCTAGGCCTAATGGTAGTTTCGGTTATAGCCTACTACGTAGCCTACCCATAGGCCTTTAGATACCATAGGCCTAGTTGTTTTCAACAAGGCCTACTTAGAAAAAAAATTGGGATTTTTTTTATTTTAATACCACAAATTTTCAGAGTGTTTTTTATAAACAAAATTGTTCATTTGCATCAATATATAGTGTTTGTAATTAATTAGAAATCTCAGGAAAACCTATTTTCCTCATTAGGCCTATCGATCGATGTTGAGACACGTCCCTCCCCCCGATAGTGATTTGAAATTAAATTGAAAAGACATTAGCCTAACCTAACAACCTTACCTAACCTAACCTAGTATTATGGGTGGGGGCTGCCGCCCCCACACCCCCGCTGGTTGAGTACTAATCCCTTAGTTAATAAAAAAAAAAAAATTGGATGTCTATTATACGATGGTGAAAGTCGATGAAGTCTACGGTGTTTACTGTGCAATCTTCAGCTTTGATTGTACACTGATAACGGGAAAGTACCGATTGACAACCTTGTTACAAAAATTAAATTTTAGTACCATACTTTTATATTAGGTTTTTCCGAGGGTTTAACACATTTTCATATGATCTTTAGAGCTATCGATAACTGGAAGTACCGTATTGACAACCTTGTTACGATTTTTTTTTTTACCCCCGCTGGTTGAGTACTAATCCCTTAGTTAATAAAAAAACAAAAATTGGATGTCTATTATACGAAGGTGAAAGTCGATGAAGTCTACGGGGTTTACTGTGCAATCTTCAGCTTTGATTGTACACTGATAACGGGAAAGTACCGATTGACAACCTTGTTACAAAAATTAAATTTTAGTACCATACTTTTATATTAGGTTTTTCCGAGGGTTTAACACATTTTCATATGATCTTTAGAGCTATCGATAACTGGAAGTACCGTATTGACAACCTTGTTACGATTTTTTTTTTAGTGGCCTAGGCCCTACCATACTTTTTTATTAGGTTTTGCCGAGGGTTAAAACAAATTTTCTTATGATCTTTACAGCATATAGGCCTAGATTCAATATTTATATTCAAATATAGGCTATCACAAAAATTTGTGGTATTAAAATAACATTGAACCAAAAATTGTGACAGTAATAGGAAGTTATAAGCTAGGCTTAGGCTAGGTACTAATAAAGGAAAAAAATAAAAATTAGGCCGAGCCCTAGCCGCCTAGGGCTAAATATAAAAATAGGCTAGCACCCGGTAATAAACTCTAAATTTAACAAATAGGCCTAGGCTAAAGAACAGATGTTCAATGTTCTTGGTACGAGTTGACTAGGCATTGTAGGTAAGTAAGAGTTGACATGTTCTGTCGGGTATAAGTTGTCCAGGCTCCAGCACCCCATTGATTTAGCCTAGGCCTAGGCTATGCCCGCCAATCGGCCAATCCCCTGACCCACCCATCCCTAAAATACAAGGGTTAGTTCTTCGTTCTAACATCTATTCACTAAATTCTTCTTGAACTCAAAAGGCACATTACAAGTTCCCAAGAAACTCTAGCTTAGTGGTAAAACTCTTAAGTTACAAAACACCGGCGAGGTAGCCTAAGCTAATATTACTTTCTCAAGTGGCCTTCAGATTTCCCCTTGAAGGCATTGAACAAGGCCTTCTGGCCCCCGGGAACACGAGCAGCAAAGCCCGCCCAATCGATGGACGAGGCAGCAATCCTCCGGCCAGCCATTGTGGAATATAATATAATATCGGAAGTGGGCAGCAGACGTCGGTGATCAGCTGGCTGTAGTTGCTGCTGTAGTTGTAAAGGTGGCGCTGCCAACACTTGCACCCACAAACAAGTGAAACTCGTTTTATGTTCGACGTTCAAACCTCTGGTTCAAACATTACAGTATTCCTGCGAGTTTTACTACATAATTTGATCAAGCGTATTTGTGATTTAATCTTCATAACATAATATGTTTCAAATATGACATGTACCAGCTTTGCATAATTCCAACTAAGGATAGCCATAGTTTAGGCATATTTCCATTGGGGTCCTTATGTTGATCCGATTGTTTGACCTCAGTTCCTTGCACATTTTAGAACACATCCTCCATAGACATATAATGAACTATTTTAACAATGAAAACATGCTGCCTAACAAAGTTTGACACAAAGGGTGAGTGGGTGGCCGATGCAGAAGCAGCCGTTCTCCAACACAAGGAACGACTAACCAATTCTGGAGCGATAAGTAAGGTAAGAAAAATCCCTGTTCAGCTCCAGAGCAACAAAGTCGACACCAACACCAACACGCCAGCTGACAATACACCAGCAATCAAGGAATCAACTGGGGACACTGGCCTAGGCCAAGGCCTACTCAAAAGCGCAGAAGTAGCCGTAGGCAAGAGTGACAGCGACCTCAATACCAGTACCACAACAAACAATGCTTTAGACCTAGATCTGGGGAGCACACCAGAAGATATTAGCCTCACAATGCTAGATGCCCATAGTCTCCCCCCCCCCCCCCCCCCCCCGCAACACTAGCAGGCACGACAGAGCCTCCTCAAAACGCAGCAAGACAGGTGAGGTCGGGGACCCCAACGAGCACACACCCCACATGCAACGGATGCAGACATAATGCCCCTACATACAGGACTCCAGCAGCAACTGAACCCACAACCACAAGAACAGGTGAGGCTAGTGCTGTAAATTCAAATCCATGGAGACCTAGGACCAGAGCTGAAAACAAGGGCACTTTTATTATGAGGAAAAGCAGGGAAGTATGCAATTTCTACCTAAGAAATGAATGCCGATATGGAGTAGTTGGCATGGGATGCAAACAAGACCATCCAAAAATATGTGCAAAATTCATGAAGCACGGGCGGGATGAAAGGATCGGTTACAAGC
This sequence comes from Paralithodes platypus, assembly GCA_032716605.1. Taxonomy (NCBI): domain Eukaryota; kingdom Metazoa; phylum Arthropoda; class Malacostraca; order Decapoda; family Lithodidae; genus Paralithodes; species Paralithodes platypus. Next base: position 46,194,044 of record CM064486.1, read on the forward strand.
GTGGATGGAAGTGCATCGACTACCACCCATATGTATGCAGAATCTCGCTCAACAAAAGGGCATGTACTATCAGAGACTGCAATCTTCCACACATCAAGGGAACCAAAATACTGACGCCCAGAAACAATGTCAACAAACCAAGGGAACATGCTACAGGACACATCCAAGGGAATTTGCCTACACACCAACACATGAGGAAAAACTAGAAAGCCAATGCAATGCCCTCAGAAGCTGGCCAACCATCCATCAAACTCAAAAGGACAGACCAACAGCGGTACACACGGCTATGCCCGACCAAAGTGCTTTTTTAGAGGTAATAATGGGACGTCTTCTGGAAGTGGAAAAACGGTCTCAAGCGATAATGGAGAGATTCCTAGCCCAAACCGAGGGGCGCCAGACATGAAACACAGAGGAAGGTGCAACTACCACTAAATAGTTTTATTGTGGGCAACATCAGAGGACTCTACCCACGAAATAATCAATGTAAAGTCCCCATGTTGGAAGAAATTGCAGAGGAAGATAACTCAATTTTTCTAGCCCTCACAGAAACACACTTGAACGAAAACATTTTGGATGCAGAGATCAATATCCATAATTTCACACTATTCAGAGCCGACAGAAGCCACGGAGGAGTAGCACTCTACCTAAGGGAGGATATGGCTGCAAATACCGAAACTTTATTGCATTCTCAAACGGCACAACAGAGCTACTAGCAGTACACATAAGACAAACCGACATGCTTATCATAATTTTGTACCGACCTCCAAACACCACAGGGGAAATTTTCAAGGAGGTCACAAAGAAGATACAAACACTCCTACAAAATCTACCAACTCCCGCTACAGATGTCATCATCACAGGAGATTTCAACCTGCCCATCATCAATTGGGCAACCATGAAAATAAACGGAGGATCCAGGGATGAAAAACAGCAAGCCAAGGAGCTAATGACTATCATGGACACTGCATACATGAAGCAATACATCGAGGAACCTACAAGAGGCAACAACACACTGGACTTACTATTTGGCAACAACTTCGACCTGGTACACTCGTACGAAACTGTAAAAACTATAATGTCCGACCACAGCCTCATCAAAGTTAGAACCCCCACACCAGCCACACCACCCAGAAGATGTCAACAGGAATCAAGCCAAATCCCCTGCACCTCTCTGAAAGATCTCAACTTCTACAGCAAAGAAATAGACTGGGACGGACTGAGAGCAGAACTGGCAGTAACTGACTGGAGGGCACTATTCGAAGATAAAAACGTCGACGAAACTCTCAGTATCCTCCAGAAACAATGCCTGGAGACCTGTAAAAACACCATACCACCCAAATCAAGCAGGAAGCAGATAAAACAGATTCCCAGAGATAGAAAAATACTAATTGTTATGCCCTGTTTTTCTACAGGTTTAACTTGGGTAATGTGAGTTCTAATTGACTGGGTATATAAGGCTGCATGCACAATACAAGATATGAGGAATAGAGAACACAAAGAAACACATGGTAGCAAGTTAGACGATCACGTTTATTGTTATACCACTGCAGAATACTTGTGTAAGACAATATAATAGAATCGAACAACACTAGCATAAGTGGATCTGGATGGAGCCTATAGTCTCCCACTTCCAACGTTCAGGTATTAATCTTCTGATCACTGGCTTTGATTTAACAGGTTTATATACCGAAGACCATCAATGTTACTTATAGAATCATATTCACTGTTAGATTTCTTACTGGTAGCTCTGGTGCACAAGTCGTAGTTCACAGACTAGATTAGACACGCGTATTTTAGAGCACGGGAATTCTAGTAACCTCAGGGGGTACTGATCTAAGTTTTATATTCTTGTCTCAGAAATACATAGAACGCAAATCAGTGGGCGAACATTCAGATATCACTAGGGTTTCCTTCTAGGTAATAATATCTGGGTATATGGTTGATTACGAGAGTTAGTATCGCCTGTTAAATAATGAACACTGATACGCTTAGCACTTCCTAATTGAATGGTTATATGAATTATACTGGGCAAAGAGATAGCCACTTCGTAGAAATATTAATTAGTGAATCTTTAAACAGCACAGTAATATGTAGTACTGCTAAAGGGAATCTTGGGTAGCATCTGATGGATCTGGTCCTGGTTATCTTGCGTCCATGATGTTGGGGGCTAACGACTGGTTCCGCGGCCGTCCAGGGGCCCATATGTGTGAAGTTCTCAAATACGTGGGCAGGTCCTTCTATCCAAATCTGCCACGGAGTCTGCCGGCTCTGGAATCTCACTCCGGAACAACACAAGGGCAGAGCTAGAAGTTAACTGCAGGGTAGTGACCCCTGGTTGGTGTCTAGCTTTCAACTGATTTGACTGGGGGCGGGAGCTAGATTTATAGGCTCGGTTCTGGACCCTGTAGACAGTAGGGATCTCGAGTCTTATGGACTTATTTGAGCTCTCAATAGATATGGAGACTAGGTAAGATGGTATTTACTGTTGTGGCACATGGCTATAGGAAAACCTTTATATTTTCATATAACTGAGCCTTAGTAAGAGGTACTATTTTGGCTATACTGGAAGTATTTAGGGGAGAGAGACTGGATCTACTTTGCGAGGAGGATGGGGACAGCTGTGATAGGAGCGTCTCTCTAGATTGTTCAATCTTCATTCTATGGTATAGCTGAGGTGCTAATTTAGTGATCAGAGCATGCAAGAAAGGTAAATGGTTTATTGTGAGTTAATAGAGGTTAGTAAAGGTGTTAGTCATGCATGGTTAGTTCATTGATAGGAAGAATTCCTGTGCTACCTGGCAATGACTCGGAAGTCAAAACAGGGGCCAGGTATACCTCCGCGGGGGTGGGGGGTCTCCCTCCTCGGGTGGGCAAAAAGGGGGAGCTGGGCGCCCTCTCTCTGTGATAGTCGTCCGGTGGCTGTGGCTAGTGGCTTGCCATATCACCAGTGTTCGTAATAACCCTCTGTGTATGAGACAGATGTGGGTGTCTTTAATACCAAAACCGAAGGTGCCTTGGCTAGCTGGTTTTACTCGGCTGGTTGTTAGTTGTAGGGTTTGCTGGATGTGGTGGAGACTGGGTTGATAACTCTGCCACAATTATCTGGAAGTATGGCAATAGAAGTTAGTTACTGGCGAGGCGGCTAGCCTCGCACCGACGACCATTGGGTGCAGGGTTGTGAATGGGTTGTAAGAGAATAGATGGCATGCAAGGGGCTAGTAAAGTTCTAATGTTGTTCTGGCCTACTAAGTGAAGGTAGGCTGGATAGGAGTATATATATAAAAGGTTGGAGAGCATTAGCAACGGACAATTCAAGGATCTTCAAGAGGTATGAGAGAGAGGCTAGGTCGGACAAGAGTAGAGAAGCGCGGGTGTCTTAATGAGAGGGGGGGGGGGGGGGGGGGAGAGTTCAAGGGCTACAGGGAAATTTTGCCCCTAAGGTCCCTGGGTGTGGGGGTGGCATTAGGCTACAATTGATATGGAAGTTTGAAAAGGCAGTAGAATATGTTAGCCAAATGCTACCGGGGAATGCAACTATGGGGTGGTATATGAGTCTGGAAAAGATAGAGTTATGTGATCAGTCCGAGGGGTTATGGATACTATTAGTTGGCCCTGGGAACTGCGTTTTCTATTAAATATAAATATACCAACAACAGCGGCAGTTCGGAGGGGTACTTAGTTATTGTTTCGGGGTACTTATGACAGATACTGGTAACCAGGTTATCTTATACAATCTCTGGTTGGGGTAAGAGGTGCATGACACGAAGTAAATTGGCGTAGTGTGGACTGTGGATACGAAGGAGGCAAGGGGAAGACGTATGACAATTGTGGAAAAGTAAATGGAAAAAGGTGAACACAATGGCGGATAAAAATACTTAACCTAAGGATTGAATACATAGATTTATGGGGCGATGGGTCTTCAGAAGCTTAGTCTGGCAAGACAAGATGTTAGGGAATGTTAATATTAATACTTAAACTAAGAATTGCATACATCGATGAACGATGACATTATAGTCGTCGTCCTAATAAGGTGATGAAACCTGGTTGATCTGTACTTGGCACAATACGACACAAGGACAGTGCCGCTATGTCGTATCAATGCTGGTGGCAGTTAATATTATAGACTAGTTACTAGAGGAACAATGCAAGGGGCGACTGAGCACGGGTTACATATATCTATACTCGTCATGGAAAATGATATACGAGGTCTAGGGACAAGCGTGGGTGTTTTAACTTCTAAGATATATAACATCTACTTCTCGGATGTAAGAACATACATAGATATAATTATGGCTGTCTGATGTGTTGGCATTGGCTCAACGTCGGGACAGGGCATGGGTGTTTTTAATATGAATGTATATTCCTGTTCATCATCTTTGTAGTTAGGAGTGTAGGACACGAGGGGGTTAGTGTACGTGAGGTGTGGAAAATGGTCAGTTTAGAAAAGGTAAATGGGTGCAGCCTGGAGCTGCTTAGCCCTGCGGGCTTGGGCCTGTCTGAATTGGCTGGCTCGGTCAGCTGGTCCTTTCGTTCTGTGGACCTTTCCTTTGGGTGTTTCTGTGTGGTGTTCGCTCGTGGCTTCTGTGGTGGGCTTCTCGTTCTGGGGCATTTTACTAATGAAGAAAAGGACGTACTTGAGAGCCAAGCAAAGGAAGACCAGCCATGCGCACACTATCACCAAACTACAAGAAGAGCTCGATGAAGTTGAACGAAAACTCATCCAGTCACACCAAAGAGCAAAGAACACGTGAAGAACTCCAAGCAGTTGCAAACATACGAGTAAATAGCAAATTCTTCTATGCATACGCAAAAAGGAGACTCAGGAACACCTCAACAATAGGACCGCTTGCAAAACCTACGGGCGAACTTGAGAGTGACCCAACCGAAATGGCCAAGATACTCAAACAGCAATACGAAAGTGTCTTCAGCCCGCCAAATGAAGACAAGAAAATCGATAATGCAACGACATTCTTTGACAACGCTCCTGGGAGACCACATCAACTCTCCTCGGTAACAGTATCAACAGAGGACATAATAGCAGCCATCGACAAGATTGGACCAAACTCTGCAGCAGGACCAGACGGCTTTCATGCCCAACTGCTAAAAAACTGCAAACATCAGCTAGCCTTGCCTCTAAAACTGCTGTGGAGCAAGCCCCTCCAAACTGGATATGTACCACAATCCCTAAAAGAAGGTACTGTCACACCAATACACAAAGGGGGTAGTAAAGGCATAGCCAAAAATTACAGACCAGTGGTGCTGACGTCACATCTTATTAAAATCATAGAAAGAACTAAAATACCCCAGAACAAGAAGCCCACCACAGAAGCCACGAGCGAACACCACACAGAAACACCCGAAAGAAAGGTCCACAGAACGAAAGGACCAGCTGACCGAGCCAGCCATTTCAGACAGGCCCAAGCCCGCAGGGCTAAGCAGCTCCAGGCCGCACCCACCTACCTTTTCTAAACTGACCATTTTCCACACCTCACGTACACTACCCCCTCGTGTCCTACACTCCTAACTACAAAGATGATGAACAGGAATATACATTCATATTAAAAACACCCATGCCCTGTCCCTATGTTGAGCCAATGCCAACACACCAGACAGCCATAATTATATCTATGTATGTATTCTTACATGCGAGAAGTAGATGTTATATATCTTAGAAGTTACCTTTTCTAAACTGACCATTTTCCACACCTCACGTACACTACCCCCTCATGTCCTACACTCCTAACTACAAAGATGATGAACAGGAATATACATTCATATTAAAAACACCATGCCCTGTCCCTATGTTGAGCCAATGCCAACATCAGACAGCCATTATATCTATGTATGTTCTTACATCCGAGAAGTAGATGTTATATATTAGAAGTTAAAACACCCACGCCTGTCCCTAGACTCGTATATTATTTCCCATGACGAGTATAGATATATGTAACCCGTGCTCAGTCGCCCCTTGCATTGTTCCTCTAGTAACTAAGTGTCTCTATAATATTAACTGCCACCAGTATTGATACGACATAGCGGCACTGTCCTTGTGTCGTATTGTGCCAAGTACAGATCAACCAGGTTTCATCACCTTATTAGGACGACGACTATAATGTCGTCGTTCATCGATGTATGCAATCCTTAGGTTAAGTATTTTTATCTGCCATTGTGTTCACCTTTTTCCATTTACTTTTCCACAATTGTCATACGTCTTCCCCTTGCCTCCTTCGTATCCACAGCCCACACTACGCCAATTTACTTCGTGTCATACACCTCTTACCCCAACCAGAGATTGTATAAGATAACCTTGTTACCAGTATCTGTCATAAGTACCCCGAAACAATAACTATGTACCCCTACGAACTGCCGCTTTTGTTGGTATATATATATTTAATAGAAAACGCAGTTCCCAGGGCCAACTAATAGTATCCATAACCCCTCGGACTGATCACATAACTCTATCTTTTCCAGACTCATATACCACCTCATAGTTGCATTCCCCGGTAGCATTTGGCTAACGTACTCCACTGCCTTTTCAAACTCCCATATCAACTGCAGCCTAATGCCACCCCCACGCCCAGAGACCTTAGGGTCAAATTCCCCTATAGCCCCCCTGAACTCCTCCCCTCTCATTATAAGACCCCGCGCTTCTCTACTCTTGTCCGACCTAGCCTCTCTCTCATACCTCTTGAAGATCCTTGAATTTCCCGTTGCTAACGCTCTCCAACCTTTTATATATACTCCTATCCAGCCTACCTTCACTTAGTAGGCCAGAACAACATTAGAACTTTACTAACCCCTTGCATGCCATCTATTCTCTTACAACCCATTCACAACCCTGCACCAATGGTCGTCGGTGCGAGGCTAGCCGCCTCACCAGTAACTAACTTCTATTTGCCATACTTCCAGATAAATGTGGCAGAGTTAGCCACCCAGTCTCCACCACATCCAGCAAACCCTACAATTAACAACCAGCCGAGTAAAACCAGCTAGCCAAGGCACCTTCGGTTTGGTATTAAGGACACCCACATCTGTCTCATACACAGAGGGTTATTACAAACACTGGTGATATGGCAAGCCCCTAGCCACAGCCGCCGGACGACTATCCCAGAGAGAGGGCGTCCAGCTACCCCTTTTTACCCATCCGAGGAGGGAGACCCCCACCCCCGCGGAGGTATACCTGGCCCCTGTTTTGACTTCTGAGTCATTGCCAGGTAGCACAGGAATTCTTCCTATCAATGAACTAACCATGCATGACTAACACCTTTACTAACCTCTATTAACTCACAATAAACCATTTACCTTTCTTGCATACTCTGATCACTAAATTAGCACCTCAGCTATACCATAGAATGAAGATTGAACAATCTAAGAGAGACGCTCCTATCACAGCTGTCCCCATCCTCCTCGCAAAGTAGATCCAGTCTCTCTCCCCTAAATACTTCCTGTATAGCCAAAATAGTACCTCTTACTAAGGCTCAGTTATATTTAAATATGAAGGCTTCCTATAGCCATGTGCCACAACAGTAATCACCATCTTACCTAGTCCCCATATATATTGAGAGCTCAAATAAGTCCATAAGACTCGAGATCCCTACTGTCTACAGGGTCCAGAACTGAGCCTATAAACCTAGCTCAAATCAGTCAAATCAGTTGAAAGCTAGACACCTACCAGTGGTCACTACCCTGCAGTTAACCTCTAGCTCTGCCCTTGTGTTGTTCCGGAGTTGAGAGATTCCAGATCCGGCAGACTCCGTGGCAGAGAAGACTAATAGAAGCATCTGTCCATGTACAAGTCCTAACGTGCACCTTATAACCTTCACACAAATTCGTGGGTATATAAGTGTGTAGCCAGCAACGATCGTCAAGAGATCCGACTTGAGAACTTCCTACATATTGGACCACCTGGACGGCCGAGGAACCAGTCGTTAGCCCCCAACATCACCGGAAGCAAGATAACCAGGACCAGATCTACAAATACTATTCAAGATTCATGTTGCTAGTACTAAGTGTTATAGTACTAGTTTGACACTCACTTATTAACTTTCTATAAAGTGTGTTATGCCCTGTTTTTCTACAGGTTTAACTTGGGTAATGTGAGTTCTAAATTGACTGGGTATATAAGGCTGCATGCACAATACAAGATATGAGGAATAGAGAACACAAAGAAACACATGGTAGCAAGTTACATGATCACGTTTATTGATATACCACTGCAGAATACTTGTGTAAGACAATATAATAGAATTGAACAACACTAGCATAAGTGGATCTGGATGGAGCCTAGTCTCCCACTTCCAACGTTCAGGTATTAATCTTCTGATCACTGGCTTTGATTTCACAGGTTTATATACCGAAGACCATCAATGTTACTTATAGATTCATATTCACTGTTAGATTTATTACTGGTAGCTCTGGTGCACAAGTAGTAGTTCACAGACTAGATTAGACACACGTATTTTTAGAGCACGGGAATTCTAGTTACCTCAGGGGGTACTGATCTAAGTTTTATATCCTTGTCTCAGAAATACATAGAACGCAAAGCAGTGGGCGAACGTTAGATATCACTAGAGTTTTAATATCTGAATAAAGTAATTACGAGAGTCAAGGTCGCCTGTTAATTAAAGAGCACTGATCGCTTAGTACGTCCCAAATGGAATGGTTAAGTATGAATTACACTGGGCAAGGTCTTAGCCACTTCGTAGAAATATTAATTAGTGAATCTAAAACAGCACAGTAATATGTAGTACTGCTAAAGGGAATCTTGGGTAGTATCTGATGGGTCTGGTCCTGGTTATCTTGCGTCCATGATGTTGGGGGCTAACGACTGGTTCCGCGGCCGTCCAGGGGGGCCATATGTGTGAAGTTCTTCAATACGTGGGCAGGTCCTTCTATCCAAATCTGCCACGGAGTCTGCCGGTTCTGGGATCTCACTCCGGAACAACACAAGGGCAGAGCTAGAAATTAACTGCAGGGTAGTGACCCCTGGTTGGTGTCTAGCTTTCAACTGATTTGACTGGGGGCGGGAGTTAGATTTATAGGCTCGGTTCTGGACCCTGTAGACAGTAGGGATCTCGAGTCTTATGGACTTAATTGAGCTCTCAATAGATATGGGGACTAGGTAAGATGATATTTACAGTTGTGGCACAGGGCGATAGGAAGCCTTTATATTTTCATATAACTGAGCCTTAGTAAGAGGTACTATTTTGGCTATACTGGACGTATTTAGGGGAGAGAGACTGGATCTACTTTGCGAGGAGGATGGGGGCAGCTGTGATAGGAGCGTCTCTCTAGATTGTTCAATCTTCATTCTATGGTATAGCTGAGGTGCTAATTTAGTGATCAGAGCATGCAAGAAAGGTAAATGGTTTATTGTGAGTTAATAGAGGTTAGTAAAGGTGTTAGTCATTTATGGTTAGTTCATCGATAGGAAGAATTCCTGTGCTACCTGGCAATGACTCGAAAGTCAAAACAGGGGCCAGGTATACCTCCGCGGGGGTGGGGGTCTCCCTCCTCGGGTGGGCAAAAAGGGGGAGCTGGGCGCCCTCTCTGATATAGTCGTCCGGCGGCTGTGGCTAGGGGCTTGCCATATCACCAGTGTTTGTAATAACCCTCTGTGTATGAGACAGATGTGAGTGTCTTTAATACCAAAACCGAAGGTGCCTGAGCTAGCTGGTTTTACTCGGCTGGTTGTTAATTGTAGGGTTTGCTGGATATGGTGGAGACTGGGTTGCTAACTCTGCCACATTTATCTGGAAGTATGACAATAGAAGTTAGTTACTGGCGGGGCGGCTAGCCTCGCACCGACGACCATTGGGTGCAGGGTTGTGAATGTGTTGTAAGAGAATAGATGGCATGCAAGGGGCTAGTAAAGTTCTAATGTTGTTCTGGCCTACTAAGTGAAGGTAGGCTGGATAGGAGTATATATATAAAAGGTTGGAGAGCGTTAGTAACGGACAATTCAAGGATCTTCAAGAGGTATGAGAGAGAGGCTAGGTCGGACAAGAGTCGAGAAGCGCGGGTGTCTTAATGAGAGGGGGGGGAGAGTTCAAGGGCTACAGGGAAATTTTGCCCCTAAGGTCCCTGGGCGTGGGGGTGGCATTAGGCTACAATTGATATGGAAGTTTGAAAAGGCAGTAGAATACGTTAGCCAAATGCTACCGGGGAATGCAACTATGGGGTGGTATATGAGTCTGGAAAAGATAGAGTTATGTGATCAGTCAGAGGGTTATGGATACTATTAGTTGGCCCTGGGAACTGCGTTTTCTATTAAATATAAAATACCAACCACAGTGGCAGTTCGTAGGGGTACTTAGTTATTGTTTCGGGGTACTTATGACAGATACTGATAACCAGGTTATCTTATATAATCTCTGGTTGGGGTAAGAGGTGTAAGACACGAAGTAAATTGGCGTAGTGTGGACTGTGGATACGAAGGAGGCAAGGGGAAGACGTATGACAATTGTGGAAAGTAAATGGAAAAAGGTGAACACAATGGCGGATAAAAATACTTAACCTAAGGGTTGCATACATAGATTTATGGGGCGATGGGTCTTCAGAAGCTTAGTCTGGCAAGACAAGATGTTAGGGAATGTTAATATTAATACTTAGTTACTAGAGGAGCAATGCAAGGGGCGACTGAGCACGGGTTACATATATCTATACTCGTCATGGAAAATGATATAAGAGATCTAGGGACAGCGTGGGTGCTTTAACTTCTAAGATATATAACATCTACTTCTCGGATGCAAGAACATACATAGATATAATTATGGCTGTCTGATGTGTTGGCATTGGCTCAACGTCGGGACAGGCATGGGTGTTTTTAATATGAATGTATATTCCTGTTCATCATCTTTGTAGTTAATAAGTGTAGGGCACGAGGGGTTAGTGTACGTGAGGTGTGGAAAATGGTCGGTTTTAGAAAAGGTAAATGGGTGTGTCCTGGAGCTGTTTAGCCCTGCGGCTTGGGCTGTCTGAAATGGCTGGCTCGGTCAGCTGGTCCTTTCGTTCTGTGGACCTTTCCTTTGGTGTTTCTGTGTGGTGTTCGTTCATGGCTTCTGTGGTGGGCTTCTCGTTCTGGGGCATTTTAAAGTGGCTAAAACCTTGCCCAGTGTAACTCATATTTAACCATTCCATTTGGGACGTACTAAGCGATCAGTGCTCATTAATTAACAGGCGACATTGACTCTCGTAATTACCTTATTCAGATATATAAACTCTAGTGATATCTAACGTTCGCCCACTGATTTGTGTTCTACGTATTTCTGCCATAAGAATATAAAACTTAGATCAGTACCCCCATGAGGTTACTAGAGATTTCCGTGTTCTACAATATACGCGTGTCTAATCCTAACTGTGAGCTGCTACTTGGGCACGCGACCAGCCAGTAAGAGATCAAATCAGTGAAATTGAATTACATGAATACATTGAGGTCTTCCAGTAAAATAAAACTTGCTAATTAAGCCCGTGATCAGAAGAGTATACCTGAACGTTGGAAGTGGGAGACTAGGCTCCATCCAGATCCGCTAATGCTAGCAGTTCCCTTCTATTATTTGTTTTGTGCGAGAATTACTATCTTTCCATGCTCTTTATTTACTTACTTCAATAAACTTGAACTTGTGTCGTGTTACCGTGTGTTTATTTTGTGTTCTCTATTCCTCATACCTTGTATTGTGCATGCAGCCTTATATACCCAGTCAATTAGAACTCACATTACCCAAGTTAAACCTGTAGAAAAACAGGGCATAACATTGGCGGCAGCAGTGGTTCTTGATTCGGATAAAAGGTTGCATTACATTGCAAGTTTGGAACAGCCAGAACACGAGAACATCATGGCGCACTATTCTCACGTAACCATCCCACATTATGATGAAACAAATTATGGGATCGAAATATTCATGGACATAGTGAAACCCTTACTTGACATAGCTTATACCACGGACGCACAAAAAATAGCCATAACATTAACGCACCTGGGAAAAGCCGTTTCCCTGGTTGCCTATCAAGTGCACCCTTATCTCACCTGGGACGAATTTCGCCAAATAGTGATAGAAGCCATTAAGACTTCGTTGGGCGTTTTCGTGGCCCACACCCGTATCCTAGACACTAAATTTGAAGGCGATGTAGATGCCACAGCGAATAAACTTGCCCAACACATAAAAATTTCTTTCCCCACGTTGACCAGAATCCAACAAGAACAGCAAATTCTGGTCAACCTTGTGTCGATATTGCCCTCAGCAGTAAAAGACCATTTCCGGGTGCACGATTTCGTCGGATACAAAAAAGACCTCATCACGATCCGACGTATTTTGGCCGTGCGCACAGAAGCACCCACCCAAATCGCTGCAATCAAGAGGTTTCCCACGCACCCGCAGCAAACCAACCACCAAAACTCCAAGAATGCCTACCCAGCCTCATCCTTCAACAACAGACCCACCTACCCTTCCGGCAAGCCCCAACCCAGTAGACCCCGGTTCCAACCGACCCAGCCACGCAGAATCTTCAACCGGAACAGCAACTACAACACCTACCAAAGTAAAAACCCTACCTTAGTTATTATCAACCCCTATGATTTCCCTGTCTGTAATGCTCAGTGTGCCCTCCATCAAATTCGTGACTCTGCCAAACCTCGCCCCTCTACTCCTCGCATTTCTGTAAATGAATAGGAGTGGGGACAAGAGGAAGAAATAGCCCCCCATATCATGACCTCAGACGATACCGAAGAAACCCTGGAGGAGGTAGATACCGACCCCCAGGATTTTTAAAGTATCCCCCGCCCACGATGGGCTCGGCGGGGGACGCCATAACTAGTCGCACTGCCCCCATTTATTACATGGCCAAAATCAAGGACATTCCTGTCCGCTTGCTAATCGACACGGGAGCTGCCAAGTCATGTTTGTTCAAATCTTACTATGAAAAACATCCCCGACTATTTGGCCCTTTGTTAAACACCAAAACAGAACTCATCTCAGCTGCTGATACTTACTTAAATCTCCTAGGAGACACTTTACCCCTATCAGTAACCACTCCTGACCCCCATGCTCGTTGTTATCACACATTCACAGTATTTTCCTCCAACTGTAAACATTATGATGGTTTCCTTGGACTTGACCTCCTTCAAAAACTCCAGGCCCAGATTGACTGCGGCCAAAGGCTGATCTCATTCAAAAACAAATTCCAGCCCAAAGCCTCTGACAAACCAATCACGCAGAAACCCATTCCCAAAAAGAAAAAACAACCTCCCCCTCAACAAACCATGAGTCAGGGTTACCAAGTTGCAGCTAGCATTAAGGTGACTCCTAAAACCTCCCCTTGCCCCGAGTTCTCTCAAAACCTCACTCAATTCAGTAAAAAAATGCCTCAACAAACGAAAGAAGACAAGTCCAAACAACTACCTCTCGGTAACCCCCTCAATTCTCGTAACTCTGTCCAGAATAAATCCTCCCATGTTTTCAGGACAGACTCTGATATATGTAACCATAATTCTATCCAATGTTTATGTACACATGTTTCCAGAGAAAATGCCGACCGATGTACCCAAAAATGTTTTTCCCATGCCCCCAGAAATGTTCAACTATCCCACAACCAACAACAATTCCCTGGTGACAGTTTTCCGTCAGTAGCTCCCTTTCCCCCCCACACCATTCACACCCCTGAAAAATTTCACAACCCCACACTTGACTCGCCCTCTCATGACCAACAAACTCACCAGTCCCACATAACCTGTAACCAGACCGTTACTGACACCAAAAAAATTCCTCACCTTCGTCCTGTTAACAACCCCAAATCAATACACCAGTCCTACACCAATAACCCATGTTCTACACCTAACTTTTTCCCCACCAACCCTCCGCAGTCCCCCCAGCAAATCCCGTTTTCTAACTCGCTCACCTCTCACCCCTCTGAACCGCCCGCACGCGCCGTTAATCCCCCCCTCACGCGTGCCTACCGAGGGACACAACCATGTTCCCACCATGCCCCCAGAAATACCCAGCTATTCCACCACCACCCCAATCCCCCTTGTGACAGTTTTTCGTCAGTAGCTCCCTTCCACCCCCACACAATTCACACCCCTAGAAAACTTCACAACCCCACACTTGACTCGCCCTCTCATGACAAACAAAACCACCAAATACACATAAACTCCAAACAAACCGTCACTGCCACCGACAATACTCCCCCTACCAACCCTCCGCAGTCCCTCCAACAAATCCCGTTTTCTAACCCCCTCACACCGCGCCCCACTGATCCACCCACACGCGCCGTTAATCCCCCCCTCACGCGTGACCCCCACCAAAGTGACCTTGCCCCCCTTATAAGTACCAAGCACCTGCTCGCCAGTCAATCCCCCACCATCATTAGCCCAGCGGTAGTTCAGGATAAATGCCAAATTCCCCCCCACCATCAAAAATGGGTGAACCTGCGGCCCATACCCCAAACTCACATGATATTTTCCCCCACTAACACGTCCCCCAACCCCCATCGTTGCCTCTTACAACCCGCCATCATTTCCGCTCGCATCAACCACATTCTCGTAGCAAATATCTCAGAGGAACCCCTGACATTACCAAAAGGTCTCATTATAGGAGACCTCGAAACTTTCGATGACCTCCCCATACATTGTAACGACACCCCTACCAGCCTCCAATTGCCCCCTCTTCCTGAGACACTATCTGACCACCAAAAGAACGGCATGTACGACCTACTGCTGGAATTCAGTGACGTGTTTGCCCAACAACCCACCGAAATCGGACAGACTGATGTAGAACAACACATCATTAACACCACAGGCCCCCCCATACGACAACCATCCCGTAGAAAGAACCCCATACGTCAGGAAGAGGAACGCCAAGTCCAGGAAATGTTAGAGGCCGGGATTGCCACCCCGTCCATTAGCCCCTGGTCTTCCCCTGTTGTCTTAGTCAAAAAGAAAGATGGGACAACCCGTTTTTGCTTCGATTACAGGAGGTTAAATGACATAACCATTAAAGACGCTACGCCCTTACCCCGAATAGACGATTCCCTTGACTCCCTATACGTATCCAAATGGTTCACTACCCTCGACTTGCAAGCAGGGTATTGGCAAGTGCCTATCAAGGCCGAGGACCAAAAGAAAACAGCATTTTCCACTAGTGGTGGCCATCACTATGAATTTAACGTCCTACCTTTTGGCCTCTGTAACGGACCCGCCACTTTCTCCCGTTTGATGGAAACGGTATTACATGGCCTAACCTGGGAAACCTGCCTAGCCTATCTGGACGATATTATTGTGTACTCTCCAACCTGGGAAGAACACCTCCTCAGGTTGAGACAAGTCCTTCAAAGAATCCGAGCCGCCGGGTTGAAATTAAAACCCTCAAAGTGCGTGATTGCCCGGAATAAGGTAGATTTTCTCGGACACGTGATATCTGAACATGGTATTGCGCCAGACCCAAAGAAACTTCAAGCCATACAAAACCAAACCCCACCCACCACTGTTAAAGGAATACGTTCGTTTCTAGGTTTAGCCACATACTACAGACGTTTCGTCCCCCACTTTGCCACCATAGCCAGACCCCTCCACCAACTTACCCACAAAGACACTCCGTTCACCTGGACACCTGAAAGAGACCTCGCGTTTAACACTTTGAAGCAAAAGCTAATCCAAGCCCCTATTGTCGTTTTCCCTGACTACCAGAAACCTTTCCGTCTTTATACCGACGTATCTCTGTACGCCATGCGTGCAGTTTTAGCTCAATTCAGAGACGGAAAGGAACATGTGATAGCGTATGCCAGCTCCACCCTCACCCCACCACAACAGAATTACGCAGCCACCAAGAGAGAGTGCTTAGGGATCATTTGGGCACTCAGCCACTTCCGGTCATTTGTGTTGGGCGCAAAACTCGAAATAATTACCGACCATCAATCTTTACAATGGCTGCGTAGGTGCGAAACCAACTCAGCCATTTTGGTACGTTGGAGGGAGACACTAGAGGACTACGACTTTACCATACAATATCGTCCCGGCAAACTCCATACTAATGCAGACGCCCTGTCATGTTTGCCAGTACCAAAAGACCCCCCCCCCACCAACCTAGCCGCCTTACAAAACACTCAATTGGTATCTACCCCCACCCCCCGACAGAATGCGCCCCCAGCCCCCTCCCTAATTCAATCTTGGGAAGCACGAATCAGACCCCCCTGGATACCGTTAAATGTCTTCAGGGGACTGACTCGCTGGGGAGATCAACTTGCCACAGACACTGGTCACATAATCTTGGACCCCACCATTGCCCATGACTACATGATTGCCATCCACGAGGGAAACGGCATACACCTTGGACAAAAGAAGATGTTAAAGATCTTCACAGACCAATACTGGACCCCCAACCCCCCCAAAATTGAACGAGTGACAGAATCCTGCAAACCGTGTTTATTGGGAAAGGATAGATCACGCACTCCAGGCCCAGCTGGTACCATTTCTGCCAACAAACCGTTCCAAGTCCTATCCCTCGACATCATGGGCCCGTTCCCTTCTTACGCTGGCAACCGCTATATCGTCACATTTGTGGACGTATATTTTTAATAGCCTGCCCAGTTAAAGACCACACAGCCACCACAGTCGCCACACTGCTTGCCACAGAAGTGTTCCCTATATTCGGCCTTCCCCTTGCTTTTCTATCGGACAATGCCCCCGAGTTTAGTGGACACGTTTGGCAACAATTCACCCAACAATGCGGTATTAAGATTAAACACTCATCCCCGTACTGGCCTCAAGGAAATGCTATATGCGAACGCAGCCATCGCACCATCAACAACCAGTTACGTACAAGAATGATTGCTCTTAACACCTCAGACTGGCCATCACAACTAAAGATGATACAGTGGGGTATGAACACCTGTCCCCGGGAAGACGGTATTTCCCCTCATGAACGTGTTTACGGTGTACTCCCCCTGTTACTGCCATTCCACCACCACGCTCACCTTCCCTCCACCACCTCCACAATTGACCCATTGCAACATCTGCAAAACACCCTCCATACCGCCCAGATCTGTCAGGACACCAAAACTGATAACATCGATGACAAAAACCCTTTCGCCATCCATGACACCGTAATGGTAGCCAACCTCCCTATCACCAACAAGTTAGGCCCTCGCTATGTCGGGCCCTACACCGTCATACAAGTCCTAAATGCCTTTCAAGTCACCATCGACTATCACGGCGTGACTCGCACGTTCCGAACTAGATTCGTCCGAGCGTTTAAACCTCTAAAGCCACAAGACATTACCCCACCCCACACGTCCGACCCTAAATTAAACACCCCTACTCACCCTCCCACTCAGGCTATGAATATTCCCATACAAACCCCTAAGGACCTAAGCCCTCCAGCACCGAACCGACAAATCATTTCTCAACATACCCCCCAAACTAACCTCCATAAACCCCAAGCCCCCACTATCACACCCTCTTCCACCAGGACACCTTCCTTCACTTCTGATAGTCAAGTGCCTCCCCAACTTATCCAAGTACGAAAACCTCCACCCACAACCCCGACCACAACAGAAACCCTCCCGTCTAGCCCTGACATACCTCCACCAGGCACCACAGTGAGAAAACCACCACCCCCACCCCAAACCAAGTACACACCCAACCGCACCACACAATCTACCTCAGTAACCTCACACTACAACTTACGCCCACGACAAAAATCGTTTAAAACCTCCAGAAAACACACCCTGCTAACCAAGTTCCGTAGGGCTGCCAGACCACTACCCTCCTCCTCCTCCTCTTCTTCTTCTTCATCGAATTCTCCCCCACAAAGGGAAAGAAGACGAATAATCACCAGCAAATCACCAACCTCATCAAACGACACACCCCACACACGCCCCTACCCCCAACCCTCCAACTTAAATCTACACTCCTTACCCACCCGTCTAGCCCCCCCCCGCATCCGCCCCTTTCCCCTCCACGATCCCCACCCACACACCGACCAACCTCCTCAACAAACCCAAACCCCAAACCAACCCTCCCCCCCTAAGGAATCCCCCCCCACAAAGTCACCCATGAGAAAACCCCTACATGTCCTTTACCTGTAAAACGTTCTTCCCCTCAATATAAAACATCGTCGAGCGACTCAAGTCCCACGACAAACATCTACCTTCCCACCAGGACCGCCAGAGGTAGAATAATCAACAGACCCATCAGATTTAAAGACAGCGATACAAAAATAACACCCCGTTCTGACACTCAGGACCCAAGCCACACAACACACACACCCCCTCCTTCCCACACACCTCCTTCACCCACCTTACCTAAACCGATCTTACGCATTGCCTCACTATATATTCCCAACCTACAACACCGCCCAAGAAAACCAAATAAAACCCAAACTCACATCCCCGCTTCATCCCCAACTCTGTTGTCACGCGTGAATCCCCTTTCGGTTAATAACCCATTCACCACACTAAACAGACCTCCTGTCAATCCCACACACCTCACTCCGACCCCCACGGGGGAAAGCTACAAACCATTCATACGAAAGGTTAAAGTAAAAACCCCCACTGGACACTTGGCCCGTGTACCACACCCACATCAAGCCCGGGCAGCCGCCCGCCACAACACAGAGGACACATTCTTACAGGTATACATTGACCTGCAAAAGAAACCTGACCGTCGCTCTCTTGCTTGGTGGAACCTTCTAAATACCCTTAAAATGACCCACCATGACTATGCTTCTTTTTACTTCACCCTTGAGGCTCGAGGACGAGCCTATAATGAAGGAGAGGGAAGTAAAATGCCCCAGAACAAGTAGCCCACCACAGAAGCCACGAGCGAACACCACACAGAAACACCCGAAAGAAAGGTCCACAGAACGAAAGGACCAGCTGACCGAGCCAGCCATTTCAGACAGGCCCAAGCCCGCAGGGCTAAGCAGCTCCAGGCCGCACCCACCTACCTTTTCTAAACTGACCATTTTCCACACCTCACGTACACTACCCCCTCGTGTCCTACACTCCTAACTACAAAGATGATGAACAGGAATATACATTCATATTAAAAACACCCATGCCCTGTCCCTATGTTGAGCCAATGCCAACACACCAGACAGCCATAATTATATCTATGTATGTTCTTACATCCGAGAAGTAGATGTTATATATCTTAGAAGTTACCTTTTCTAAACTGACCATTTTCCACACCTCACGTACACTACCCCCTCATGTCCTACACTCCTAATTACAAAGATGGTAAAAAAGGATATTAGTAAAGAAAAAAGAAATTATGAAATTAAGGTTGCCAATGATTCAAAAAATAATCCTAAAGCTTTTTACCAACTATATAAATCCAAGGTTAGAGATGTAATTGGTCCCCTTAAAACTTCGATAGGAAAATTGACAGAAAGTGATTTAGAAATGTGCAGTACATTAAATAGTCAATTTCTTTCCGTTTTCACTAATGAACATTTGGCACAGTTTCCAGAAGTCCGTAAGGTATACAGCGATAGTATAGAAAATAGGTTAAGTACGGTTACTATAAGTAGAAATGATGTGGTTAAGGAAATTGACAGACTGAAACCTCATAAATCGCCTGGTCCTGATGAGGTATATGCTAGAGTATTAAAAGAATGCAGAGATGAGTTAAGTTATCCATTAACATTTCTATTTAACAAGTCATTAGAAACAGGTATAGTTCCAGAAGCTTGGAAGCTTGCAAATGTAGTTCCGATCTTCAAAAAAGGTGATAAATCAATAGCATCCAATTACCGTCCCATTAGTCTCACTTCAATCATAGGAAAGCTACTAGAGTCAATTATTGCTAGGAAAATGAGAAACCACTTAGAAACATTTAACTTAATCAATTCTTCTCAGCATGGATTCACTCAGGGACGGTCTTGCCTTACTAATTTGCTTAGTTTTTTCTCAGAGGTATATGAAGCAGTAGATAATGACAAGTCATATGATATTATATATTTAGATTTCAGTAAAGCTTTCGACAGAGTCCCTCATGAGAGATTGATGAGAAAGGTTGAGGCACATGGAATAGGTGGGGCGTTGTTAGGATGGATTAGGTCATGGCTAATTGGTAGGAAGCAGAGAGTCAGCATAAATGGTACCAAGTCAGAATGGGGAGCAGTCAAAAGTGGTGTCCCCCAGGGATCGGTATTAGGTCCCCTGTTGTTTCTTATATACATAAATGACCTAGATTTAGGTATAACTAGTAGGATAAGTAAATTCGCAGACGATACTAAAATAGGGAGATCAATTGATTCAGATAGCGATATAGAGTGCCTCCAAAGGGATCTAGATACCTTACATGAATGGTCAGTAAATTGGCAGATGAAGTTTAACATTGACAAATGCAAGGTATTAAAGATAGGGAAGATGCAAACAAATGTTAAATATAAACTAGCTAATTTAGAATTAGAAAATTCAGACTGCGAGAAAGATCTAGGTGTGTTTGTTAGCAATGATTTGAAGCCTAGAAAACAGTGTATAAGCGTTCGTAATAAGGCAAACAGGATTCTCGGGTTCATCTCTAGGAGTGTGAGTAACAGAACTGCTGATGTTATCTTAAAACTTTACTTGTCATTAGTGAGACCCCATATGGATTATGCTGTCCAATTTTGGTGTCCTTATTACAGAATGGACATAGATTCATTGGAGAGAGTACAGCGTAGAATGACAAAAATGATCCATAATATTAGAAATCTTTCGTATGAAGAAAGGTTGAAGAAATTAGGTTTACATTCGTTAGAGAGACGCAGAGTTAGAGGGGATATGATAGAGGTGTTCAAGTGGGTTAGTGGGATTAACAAAGGGGACATGGCAAATGTACTAAAGCTCAGTGATAGCGAAAGAACTCGTACCAATGGTTTCAAATTAGATAAATTTCGTTTCAGAAAAAATATAGGCAAGTATTGGTTTGGTAACAGAGTTGTAGATGGGTGGAATGGACTACCAAATGCTATAGTGGGATCTAAAACTGTAGGGAGCTTTAAGATAAAATTGGATAAGCATATGGACGAGAAGGGTTGGGTGTGAAGGGGGATCAGCCGGGTTGGGCCAATCAGCGCTCAGCAGACCCCCATAATCCTGCGTTAATCTCTAACCGTTTTGGTAAGATGATCCTCAGGGTATTAGAATGTGAAGCCTATAATTGGGCTTTGTAATTGAATTGGGGTTGTGGGGGACAGGGATCTGCCTTGCTTAGGCCAATCGGCTTTCTGCAGACTCCCATTTTCTTATGTTCTTATGTTCTTATGTTCTTATGATGAACAGGAATATACATTCATATTAAAAACACCCATGCCCTGTCCCTATGTTGAACCAATGCCAACACATCAGACAGCCATAATTATATCTATGTATGTTCTTACATCCGAGAAGTAGATGTTATATATCTTGGAAGTTAAAACACCCACGCCTGTCCCTAGACCTCGTATATCATTTCCCATGACGAGTATAGATATATGTAACCCGTGCTCAGTCGCCCCTTGCATTGTTCCTCTAGTAACTAAGTGTCTCTATAATATTAACTGCCACCAGTATTGATACGACATAGCGGCACTGTCCTTGTGTCGTATTGTGCCAAGTACAGATCAACCAGGTTTCATCACCTTATTAGGACGACGACTATAATGTCGTCGTTCATCGATGTATGCAATCCTTAGGTTAAGTATTTTTATCCGCCATTGTGTTCACCTTTTTCCATTTACTTTTCCACAATTGTCATACGTCTTCCCCTTGCCTCCTTCGTATCCACAGTCCACACTACGCCAATTTACTTTGTGTCATACACCTCTTACCCCAACCAGAGATTGTATAAGATAACCTTGTTACCAGTATCTGTCATAAGTACCCCGAAACAATAACTAAGTACCCCTACGAACTGCCGCTTTTGTTGGTATATATATATTTCATAGAAAACGCAGTTCCCAGGGCCAACTAATAGTATCCATAACCCCTCGGACTGATCACATAACTCTATCTTTTCCAGACTCATATACCACCCCATAGTTGCATTCCCCGGTAGCATTTGGCTAACGTACTCCACTGCCTTTTCAAACTCCCATATCAACTGCAGCCTAATGCCACCCCCACGCCCAGAGACCTTAGGGTCAAATTCCCCTATAGCCCCCCTGAACTCCTCCCCTCTCATTATAAGACCCCGCGCTTCTCTACTCTTGTCCGACCTAGCCTCTCTCTCATACCTCTTGAAGATCCTTGAATTTCCCGTTGCTAACGCTCTCCAACCTTTTATATATATAATCCTAAGCAGCCTACCTTCACTTAGTAGGCCAGAACAACATTAGAACTTTACTAACCCCTTGCATGCCATCTATTCTCTTACAACCCATTCACAACCCTGCACCCAATGGTCGTCGGTGCGAGGCTAGCCGCCTCACCAGTAACTAACTTCTATTTGCCATACTTCCAGATAAATGTGGCAGAGTTAGCCACCCAGTCTCCACCACATCCAGCAAACCCTACAATTAACAACCAGCCGAGTAAAACCAGCTAGCCAAGGCACCTTCGGTTTTGGTATTAAGGACACCCACATCTGTCTCATACACAGAGGGTTATTACAAACACTGGTGATATGGCAAGCCCCTAGCCACAGCCGCCGGACGACTATCCCAGAGAGAGGGCGTCCAGCTACCCCTTTTTACCCACCCGAGGAGGGAGACCCCTAGCCCCGCGGAGGTATACCTGGCCCCTGTTTTGACTTCTGAGTCATTGCCAGGTAGCACAGGAATTCTTCCTATCAATGAACTAACCATGCATGACTAACACCTTTACTAACCTCTATTAACTCACAATAAACCATTTACCTTTCTTGCATACTCTGATCACTAAATTAGCACCTCAGCTATACCATAGAATGAAGATTGAATAATCTAAGAGAGACGCTCCTATCACAGCTGTCCCCATCCTCCTCGCAAAGTAGATCCAGTCTCTCTCCCCTAAATACTTCCAGTATAGCCAAAATAGTACCTCTTACTAAGGCTCAGTTATATTAAAATATGAAGGCTTCCTATAGCCATGTGCCACAACAGTAATCACCATCTTACCTAGTCCCCATATATATTGAGAGCTCAAATAAGTCCATAAGACTCGAGATACCTACTGTCTACAGGGTCCAGAACCGAGCCTATAAACCTAGCTCCCGCCCCCAGTCAAATCAGT
This sequence comes from Paralithodes platypus, assembly GCA_032716605.1. Classification (NCBI taxonomy): domain Eukaryota; kingdom Metazoa; phylum Arthropoda; class Malacostraca; order Decapoda; family Lithodidae; genus Paralithodes; species Paralithodes platypus. The sequence continues at coordinate 46,217,213 of CM064486.1, forward strand.
TGAAAGCTAGACACCAACCAGTGGTCACTACCCTGCAGTTAACCTCTAGCTCTGCCCTTGTGTTGTTCCGGAATTGAGAGATTCCAGATCCGGCAGACTCCGTGGCAGAGAAGACTAATAGAAGCATCTGTCCATGTACAAGTCCTAACGTGCACCTTATAACCTTTACACAAATTCGTGGGTATATAAGTGTGTAGCCAGCAACGATCGTCAAGAGATCCGACTTGAGAACTTCCTACATATTGGACCACCTGGACGGCCGAGGAACCAGTCGTTAGCCCCCAACATCACCGGAAGCAAGATAACCAGGACCAGATCTACAAATACTATTCAAGATTCATGTTGCTAGTACTAAGTGTTATAGTACTAGTTTGACACTCACTTATTAACTTTCTATAAAGTGGCTAAAACCTTGCCCAGTGTAACTCATATTTAACCATTCCATTTGGGACGTACTAAGCGATCAGTGCTCATTAATTAACAGGCGACATTGACTCTCGTAATTACCTTATTCAGATATATAAACTCTAGTGATATCTAACGTTCGCCCACTGATTTGTGTTCTACGTATTTCTGCCATAAGAATATAAAACTTAGATCAGTACCCCCATGAGGTTACTAGAGATTTCCGTGTTCTACAATATACGCGTGTCTAATCCTAACTGTGAGCTGCTACTTGGGCACGCGACCAGCCAGTAAGAGATCAAATCAGTGAAATTGAATTACATGAATACATTGAGGTCTTCCAGTAAAATAAAACTTGCTAATTAAGCCCGTGATCAGAAGAGTATACCTGAACGTTGGAAGTGGGAGACTAGGCTCCATCCAGATCCGCTAATGCTAGCAGTTCCCTTCTATTATTTGTTTTGTGCGAGAATTACTATCTTTCCATGCTCTTTATTTACTTACTTCAATAAACTTGAACTTGTGTCGTGTTACCGTGTGTTTATTTTGTGTTCTCTATTCCTCATACCTTGTATTGTGCATGCAGCCTTATATACCCAGTCAATTAGAACTCACATTACCCAAGTTAAACCTGTAGAAAAACAGGGCATAACAAGAACAATACGAGCTAAGATGGTGAGCTACCTGGAAGATAACGAGGCATTCAACGAGGGTCAACACGGCTTTAGACAAGGCCACTCCTGCCTTTCACAACTACTATCACACTACGACAAAATCCTACAGGATATTCAAGACGGAGAAAATGTAGACGTCATATATCTAGATTTCGCCAAAGCTTTTGACAAGGTGGACCATGGGATCCTTCTACATAAACTCAAATCACTGGGAATAGGGGGAGACCTTGGAAGATGGCTCCACAGTTTCATCACCAACAGAAAACAAAGAGTCACAGTTCAAGGAAGCCTATCAGAAGCAGGTGGGGTCATCAGCGGAGTACCACAAGGATCAGTACTGGGACCTCTCCTATTCCTCATCATGATAGGAGACATCGACAGGGACCTGGAACACTCAACAGGCTCATCGTTTGCAGACGACACCAGACTCATGAAGAAAATCACCTCACAACACGATGCACAGCTACTACAACAAGACTTGGACAAAATCCTGAAGTGGGCAGAAGAAAACAACATGGCCCTAAACGGAGACAAGTTCGAGCTTCTAAGGTACGGGAACAAGAGAGCACTACAAAACACCACCAACTACAAAAGTGGACAGCAAGAAATTACCGCCAAGGACACAGTGAAGGACTTGGGAGTAAATATGAGCAGTGATGCCACTTTTTCCCAGCATATTACCAAAGCCACAACAACAGCAAAACAAATAGCAGGCTGGATCCTGAGAACCTTCCACACAAGAAATGAGAGGTGTATGTTAACACTGTGGAAGTCACTGGTCCTACCACAACTGGAGTACTGCTCTCAGCTCTGGTCTCCCCCAAAAGTAGGAGAAATAACAGAAATTGAAGCCACCCAGAGGACATTCACCAGTAAAATCCATGGGTTTCAACACTTTAACTACTGGGAGAGACTCAAGGAGCTGCAGCTGTACTCACTTCAAAGACATAGGGAGAGATACATCATCATCTACGTCTGGAAGATTTTGGAAAAAAAGTACCAAATCCAAACATCCAAGAGACTCAACACCAAAGGCGAGGGAGGCTGTGCTATGTGAGGACTATGCCGGGATCAACACAAAAAATCAAATCCCTGATCCATCACAGCTTTGCATACAATGGAACCAGACTGTTCAACTGTATTCCAGCCCCTCTCAGGAACATGACCGGGGTGTCTCCAGACACCTTCAAGAAACATTTGGACATGTGGCTGGCCAAAATACCGGACCGGCCACCAACACCAGGATACCCCAGCACCAACTCCAACCGACTTCTGGAATGGAGAGTGGAAGAAAGGGAGCTGCCTGGTTGCAGTGGAGCCCCAGCTCAACTGTGTCACTAACGGACGGAATACAACTAAGTGTAACTAAGTGTAAGTGTATACTGACTGACTCTCAGCACGGCTTTCAGTTCCTCTGACATGTTTTGTACTGTAAGCGACCTGGAACCTTCGGTAGAAAGATGTCCCGGCCGAAGGCCGGTTACTCTTAAGATTACAGGCTCGCTATCGCTCGTCAGGAAAAAATGGACCTAAATGGCACGAAAGGTCTTAAAATTGACAACGAAATGGGGCAAAAGGTATTAAAATCGCCTAACTAATGGGCCGAACGTCATGAAATCTGAAAACTATTGGGGGTAAGCATGAGGAAGGGAGACCAGAAAAACAGCACATGTCCCCTTAGCTCATTCAGTACTGGTGACGTCCTTTTATTTTTATGCTAGCTACTAATAGATGATTTTATTCAGCTTAGGAAAGACCTACAAGAATTGAAAGACTACAGACGATCTCATTTTTTCCTTTGAGCTGCCACATATCTTTCCAGAGCTTCACAAAATCTTCTAAATGTAGCTGAAATGAGATTAAGAAAGGCGTCGCCGGCACAGTAAGGGTTAATAATACTGTATATACCGTATAGTAACAAAAACATTAAGAAAGGCGTCGCCGGCACAGTAAGGGTTAATAATACTGTATATACCGTATAGTAACAAAAACATTAAGAAAGGCGTCGCCGGCACAGTAAGGGTTAATAATACTGTATATACCGTATAGTAACAAAAACAAGTTATTTGATCTGAGAATTTAATTAATATAAACCTCACCGAACAGGATTTTCCAAGGATATTTAAAGCACTAATTAAGATGTGTGTGGGAATTGACCACTTGCGAGTTTTGGTCTATAAGGAAGTTGGAGCCGTGGCCATCAATACTTAGCAGAATTATCAGTTAAAATACGGTCATGATACATATAGGTCTATACAGTATATATACATAAAAACAAATTGACCATACTTTTTATCCATCAGAAACCCACATTATTATTGCATTTCTCTTTAATATCGATGTTCACGGCTCCAACTTCCTTATAGCCTGAAACTTGCAAGTGGTCAATTGAAGTGCTCGGTGAAATGTGAAGTAAAATATAATGATAATGATGACCTTCTGATATGAATGAACAATATTAAGGATATGACCTTCTCCCTCATGTATTGTATCTAAAATCCTTGAAAGAGCAGTATACACCCAAATTGAACACTACCTCAAACAAAATGATCTATTCTATAATTTTCAATCAGGTTTCAGATGCATGTACTCGACAGACTCCTGTCTCATCCACTTAACGGATCACATTCGTAAAGAAATGTCTAAAGGTAACTACACCGGTATGGTTCTTCTTGATCTACAAAAAGCGTTTGACACAGTAGACCATGATATCCTATGTAATAAACTACAAGCAATGGGCATAGGGTCTGTGAACTGGTTTAAATCTTATCTTAGTGGTAGAACCCAAAGAGTCAAAATTTATGATAATATATCTGATCCTATGCCAATTAACTGTGGGGTCCTGCAGGGAAGCATCCTTGGTCCCTTACTCTTTCTCTGTTATATGAACGACATGGAACTGAGCGTCTCATGTAAATTATTACTGTATGCAGACGACAGCGTGCTTCTGGTTTCAGGAAAAGACCCAATAAGTATTGCCGCTTCACTTTCCAAAGAACTAGAATCATGTAGTGAATGGCTAGTGGACAATAGACTATCTCTTCACCTGGGCAAGACGGAAGCCATCTTATGTGGAACTAAACGCAAACTGAAAGACATTGTGGGCTTCTCGGTCAACTGTAATGATATTCCTATAACAACAGTGTCACAACTTAAATATCTCTGACTAAAACTGGACGCGAGTTTGTCAGGTGAAACAATTTTGGAATCTATCCTGAGTAAGTGTAGAGCACGTATAAAATACCTGTATAGACAGGTGGGATGCTTGCCCGCGGCGACCAAAAAGACCCTCTGCCAAGCGCTTGTTCAATGTAATTTTGACTATTCTGTGTCATCCTGGTACTCTGCATCATCTAAATCAGCACATCACAAACTTCAGGTCACTCAAAATAAAATGGTTAGGTTCATGCTGAACCTAGGACCCAGATCACATGTTGGCCAGGAACAACTTCAGTCACTAGGTCTGCTCAATGTCTCTGACAGGGCCAAACAAATCAGGCTCACTAATGCCTTCAAAATTTTCTATGACAGAGCTCCAGAGTATCTAAAGAATGATTTTGTTAAAGCAAATGAGACGAGTGGACATAATACAAGAAACAGGATGTTTAATTTTAAGGTCCCGAGAATCCAAGGACAGGGTAAGCATACATTCTTCTTCACTGCCATCAAAGACTGGAACGACCTACCCCAGTCAGTCCGTGAAAAGAGAACACTGTATTCCTTCAGACGTAGCCTGAAGGAACACCTGAGCCGGACAGCTGCGAGAAGGGAGCACCAAGCTTATGTCTACTACTAAATACGACATAAGAGATAGACAAACCAAACTGAAATGATTACTGATCACGGATTACTGATATTTACTATAGGATGTAAGGTATCTTAAAATAACCCCCTAGAAATACTTTCTCTAAAGTATCTATTTCTTTATCCTCCCCTTTTCCCCAGCTAACCTAATCCCACAAGGACCCCAATGGAAATACGCCTAACGGCCTTATTGGGCTATCCTTAGTTGGAATTATGCAAGGCTGGTACATGTCATATTTGTAACATACTATGTGGTACCAACTCTGTAAATTGCTAACTGAATAAATATTATTATTATTAATATTATTATTATTATTATTATTATTATTATGTTTAGCATATTAGCTTTGAGGTTTTAAGATTTTTGTGCTGTTAGTTTGGCGATTTTAAGACCTTTCGCCCCATTTCTTCGTCAATGTTAAGATCTTTTGTGCTATTTAGGTGTTGATTTTTTCCTGGCGAGCGATAGCAAGCCTATAATTTTGGAAGGAAAAGGCCTTCGGCCGGGACATTTTTCTACCGAAAAATTTACAAATCTATCTAGGGGGTGCTATTTTAAGCTTGATGGAGGTCTAGTGAGGAAAGTCAAATATAAATAAATTAATAAATATATATAGACCAAAAACCAAGTACTACCCCCTTAATAAGAAGTCAATTAGCGATGATATTATACTCCAAGGTAGCCTATTTATATCATACTATTATAAAAAGCTCGCCCAAAAGATTTTCTTTTCTGTTTTCTGGGTATTATTAGACAATTATATTCAGATCGGGAAGGGTATGTGGAAGTCAGAGGGTTAGTTGAGAAAGCCTTTACCCTTACAAAATTCCCACAGATCATTCCTAAACTGTCTAAAATCGTCCAATGATAGCCAGAATAAACTGTAAAAATCGGCATAATCTTCAAAGGGTTAAGGATATGACATAAATACAGAGGTGACTAATATAAGTTAACCCCATCTGTACCGGCGACGTCTTTTTAATTTTCCTCTAGCTGTATTTAGACGATCTTGTGCAGTTTAACCCGTCGAGCCCCAGCGACGCGTCTGACGCGTCGGCGATGTATGTAATGCACAGCCCCAGAGACGCGCCTGACGCGTCACCCTAATTGCGCCGACCGTAACCTCAGGTGTAGCCACTCAAGAGGGCTCAGATTTGTATGGGAACTGTGTACGTATCCCACGCAACCGTGCCGATGGTTGAAAACTCTCAAAGTCCACGTGCGTGCGCGCGAGCGCGCGAGCGCGCAATAACCTGTTTTTTTGGGATAATTGCCTTCAATTTTTTACTCTTGTAAAATCCGTTTTCGGGGGCTCGCAGGACCATTTTTTAAGCTTTTTGAGCGGTTTTTCGTGGTTTTTCCTTCATTCCTAACCCATTCGCTATTGTTTCTGGAATAAAACCATTTTTTGAAAACCGGCCGGGTTCTGGTGCGCAAACATTACAAAACTAGCCGGGGCTCCACGGGTTAAGAAACATCTGTGGTAGTAAAAAGGGTTGTGAGATAGTTCGAAGCCTTTTAATTGCTGGAGGCCCTTATTTAATTGCTGGAGGCCCTTATTTAATTGCTGGAGGCCCTTATTTAATTGCTGGAGGCCCTTATTTAATTGAATAAACCCGTAAAATATTAGCCAGAAAATGGTTAAGAGGACGGTGCCGGTCCAGAAGGGGTTAACCAAAAAGCCAATTAACCCGTTCAGTACCAGGGAAGTCCTTTTCATCATATTTTGGCAACTATTAGACGACTTTATTCAGCTTAGGAAGGATCTCTAGCCATAATAAGACTTCTAACTATCTCAACCAACTCTCTCGACTACCACAGATCCTTTTACTAAGCTGCACAATTACGTCTAAATATAGGTAGAATAAAATATAACACGTCGCTGGTACAGTCATGCTAATAAGTGATGTCTCGGCACCAAGTAGGCTATACTTTGATCAATAATTGGTAGGCCTATCAGTAATATATAAGCTTAATTTCTTCATATCGAGTGAAATATTATAGGTTTGACTCCTGTAAGGAGATAAAGAAAACCTAATATTTAGTAGTGGCCCCGTAATCATTGACGAACATGCCTATTACATAAGGCATCCTCTTCAAACACTTAATCCGCCGTAGTTTGAATCTACCGCGCAGAGCATTTAAAAACTGAGGAGCCTTCATCATGAGCGCACGCGACCTCACTCATGGCTTCAGTCATTATGAATTGGGTTCTCACTACGAAAAAACTTCGTAAAAAATAAAAAGAAAAAGAAAATAAGAATAACTATCTAATAAGCTTTCCATCATATCGTGGATGTACTTGTGTGGATCTTTGACCAGACGCTGATTCAGGCGTCATTCTTCCTTCACTGACATATCAAGTAAACCAAAATCCTCAATACATCAACGAATGGGAAGGGGATGGTCGGGAGGGCCCCAGTCGTCAATGATTACGGGGCCACTACTAAATATTAGGTTTTCTTTATCTCCTTACAGGAGTCAAACCTATAATTTATTAATGGCCCCTCCATCATTGACGAACATGCCTGATTTCTAAGACTCGAGAGGGACATTCGTAATCATATCATAACTCTAGAAAAGCAGATAATAAAAACAACCACATAGTATTCTTACTTTTGAAAAATATATTTAAACATGGCGTAGGCCGAAAATATACAAGAAAAAGGGGTTCAGGCAGGTGCGTGCTTCAAAGAAGCCTGCCTGACAAAAAATGGGTAACCCTGAAGATTCTGAACACAGATCTGTAGTTACAAAGGCACCCCACTCAACGAGTGGTGACAAAAATAACAAGTTATAAGTTTACATGTGCACATAATAAACCCCAAAATAATCGTGGAGATAAATTGCAAAGGATCTCCACTGTTCTAATATTAGATTGCTTTCGCAGCTAAAACTACTATAACAACCCCGTTGTTTTGTACTAACATTGTACTAGCACAATTTCTCGCTGAGAAATTTTCATATCACATTAACCTTAAATTGTATCACAGTTCTCATACTCCGGCGGGGTCTAGGGTGTCCTATGTCAACTGACTGCACCCCCCCCCTTCCCGTGAAAGTAAACAAAAGTAAACGGGCTGTGAGCCTGAAGGAAATACAAGGGGACTAGTAATTCTTTGACATTGATGTGAGAGATTTCTAAGTGGGACCAAAGCCCCTGACCCTGGTGCCCCTGATTTGACTGAAATCCCCACCCTATTGTGCCTGACGCATCCGTGTCTACCCATACCGTTGGTGGAGGAGAGGTCCATGACATTATTGAGTGCAACGTTTCCCTCTTTGCCCAGACCGCTAGCAAGGTGTGGATTAATTTCGGGATGGGCCATAATTTTCCCGCCGGTAAGAGCGGGAAATATTTGTTGCCTTCCAATATTAATCGTTTTACTTTCAACCGGCCCAACTTGACAGTTAGTTGAATCCAGTTGAGAGAGCCAACCAGAGACTCCCAGACCCTCCGCGTCATAGTCAGACTGTGAAGAAACATGAACAGTTTCCTGCGAAACCTGTTGCGATTGTCCACACTCTGACTCAGAGTGAGAGCGGCCGTGTCCCAGACCAGCCCTATCCACTGAATTACTCGTGAGGGAACAAGGTTTGACTTTACCAACCTTGAAGCCTAGAGTTTTGACATGATTTAAAATTATATTGACATGTTTGATGCATAATTGTTGTGTCTCTGCCACCACCAGCCAGTCGTCTAGGTACCACAACACTCTGATCCCCTGTTTTAACAATGGCATCAGGGCTTGCCGGACTAATTTCGTGAATAATCGAGGTGCTAGGTTCAAGCCGAACGGCATCCTTTGAAAAACAAAATTTTGGTGCCTGATCCGTAAGGCCAAAAACCTTTGAAATCTTTTGTTGACCGATACGTGCCAATAGGCGTCTGTCAGGTCTAGTGAACACATCCAACCTCCCGGCGGAAGTGTTAGCCTGATTTGGTGTACTGTTAACATTCTGAAAGATTCGTTGTGAATGTGAAGGTTCAGATAAGACAGGTCTACGACCGGCCTCATCTGAACACTGTCCATTTTGGGAACCAAAAATAGTTTGGACGTGAATACAGGGTAATTTGGGGGGACCGGGATGATGACATTCTTGGCAATCATTTCCTGGACCAGTGACTCCACCTCTAAAGAAACAAAATTCGCCGTTGTCGGCTGACGTAGGCGAGGTCGCCGGAGCCACTGCCAAGTGATGCCTTTGCGTGCCACCATCCGTGCCCAAGTGTTTAATGGCCATGCTTGGTGACACGTTCGGAACGACCCAGTTAGCAGACAAGGGTTCGCCGGCTGTACTACCCTCAGGTCCTCCGGCCTTAAGGTTGGCACCGGGAGTGAGAGAGACTTTAGTTTTTTGATGGTGGGGTTGGTGGTGCTGGACGCTTTGCCGGCTGGCTGGTGTTGGCCGAAGACTGGCCCTGACCTGGCTTATGCTGGCCGCGTCCTCTCTGACCTGAAAACCTACTCTGTCTATGCCTGTACTGACCTTGGGGGGAGTGGGAGGACTTAGGCAGAAGAAAGGGTTTAGATCCCCCTGGCTGAGCTTTAGCAGTTGGCCTGGGTGTGGGGGAAGTTAAATGCAGGTTTCTTAGAAGGGGTGGGACTGTGCTTAACGGCCTGTGCCATATTGAACACCGTTCGCCACACTTCAGGGGACATTAAAGAGGGAGTAAGCACTGGTGACATGATCACCTGATTCGCAATGCGATCAGGTAGCTTGCGAACTAAAGACATTCTGAGATCTTGTCTTGCTCGTACCGCCTCAAGCAAGGCGGTGCGTATGTCACCCAAGGATTGGATTGACGACTGGAGGAGCAGTCGCCGGGATAATTCAACCGATCTTCTGGCATCCGCGTCTGCGATTGCCTGAGTGGACCGCAGTAAAGACTTAGCCACCTGTTGAGACACTATGTACTGAGAGAACAGGCGAAAAGCTTTCCCCCTTAGCCTAAATTCTCTGTCTAGGTGAGTAGGGGTAGGGGTAGTGAAAGGGTCTTTTAGCTCACAAAGATTAATCTTAGGGGCAGCTAGGAAAGAAAACAAAGCTGACGGGACTCCGCCGGCAGAACCTACCGGCATGGAGAACCACGAATGAGTATCTTGAGGGATCTGGTGGGAAGATTTAGAAGTAAATGTGGTTGCAAAGTTTTGAGCCTCTATCTCCCAATCTACCCAAGGTCCTGGACCCAACTGCCCCACCTTCAAAACTGGATTAGCTGCTTCGTCTGTGACGGTCTGTAAATCAAGTTCAGGAGTGAGAGCTGACAGAGTCTTAATATCATTAAACCCATCCAGCTTAGACCAGTCTGAAATAGTTTCGAAGCTGAGGCAGGGGGTAAAGCTGGCTTAGTAGCATACACAAAATAGTCTTGGTGATAATAACTAGGTATAGCCTTGATGTTTACGTCTAGTACATTTCCCAAATTATCCAAGGCCCTTAATTTCTTTGATTTATTGCCCTGGATGACCCACTCACGCGGTACCGGGAGTTCCCCTGACAAGGTAGGTTGGGCGAGCTCTTGGTTAGTGGGGGTCAAAAGGACCCATGACTCGTCTGGTCCATAAAGCAAGGGCATAGCCACCTTTCTGAGAGGCGCCTTGTCTAGAGGGGGTGGATTGACATCCGTGATGACCCTGACATTTGAAGTTGTCAATGCCGCCGTAGCAGGCCTAGTAACCACTGATGGTGACAGAGTGGGTGGGTTAGGGATCTTAGATAAAGCAATCGAAGTCATCAGAGGCCGTACCGTAGAACTTGTCATGGGAGCCCCCAAGTCCATTGTGGGGTTTTCCTGTTGTTGGCCAAAAAATTTAGATAAAGCATCAGTAAGTAGCCCATTAATTTCTTGCGCAGTAACAAATTGGTTTGATGATGAACTTACAGGTGAATCATTAATATCCTGTGCGGCGTCTAAGCCTGAGCCTGACTCTTGCCCTTCCATCTCCGAAATTATTGAAACCTCGTCTTTCTCCTCCTGATCCTCCTGAGAAGACCCCGCCGAAGCTGGGGTACCTTGTTGCCAAGATAAGTCAGGAATAGAGGATGGGATCGCCGCGTCCCTGTGGACATCAGCTACTGTGTGACTCGTTTGAGTCGGACGTGGGTGGTCAGACCCTGGCTGAGCAAACCGCCAAACACCGAGGCCCTGGCCTACACTCTCTTGGGAGTCTGAAACATTCTCAATTACTGAACCCCCTGAACTTTCCAATTCCAGGGTTAAAATATTAATAGGTAAATCCTCTTTAGGGACAGGCACCGCACTGGACCCTTGAGACCTAACACAAACTCTGTCTGGGGTAGAGGTACGATGAGAGGCACTAGAAGCTGGTGAATGTAGGGAGGACTTTCGTTTATGGGAATCCTTTTTGGAGGATTTATGGCTACGGTGTGACCGTGAACTACTCTTAATTTGGAGGATTCATCGCCGTGACCACTGGTGGAACTTTCCGTCCTACTCTTCTTACTCGCTGGTGAAGAGGCAAGACTAGAAGACTGGCGTCTGAGAGGTGACCTAGACCGAGATCTCGCCCGAGACGAGGAGGCGGACGCCGGGGGTGTAGGCTCTCTTGGACGTTTCGGTGTAGTAGCAGAAGATACAGAACCCTGACCAGTCTCCGCCGGCTTATGACTCGTGACTCTAGAGGAACGTTTAGGGGGAGGGTGTTCAAAGAGCAATCTATCCCAAAGAGGGACGTTGTTACATTGAAGTGATTTATGCGCAACAATCGTAGTGTAGGCTGCTATCTGTTGCCTTACTTCTCTTAAAGCTACTGCCGCGGTCTTATCATTGTCGCAAAGGACCTTTACAGCTAATTGGGAGCAAAAAGAACAATTACGCATTACCCAGAGACCCCTTGAACGGTCTAGACATTTAACACACCTTATGCAAAGAGTATGCGCAAAAATAGGGATACCGGCACAAGCAGGGGTAGTGCATAAAGCAAAGACTGGGGCTGAGGTAGCCATGACAGAGACTGGTGGGGAAAACTACCGCCGGGTCTGTATTGGTCCGCCGGAGCCCAGCTCTGGAATTTTTTTTTTTCCAGGAATTAATGCTCATAAGGTTAACCCAACATGTTCGCACACAAGTGTTAATAACCCACCGGATAACGAGATGTAATGACACAACGATCACAGCTCGCTATGCGGCGGGGTTCAGAATATCTAAACAACTCTTTTGAAGAAAGTGAAGAATACCCTCTGACATAATATAACTGTCCAGCATGGCGATTATAGTCTTTCTGGTGGTGACTGTCTCAAGATTCAATTTTGGAACAAAAACAACCCCCATAAAGACGCCGGCCCTTGAAATATTTTAATAGAATAACACAGGGCAGGCTGACACGAGATCTGATTTCTAACGAATTGTCACAAAAAGATCGCCGTAAGGTTGAAGGCGGCGATACCTAATTGTATCACTAAATTAAGTGGTTAAATCGAAATTGAATTGTAAATTCCTTATTTCCTCCACCTAGGAGCACCCCCCGGGTGTGAAAAACGATGTTAACCCTAATTGAACCTTCAATCGCCGTAAGTATAAAGGCGGCGATACATATAGTATCACTTAAAATGGATTGGTTAATGAACTAAATGACTTAGTTGTTCATCCCACCCTACCAAGGTACACCCGCCGGGTGAGATGTCAAAACGTTAACCCCATAAGTTCCTGTCCCCACTTCTTTGTAAAAGATCGCCGGGGAGGAAAGCCCTTAACAACAGCTAGGTTTTTCATGTGGTTTTGTAAAACCTGGTAGAAAAACTACATAACGTATGTTCGCATGAACAACGTTTTATAGATGGGTACAGCCATTCCGCCGGGAATCAAAGGGTGCCTGAAACCAGGTACCAACAGAGACGCAGTCCTGGAGAGCCACAGACACCTCATCGCCGGGGACACCAGCCTGTGTTAAAACCACGTGTGGCCCAACACGGCTCTCGGCCGGGTTTTTTTCATGGTGAAACCGAGAAAAAACCCGCCGGAAGGAAACCCACCCCGATCAGACACCCTCTGAACGTACAACGGACACGAAGGAAGCCACGCACGACTAACCTAAGTCCACACAATAATCCGTGGAATTAGCCAATACACAACTAACCCAGGAAACAAACATAGTCCGAGGAATTAGCCAATACACAACTAAAACCCGGATACACATGACACAGTAGGGCATATTTATAAATAATAAACAATAACACTTGTACATGTGGCAAAGCTACGAGCGGCTGGCTAGGCCTAAGTAGACGGCATAATAAATGTTGAAATATACACAAAACACTGGAAATATTACAACAGGAACCACCGCCAACACACCACTGTAGCAAATACTTCCGGCAAAGGGAAGACTGACTCGGGACCCAGAAAAAACTTCACTAAGTGAAGAAAAATACAATGGGAACGTCAGAAAGCAAAGCTTACCTCATCAGAAAGATAAAAGGCAGCAATAATTAACGCGTAATGAAAGCCGCCTGCAACACAAGCTAACTAACTGTGAAAAAGTTCACATGTCCACAACAGGACCACGAGGGTACATCCGAAATAGATGCCCCAAACACACGACCCAAAATACACTGCACTGCGGGCAACCAGCCCAGGACACTCCTGCTACGCATATCCTAACCTTACTCGATACATCCCGGAGTAAACAAATGAGAAAAAACTCACTAGGGACGCAGCAAATGCGGAATCAGCGGAGCGTGGGGAGACACGTCCGGGCAGGCTGAGCGCAGAGCAGAGAAGGAAGAATGACGCCTGAATCAGCGTCTGGTCAAAGATCCACACAAGTACATCCACGATATAATGGAAAGCTTATTAGATAGTTATTCTTATTTTCTTTTTGTTTTTATTTTTTACGAAGTTTTTTCGTAGTGAGAACCCAATTCATAATGACTGAAGCCATGAGTGAGGTCGCGTGCGCTCATGATGAAGGCTCCTCAGTTTTTAAATGCTCTGCGCGGTAGATTCAAACTACGGCGGATTAGTGTTTGAAGAGGATGCCTTATGTAATAGGCATGTTCGTCAATGATGGAGGGGCCACTAATAAATACAAGCATGTTCCTACACTTACCTACCCTGTTCAACATCTGACAGACATAAATACAGCACATGCAGGCGAGCTTTACAAGGAGTTGCATGTGGGGGACTGTGTCAGGCGGCTGAGAGGTCGAGGTATACAACCACACAGGTCTTTTTGTTTGCGAGTGAGGAGAGGATTGTTTGTTCCAAGTTTAGCACCTGGTCTACAGTTAAGCAGGTAGGTCTGAAGCCTGCCTGTAGCCTATTGATGGGATAAGGTTGTTTTCTTCGAGGAACCAAGCCAGACGTCTTGTGTGGACCATTTTCTCTGCTAGTTTATTTATGCTGGATAGGAGGGTTATAGGTCTATAGGATGTTGAAAGTGAGAGGTCTTTCCCTGGCTTAAGGAAGGGCAGGATGATTCCATTACGCCAGGAATTGGGGAGGTCACCTTGAGCCCATATTGCATGGATTAGTTTTAGTAGAAGAGGATGAAATTATGTGGGTAGGTATTCTATTTGATGAATTCATAGGGTATAATGTCTTTGCCACCTAGTGGCGTCTGGGGTTTGGTTAGAGAATTCTTCTTGTTCCTTGTTTCTGGTAAAGGGCGAACTCGGCGGTTAGAGAGTTGTTGTTGCTTGATGTACGCACGTGGAAGGTACCGGTATATTTATACATTTGAAGAAACCGCCGAACAGCAGTACGAAATATATTTGATATGGTAAATCTATTACCCTTTCAATTTGGCAATATACAATCGATTTTGTAATAATTTCTTTTTGCATAATTACCATTTTGTTTTATAGAAATTATTATATGACATTAGAAGCCTTTATTTACATATTTAACATTATTCATCAATTGAAATGTTGCTAGATGTAGCGATGTAGCGACTTTGGCAGCCACTAAAAGCCATTTTATGAACAACTTTTAAGAAGTGGGCCATGTAGTCCCAGGGGGGCCACACAGTCCAGGTGGGCCGCACAGGGCCAAGAGTTTGTAAATAGTGCTTTTAGAAACAACACAGGAACATCCAACTACGGCTCCGTAGAACAACTCCAGGATTTGAGCAACGGTGACAGAAATGCAACCCAAGGACAAAATCTGGAAAGACCGCAACAGCAGCCGGAGATGAACGTGGAACAACAACCCCAAACCCAGGCAAGCAAACCACAACAAAATCAAACACATTGGCACTTGCGGCAATTTCTTACAACTTACATCATTCCTATGGATATTCTAGATATTTCAGACGTTTTAGAGTGATATTATGGAGGTTGTGGTATTTTTCTAGCGATTATTTACATATATGTACTATCTAGCGAGTTTTGAGAGCGGGTTTAGCGATATTTTGTTTTTTTATATGGTAACACTGCTCGAGGTTCGTTACTGTTCGTATCAGTTTGCTGTTTACTATCAAAGGGATTGTGTGTAAGCAGCGTGTTTATAGTTTGCTAGTGAGCCTTGCCAGTATTATTCTCTGCCATTTAGCAGTTTACAATAAGTTAATAGTTATAAATACTTAGTGGTCTTCTTATTGAGCTGAAATATATTAATTTGCTATTTAATAAGCCTAGCCTAGCCTAGGCTAGAAGGGCTCGAGTGTTTTTTCGTTTGCTCCTGAGCATCGTCACTAGGCTTGTCATCGATTTAGGCCTAGCAGGCCTTTAAGTGAATTAGCTGATTATCGTAGTTTGTTACTTTTACTAAACATACTACTAATGGCCCCAAAGGGAAGGACAGTTGTCCGTAGGTTAAACCTAAGATGGGAACATGGGGGAGGGGTGTTGACTCTGGATGCCAAAATCCTTGGTCATAAAATAACGTTTATACTAGATACAAGGTCGCCTGTTACTTCCATCCCCAAGGCCTTCCTAGACCTTTGTGGGCTTCAAGATAATTTTATGAAATATGAGCTTATTTTGGGATGTTCTGGATTTGTTGGCAACCAGGATGTAACATTTGAAGATGGCTTAGTCCTTCGGCCATACCTTGCTGTGTATGATAATTTTGAAGCAGATGATTGCGTTCTGGGAGCCGACATCCTGATGTCTCATTGCGCTACAATAGTTATGAACTCAGATCCCCCCTACCTCTTATTGCGCGATTTGCATGTGACTCCCATTCCTCGAATGGCAGGCCTAGTCCCCGTCACCATTAACGGGAAAATTGTCATGGCCGGTCTTGACACAGGAGCTACTTCTCCTCCTCCCTAAAAGAGTTGTTGATAAACTATGTCTGCCTGTGAGTAAACTACCACACAAACGCAGAATAGTAGATTAGTAGGAATACATTGTACTGATGAATCAGATGTTTATTACCCAAATGTTTCTGTTAGTTTCTGTGGAGTTAAGACGGTTGTTGAGGGAGTGCCTACTGGTTCTTTGGGTCATAGCTTTCCTCTCATCAGTATGACCATTTTGAAGGAATTAAAACAAATTAGAATGACTCTTCATGGGCATGGAATCTTGGAGGATGAAAACTACGTAAAGTATTGCAAAGAACAAAACAAAAGGGTTTACCCTATATTGGGCATGTCCAATGAGCCATTATCTCTAAAGAGTAGTGAGAAGACTTGTGCCAAAACAAAACAAAAATCTAGGAAACCTGGTAAAGGAAAGTAAACTTGTTGGTACTTAGGCCTATTACCGAAATTCCGAAACTAGCCTACCACAAATTTTATCTTAACAATTGAAGTCTATTGTTTAGCCTAATATGAATATTCAGTAGATGCTGATTTCAATAAGTCATAGGTGATTAAGGGGGAATCCTGTATCCCAAGGCAAATTTTGTTTAATTTTTAAAAATCAACACCCCGCCCCCATCACCTCCAGCGCACCAGCCAAACGCACAACCTTCACCTCAAGCCAACCAGAAGAAAGACAAGAAGAAGCCAGATGAGGGCCCACGCAAGATCCCCATTGAGGAGGTATCAGCCAAGGTGGAGATTATGAAGACCCAGGCAGCCCCTCCTCCCAAGGCCGCCACCCCAGACACCACAAACGTGCCCAAGGATAAGCGGGAACCCAAGAAGGATGCTAACTTGCTAAGACTATTGAACTAACCAAGAAGGATGCTAAGAACCCGGGTAAGGATGCTAAGAAGGACGCTAACCGGTAGCCGGCTGATTCGGACCATGGCTGATTCGGCCCAGGCTTATTCGGACCACATTAATTCGTCCCAGGCTTACTCGGCCCAGGCTCATTCGGACCACAATATATTCGTCCCAGGCTCATTCGGACCACAATATATTCGTCCCAGGCTTACTCGGCCCAGGCTCATTCGGACCACAATATATTCGTCCCAGGCTCATTCGGCAATATATTCGTCCCAGGCTTACTCGGCCCTTCGGACCATGATCATTATCATATGAAATTATTATGATGATTTTGAATTAATCTAGTTTTATTAATCTTGTTATTAGGTTTAGTACATAGTAGGCTATAATACTGTTTATATAATATATACTTATCGAAGGAGTAAGATGTAATAAACACTTATTTTTGTATGATTTTGATTAATAATTGCTTCAAAATATAAATACATATAGTTGTCAATAGAACCTAACTGGAATGCTTATATAGGCTACATATACCGTACCTACTATGATTGTGGTTAATGCTTATAGTTGCCTATAATTATATAGTGTCAACTTCAATAAAACCTAACTATAGAATGCTAAATACATTGTCCTGATTTACTATTTAACACTACGGAGCATAGATCCTGGCACATGTTTTCAACA
The DNA here is from genome assembly GCA_032716605.1 of Paralithodes platypus. NCBI lineage: Eukaryota > Metazoa > Arthropoda > Malacostraca > Decapoda > Lithodidae > Paralithodes > Paralithodes platypus. The sequence continues at coordinate 46,234,864 of CM064486.1, forward strand.
AGTAGCTGGTGGATATTGATGTTGATTATATTGATCCCGATATCATCCAAGATCTTTTGAGTTTTTTCGGACTGGTTTTCCTCAGTCGCCTGCTCAATTTTCCCTCTCTTACAAGCTGGACTTGGTTGGTGATACTCTAGCTTCATTATACAGAAGTTCAATTAATAAATAAAAGGGAGAGTTCCTTTTCTCGCACGCCTTTGATATGTTGCCATCCATCGCATGTATCACGTCAGGTAATGGTTTGATGATGACCACCAACAACTTTGACACACAAAGCAATTATCCATCGTGTCACGCCGGTGGGAAATAATAAGTTGTACTGACAGTGACACTTTGTCATCAACAAGATTGATATTTGAACCAGACTGGTTCGTCAGTGTCAGAAATTCCTGTCCTCAACTGTACACCACATATAGTCTCGAAAATAAATCGTCAATTGACAACTTGCGAGTTTTATTCTATAAGGAAGTTGGAGCTGTAGACATCACTATTTAGCAGAATAACTAGCTATAATACGGTTTTAGTACATTAATTAATACATAAAACCAAATTCAACATACTATTTATCCACCATAAACCTACATAATTAGTGTAGGCCTAGGCCTATTTGTGTTTAATATCGATGTTTTCAGGCCGAACTTCCTTATAGCCTAAAACTCACAAGTGGTCAATTGAACCATTTATTGGTTGCGAGACAAGGACAATTAAAAGTTCCCGCCAATCCAATGTTGATGTTTTTTTTTTATAGTAGTTGAATTGTCGTGTATTTTATAAGTTTATAGTTCAAAACATTACAGTGGTCCGAATCAGCCACTGAATGGTCCGAATCAGCCAATGCTATGGTCCGAATCAGCCAATGCTATGGGCCGAATCAGCCGGCATTCCGCTAACCAACCCAAGGAGCCAGCTAAGAAGGAGGGAAGCCAACCCAAGGACACTAAGAAGGAAGGAAGCCAATAATCCTAAGGACTCCAAGAAAGAAGCTAATCCACCCAAGGAAGCTAAAAAGGAGGTTCACCAGCCCAAGGAAGCCAAGAAGGATGCTAAGGAAGCAAAGAAGGAAAACATCCCTCCTAAGGACTCCAAAAAGGATGTCAATTCGCCCAAGGCTTCCCCCAAGAAGGAATCCAACCCACCAAAGGATGCTAAGAAGGAAAGGACCCCAAGAAGACATACCGATGATACCAGTACGAGTGTTTTAAGATAGGCTAGTTGGATAACGTAAAAAAAATATTTTCCGGGGAACAAGTAACACATTTCAACTACAGTAGGCTACTGTATAATGATAAAAACTACCTGAAGCCAAATAAACAGAAACCATGGTAAAATTAGTGGTCAATATACAGGAGACGGAACAATATAGGTAGCAAATTTCTAATGTTAGTTTTGGGTTCCTATCATCATATGCTTCATTTCTATATATTTTTTTTTTTATCCCCGGGGAAAGAAAAAAAAATCTTGGGATTTTTTATTGGGATTTTTTTTTTTTTTAATTAACCTAACCTAACCTAACCTAAATGTATTTGGGGGCATTTAGGTTAGGTTAGGTAAGGTTTTTTGGTTAGGTTAATGACCAAAAACCAAACAATCCCATGACAAAAAAATGAAAAACCCAAGATTTTTTTTCCCCCGGGGATAAAAAGTATATAGAAATGATGCATATGACCATAGGAACCCAAAACTAGCATTATAAACTTGCTACCTATATTGTTGCGTCTCCTGTATATTGACCAAATTAGTGGTAGTTTGGAAAATATTTCCGAAACTACAACTAATTTTTTCATTTCTTTTTATCTTGGTAGTTAAAATGCCCCAGAACAAGAAGCCCACCACAGAAGCCACGAGCGAACACCACACAGAAACACCCGGAAGAAAGGTCCACAGAACGAAAGGACCAGCTGACCGAGCCAGCCATTTCAGACAGGCCCAAGCCCGCAGGGCTAAGCAGCTCCAGGCCGCACCTGCCTACCTTTTCTAAACTGACCATTTTCCACACCTCACGTACACTACCCCTCGTGTCCTACACTCCTAACTACAAAGATGATGAACAGGAATATACATTCATATTAAAAACACCCATGCCCTGTCCCTATGTTGAGCCAATGCCAACACATCAGACAGCCATAATTATATCTATGTATGTTCTTACATCTGAGAAGTAGATGTTATATATCTTAGAAGTTAAAACACCCACGCCTGTCCCTAGACCTCGTATATCATTTCCCATGACGAGTATAGATATATGTAACCCGTGCTCAGTCGCCCCCTTGCATTGTTCCTCTAGTAAGTGTCTCTATAATATTAACTGCCACCAGTATTGATACGACATAGCGGCACTGTCCTTGTGTCGTATTGTGCCAAGTACAGATCAACCAGGTTTCATCACCTTATTAGGACGACGACTATAATGTCGTCGTCCATCGATGTATGCAATCCTTAGTTTAAGTATTAATATTAACATTCCCTAACATCTTGTCTTGCCAGACTAAGCTTCTGAAGACCATCGCCCCATAAATCTATGTATTCAATCCTTAGGTTAAGTATCCTTATCCGCCATTGTGTTCACCTTTTTCCATTTACTTTTCCACAATTGTCATAAGTCTTCCCCTTGCCTCCTTCGTATCCACAGTCCACACTACACCAATTTACTTCGTGTCATACACCTCTTACCCCAAACCGAGATTGTATAAGATAACCTTGTTACCAGTATCTGTCATAAGTACCCCGAAACAATAACTAAGTACCCCTACGAACTGCCGCTTTTGTTGGTATATATATATATTATAGAAAACGCAGTTCCCAGGGCCAACTAATAGTATCCATAACCCCTCGGACGGATCACATAACTCTATCTTTTCCAGACTTATATACCACCCCATAGTTGCATTCCCCGGTAGCATTTGGCTAACGTACTCCACTGCCTTTTCAAACTCCCATATCAACTGCAGCCTAATGCCACCCCCACGCCCAGAGACCTTAGGGTCAAATTCCCCTATAGCCCCCTGAACTCCTCCCCTCTCATTATAAGACCCCGCGCTTCTCTACTCTTGTCCGACCTAGCCTCTCTCTCATACCTCTTGAAGATCCTTGAATTTCCCGTTGCTAATGCTCTCCATCCTTTTATATATATACTCCTATCCAGCCTACCTTCACTTAGTAGGCCAGAACAACATTAGAACTTTACTAACCCCTTGCATGCCATCTACTCTCTTACAACCCATTAACAACCCGGCACCCAATGGTCGTCGGTGCGAGGCTAGCCGCCTCACCAGTAACTAACTTCTATTGCCATACTTCCAGATAAATGTGGCAGAGTTAGCAACCCAGTCTCCACCACATCCAGCAAACCCTACAATTAACAACCAGCCGAGTAAAACCAGCTAGCCAAGGCACCTTCGGTTTTGGTATTAACCCGGGAGCTGCGGGGAGACTCTTAAGAGTTCCCCCGGCGCACTGCGGGGAGACTCTTAGAGTCAGAAAATCAACTTTTGACATCGAAAAAAAATTTTTTTTTCTATATTTTTTTTTTTTTATTTTTTTAATTTTTTTTTGGCCCCTGGGCCATGCAAATCTCAGTCCCTACCTCCCCTCCTTCCCACTTTCCTCCTCTCCTTCAGTTATCACCTATTTTCCCTGTTATTCCTTATTCTGAGGTATATTTTCGTGCTAACATTAGAAATCCTTGTCACTGATAGCAAGCGAGTGCAAGAGAGAAGAGAGAGTACCGATCGACTGTGTCTCAGTGGCCCTGGGGGAAATTGGCGGGAAAGCAGATTGCCTCACCCATACATTATACAACTCGCGGGCTATATCTCCGATTTTGACCATCCAAACGCTGTTTTCACCTCGTTTTATTGTTGTTTCAGGTAATACCTTTATAATCAACCATAATAGCGCATATGATAAATATTAATGCTATTAATGCACAATGAATATTAGAGTCAAATACGTCACAGTTTCCAATCTCAGGTATTAAGGACACCCACATCTGTCTCATACACAGAGGGTTATTACAAACACTGGTAATATGGCAAGCCCCTAGCCACAGCCGCCGGACGACTATCACGGAGAGAGGGCGCCCAACTCCCCCTTTTTGCCCACCCGAGGAGGGAGACCCCCACCCCCGCCGAGGTATACCTGCCCCTGTTTTGACTTCTGAGTCATTGCCAGGTAGCACAGGAATTCTTCCTATCAATGAACTAACCATGCATGACTAACACCTTTACTAACCTCTATTAACTCACAATAAACCATTTACCTTTATTGCATACTCTGATCACTAAATTAGCACCTCAGCTATACCATAGAATGAAGATTGAACAATCTAAAGAGAGACGCTCCTATCACAGGCTGTCCCCATCCTCCTCGCAAAGTAGATCCAGTCTCTCTCCCTTAAATACTTCCAGTATAGCCAAAATAGTACCTCTTTACTAAGACTCAGTTATATGAAATATAAAGGCTTCCTATAGCCATGTGCCACAACAGTAATCAACATCTTAACTAGTCCCCATATCTATTGAGAGCTCAAATAAGTCCATAAGACTCGAGATCCCTACTGTCTACAGGGTCCAGAACCGAGCCTATAAACCTAGCTCCCGCCCCCAGTCAAATCAGTTGAAAGCTAGACACCAACCAGAGGTCACTACCCTGCAGTTACCCTCTAGCTCTGCCCTTGTGTTATTCCGGAGTTGAGAAGATTCCAGATTCGGCAGACTCCGTGGCAGAGAAGACTAATAGAAGCATCTGTCCATGTACAAGTCCTAATGGCCCTTATAACCTTCACACAAATTCGTGGGTATATAAGTGTGTAGCCCTCAACGATCTTCAAGAGATCCGACTTGAGAACTTCCTACATTTCGGACCACCTGGACGGCCGAGGAACCAGTCGTTAGCCCCCAACATCACCGGAAGCAAGATAACTAGGACCAGATCTACAAATACTATTCAAGATTCATGTTGCTAGTACTAAGTGTTATAGTACTAGTTTGACACTCACTTATTAACTTTCTATAAAGTGGCTAAAACCTTGCCCAGTGTAACCATATTTAACCATTCCATTTGGGACGTACTAAGCGATCAGTGCTCATTAATTAACAGGCGACATTGACTCTCGTAATTACCTTATTCAGATATTAAAACTCTAGTGATATCTAACGTTCGCCCACTGATTTGTATGCTACGTATTTCTGCCATAAGAATATAAAACTTAGATCAGTACCCCCATGAGGTTACTAGAGATTTCCGTGTTCTACATATATGCGTGTCTAATCCTAACTGTGAGCTGCTACTTGGGCACGCGACCAGCCAGTAAGAGATCAAATCAGTGAAATTGAATTACATGAATATATTGAGGTCTTTCAGAAGATAAAACTTGCTAATTAAGCCAGTGATTAATACCTGAACGTTGGAAGTGGGAGACTAGGCTCCATCCAGATCCACTTATGCTAGTGTTGTTCGATTCCATTATATTGTCTTGCATGAGTATTCTGCAGTGGTATATAAATAAACGTGATCATGTAACTTGCTACCATGTGTTTCTTTGTGTTCTCTATTCCTCATATCTTGTATTGTGCATGCAGTCTTATATAGCCAGTCATTTAGAACTCACATTACCCAAGTTAAACCTGTAGAAAAACAGGGCATAACATTGGCGGCAGCGGTGGTTCTTGATTCGGATAAAAGGTGGCATTACACTGCAAGTTTGGAACAGTAGAAGCATGGCAACATCGCGAAATTTTCAGCCACTCACACACTTCCCAAGTATGATGTAAACACGTATGATATCACCACTTACTTAGACATAATAAAGCCAGTGTACGATGTGGTACTTCAAAATGACCGCGAAAAAATCGCCGTTGCAATTTCGCACATTATACAGTTGAGAGAAGCCGTTTCCCAACTTGTTGATCAGCCTACCTGGAAAGAATTTATTTGCCAAACTGTGAAACAGTGTACGCCAGAGCTACCTGGAACCAGTTTCGATCCTTCGTGATCCGACCTTAGATCCACTTTTGGGTTCCCCCGTCGCCCCCAAAATAATAAAAGTTCGACGAGATCAAGTTATGAAGGGGATATAAATGTGACCCTCATACAACTCTACAGATATGTGAGGACCACGTATAGCTATGAAGATTACGACCAACAAAATGAACTCTTATTCACCGCATTGTTAAACATCCTCCCACCCCACATCACCGCCCATCTCGACCCGTATGGCTTATTCGAAGAACATATGCTCTCCATCAGAGAAGAATGCCTACTCAGTTCGATGAATCCCCTATCCAACCCTTCAGCCCCTATCCAAGACTCCGTGCACCCTTCCAAAATGACTTCCGGTGAAAGTCCAACCCCAGTGCACTCTTCCTTGCCTCTATCCTCTCTGACCATCCCTAAATTTTCCCCTGCCCCGCCATCCACCAACGATCATCTTCCATCAATTGTGTTACCCCATAAACCCCATCCTTTTTCTATGCATGTCAAACAAACCCACCAACCCCAGATAACCTCTAACCAGACCGTGACTGCCACCAAGAAAATTCCCAAAATTCGTCCTGTTAACAACCCCAAATCAATACATCAGTCCTCTACCAATAACCCCTGTTCTACACCTAACTCTTCCCCCACCAACCCTCCGCAGCCCCCCCAACAATCCCCGTATTCTAGCTATGCCTACCTATGTAGGCCTACCAAAACATGTTTTCCCCATGCCCCCAGAAATGTTCAGCTATTCGCCCACCAACAAAATTTCCCTTGTGACAATTTTCCGTCATTAGCTTGTGACAGTTTTCAGTCAGTAGCTCCCTTCCACCCCCACACAATTCACACCCCTAGAAAACTTCGAAACCCCACACTTGACTCGCCCTCTCATGTCAAACAAACTCACCAGTCCCAGATAACCTCTAACCAGACCGAGACTGCTACCAAGAAAATTCCCCAAACTCGTCCTGTTAACAACCCCAAATCAGTACATCACTCCTCCCTCAATAACCCATGTCCTATGCCTAACTCTGCCCCCACTAATCCTCCCCAGTCCCGCATAACCTTTAACCAGACCGAGACTGACACCAAGAAAATTCCCCAAATTCGTCCTGTTAACAACCCCAAATCAATACATCAGTCCTCTACCAATAACCCCTGTTCTACACCTAACTCCTCCCGCACCAACCCGCCGCAGTCCCCCCAACAAATCCCGTTTTCTAACTCGCTCACCTCTCACCACCCTGACCCTCCCACACGCGCCGTTAATCCTCCCCTCACGCGTGACGACCTAGGGACCCAACCATGTTCCCCCCCTTCCCCCAGAAATGCTCAGCTATTCCCCCACCAACAAAATTTCCCTTGTGACAGTTTTCCGTCAGTAGCTCCCTTCCACCCCCCCACAATTCACACCCCTAATAAACTTCAAAACCCCACACTTGACTCACCCCCTCATGACAGACAAACCCACCAATCCCATATAACCTCTAAACAAACCGTCACTGCCACCGACACACCCCACCACTCTGATCCTCCCACACGCGCCGTTAATCCTCCCCTCACGCGTGACGACCTAGAGACCCAACCATGTTCCCCCCCTTCCCCCAGAAATGCTCAGCTATTCCCCCACCAACAAAATTTCCCTTGTGACAGTTTTCCGTCAGTAGCTCCCTTCCACCCCCCCACAATTCACACCCCTAATAAACTTCAAAACCCCACACTTGACTCACCCCCTCATGACAGACAAACCCACCAACCCCATATAACCTCTAAACAAACCGGCACTGCCACCGACACACCCCACCACTCTGATCCTCCCACACAACGCGCCGTTAATCCCCCCCTCACGCGTGACCACCACCAAAGTGATTTCCCCCCCCTCATGCGTACCGAACACCTGCTCACCAGTCGGTCCCCCACCATCATGAGCCCAGCTAAACTTTCAACCTCCACCAATTCCCACCCT